>JBBBDQ010000936.1:462500-735000 GCA_037127315.1 Ascarosepion bandense
AACCTTACCTCAAGGGAGCGGCCTGTTTCTCCTCTATATTTCTTCCCACAACTGCATGGAATGGTTTTACAATTTTGTTTTACACAGTTTTTACTGATCGAATGCGGTAGAAAATTGCATATTTTTCTTGTGGCGATTCATAATTATAATTCTGGTTTGAATATATTTTTACTTCAATGTATCTAATAGAAATAATATGAACTTTCTTTTGGATATAATCTTGACATAAAAAATATTGAATTCAGTTTGTAAGCGAAAACCTGCGAAAATTAGATATTTTTGTACATTTTTTTAGACAACCTTTAAAACTGAATGCTTAAAAGTTGGTAAAAGCCATACATCTAACTTTTGGTGTCAGTACTTAACGCATCAAACTCCATACCGTATACTGAATGCAATCAACCGACCTCAGTAGCCATCACTTGATATCGCTTTATTCCACACTTTTATCAGTGTGATACATGGATATGTTCTTTAAGCCCATCCATAAGCCTATATTCTCCAGCACATTCTTTCATCAAAGCTTTCATCAAAATATGAATGCCTTTATTTTTTTGGTAATGGCCTAGCAGTTCACTGTAAATTTTTTTATATGTGTGCAATTTTCCAAATCACAGAACTTGTCTACACCCTTGAAAGCAAAGTCGCAGTTTTTATATCAGAGTGTGATGAATACGAAATAAAAGTAACTCTCTTCTCTTCACTGTTTACAAATTCACGAGCCAATGCGAAAATCTTTTTGGTCAATAGAAGAAAGGATTGACTCCGTACTAAAGAAAAAAAGACGAAGCCAAATTTCGCGAGCCTGCACGAATTATTTTCTGGCCAATGAAAAGGGGAATGATTTACGAAGCTGAGAGAAATTATAAAACCAATGTCAAAAGACTATTTGATATAAATAGAAAGAGAAAGAAAGTTGAATCACTGAGATGGGAACGGAGATCAGATAGGACATTGCCACAATATCAAAGGGATTTAATTTTTTTTGCAGATTGAAAAAAAGCTTTGAGAGTTTTGGAGATTAACAAAGATGGCCGACCAAGAAGCATGCTCCAGGATTGAACATGGGTCAGTTATCAAGTTTTTGGTTGCTGAAGTGTGTAAACCAGTTGAAATTCATAGGAGAATGTCAATTGTTTATGGCGCCACATGTTTCAGCCAAACATATGTCTACAAGTGGGCTAAATTGTTTAAAGAAGGACGGTGCAGTGTTGAGGTTGAAAACAGGCCTGGGAGGCCTACAGAAGTGACGTCTCCTGGGGTGATCGAATCAGTCAATAACCTCATTCAGTCTGACAGACGGGTGACAGTGCATGACATTGCAAGGGCTTTGAGCGTATTTGTTGGGATACCACACAAAATTGTCCATGATGACCTTGCCTACTCGAAGGTCAGCTACCGGTGGGTGCCAAAGATGCTTGCTGAAGAGCACAAACAGAAGAGGGTCAAGTTGTACCAGCAGTGTCTCTCCCGCTATGAGAAATAGGCCCCTTCAGACTTTCACCTGTTTGGTCCCTTGAAAGCGTTCACTAGAGGCACGAAGTTTGAAAGTGACGATGAAGTCAAAAGTGCTGTGAGCGATTGGCTGAAACATCAGTCCAAAGATTTTTATGCTGAGGGAATACGGAAGTTTGTGCACAGATGGGAAAAAGTGTGCGGCACTGCTGGGAGACTACGTTGAAAAACAAAAAGTAAGCTTCTATCTGTATTAGAAGATGTTATACCGAAAAATTCACCTTATTTTTTGAATGACCCTCGTAGAAGTCCTTTACTGAAAAATTCACCTTATTTATTGAATGACCCTCGTAGAAGTCCTTATACCGAAAAATTCACCTTATTTATTGAATGACCCTCGTAGAAGTCCTTTACTGAAAAATTCACCTTATTTATTGAATGACCCTCGTAGAAGTCCTTATACCGAAAAATTCACCTTATTTTTTGAATGACCCTCGTAGAAGTCCTTTACTGAAAAATTCACCTTATTTATTGAATGACCCTCGTAGAAGTCCTTATACGAAAAATTCACCTTATTTTTTGAATGACCCTCGTAGAATTCCTTTACTGAAAAATTCACCTTATTTATTGAATAACCCTCATAGAAGTCCTTATACGAAATATTCACCTTATTTATTGAATGACCCTCGTAGAAAGCCCTTATACCGAAAAATTCACCTTATTTTTTGAATGACCCTCATAGAAGTCCTTATACCGAAAAATTCACCTTATATATTGAATGACCCTCGTACACTTTCTCTTAGAACATTTTTACAGTTTGATTATTTCATACAAACAAATTGATGTTATGCTGTTCTGTAAATAAGTTTCCAGTTAAACATACAAACTAAACACTTTTATTCTTTTCAACTTTCTGATGATAATCTTATGGTGAGTTTGGTTATGTTTGGTTCAAGGCCAGTGTAATAAACATGATCGAGCTCCCTATAAGAGTAACTTCTACATCTCTGATTTGTTTTTTACGACTTATCAACCCTTCGCAGATTATTTAAAGCTAGTAAATATTTTTGGATTGTAAGAATACAAGTCCTACTAATTAAACCATGACGGGGATGGGGAGAAGAGGTCGACTCATACCTTTCCCAATGGTATTTGGGAATAAGTACATATAATAAACCTCACTGGAAATCGAACTCGGCCCTAAGATTTCTCATTTGGAGCCGTAATCCATTACACTGCTGGCATCAAGTTTACAACATCGAGTATTACCAAGTAGTCACCCATCTACGTACTGACTAGGACCGACGTTGCTTAATTTCAGTGATCATACGATAACCAGTGTTTCAACGCGATACGGCAGTAAGCTTTTCCGATATGAACTTCTTCTTCTTCTTCTTCTTCTTCTTCTTCTTCTATGTACCTTGTACTTTAAGGACGCAGGCCTTCCTGGTGGCTCTTAGCACGCTTTCTCCTGTAGCATTTCGCAATCCCCGTTCTGTCATCCACCTGCTCAGGTCCTTCAAATATGTTATCTGCTGCTTTCCTCTGTTTTATTTTCTTGCTATCTGGCCTGTTGGCATCAGGTTCTCCAAGCCCTCTTTCCTCGTTGCATGTGCCAGGAACTTTAGGTGTCTCTTCCTGATTAATTTTCTTTTGTTTATATTCTTTCCAAAACCTCATCATTGCTCACATGCTCTGTCCATGATATCCGCAGAATCCTTCTGTAGAACCACATTTCAGTTGCTTCAAGTTTTCCCTGTCTCCTTTTCCCTGTATCTGGCCTGTTAGTATCAGGTTCTCCAAGCCCTCCTTCCTCATTGAATGTCCCAGGAACTTCAGTTGTCTCTTCCCGATGCTCAGTATTAATTTCATTTTTGTTTCCATCACTTCTAGAACCTCATCATTGCTCACATGCTAGATCCATGATATCCTTCTGTAGAACCACATTTCAGTTGCTTAAAGTTTTTCCTTCATCTTCGATGATATTGTCCAGCATTCACTGCCATATTGAAGAACTGACACCAGATAGCAATCTAGTACTCTCTTCTTTGTTTCTAGTGAAAGTTTCCTGTCTCTTAATACTCTTCTCAGCTCCTGGAATGCATCCTTGTGCTTTTGGATCTCAGGAATATAAATGTATAGAAACTACGGTGACCACGAAGTGAGGGGTCAGATTATATATTGATTGTAATATGAAACAGATCCTCCACTTTATATCCGGTATGCTTCTGTAGAACCACATTTCAGTTGCTTCAAGTTTTTCCTTCATCTTCGATGATATTGTCCAGCATTCACTGCCATATTGAAGAACTGACACCAGATAGCAATCTAGTACTCTCTTCTTTGTTTCTAGTGAAAGTTTCCTGTCTCTTAATACTCTTCTCAGCTCCTGGAATGCATCCTTGTGCTTTTGGATCTCAGGAATATAAATGTATAGAAACTACGGTGACCACGAAGTGAGGGGTCAGATTATATATTGATTGTAATATGAAACAGATCCTCCACTTTATATCCGGTATGCTTCTGTAGAACCACATTTCAGTTGCTTCAAGTTTTTCCTTCATCTTCGATGATATTGTCCAGCATTCTCTGCCATATTGAAGAACTGACATCACATAGCAATTCAGTCCCCTCTTCTTTGTTTCTAGCGAAATTTTCCCGTCTCTTAATATTCTACTCAACGCGTCCTTTGCCATGTCAATTCGCATTCAGACCTCAGTGTCTGACTTTCTGTCATTTGTTAGAACACTTCCCAGGTATTTAGATTTTTGTACCAGCTTGATTTTAGTATCCCCACCTGTAATTAGCATTTAGGGCTTCTCTTTTTGTTTATGACCATCTCTTGTTGGATTGGTATGTGATGTCAGTTCTTCAATATGACAGGAGAAAGCAGGAAGAGACAGCTGAAGTTCCTGGGACATGCAATGAGGAAGGAGGGCTTGGAGAACATGATACTAACAGGCCAGAGAGAGGGGAAAAAGAGACAGGGGAAAGCAGCGGATAACATATTTGAAGGAACTAATCAAGTGGATGATGGAACGAGGGTTGCATGGTGTAACAGGAGAAGGCGTGCTAAGAGCCACCAGGGTTAGGGAGACGTGGATCACCTACGTTCTGAAAGGACAGGGCACATGGAAGAAGTCTGTAGTAAACGAAGAACTCAATGTTTTATTTGCCTTCATCTTTGTTTTGCCCTCTTCCATCAAAATGTTTGATAGCAGAAAAAAAATGAAAGGGCGAATTATAGCACTCGAACAACTGCCTGCTTCTGATTGCGACAACGAAATCAGCTGACAGGATACAGCCTAGCAATAATCTATATAAAAAATTATGTGACATCCGTTAGTCTGTCCGTCCGTCACACTGTCTAAAATAACTGAAAATTAACGATCGAAACCAAATTTTGAGAAGAAGTGCAAATAAGAGGTACAAAATACAATTGGATATACGTGGGTGTATAGCTTAGTACAATCAATTTTCATTATTATTTTGGAAATAAAAATTTTATTATGAAACATAAAATATGCTCCCACTGTTTTAAAGACAAGTTGATGATTAAAATAACAAACTTATTTAATAAAAACGCAATATTATTTTTTGCATATTTTTCTTTAAGTTTTTTATATATACGAGGATCCTGTTTCTAGTTCACTCTTCGTTTGTGAGAACTCCAAATAAATCACAAGGCTAAACGCTTCCAAAACTTGGAATTTGGCTTCAGAAAGAATTATTTGCGCGTGGCCATTTGTAGGCTGCATGCTCAAGCGTAAGAAATCCTAAGAATTTTTTCTTTGCTGTTGAAAAGTAAAAAAAAATTCTTAAAAAGTATTGCTTACCATGAAGTCCTATAAATTTAGATTCAATTGAAGAAATTGTTAAGCAGCAAAGTATGGTTTTTGTCAAAATATTTTTCGAACAAATCACTTCATTCAAATTTCATCGATTGGTTTGCGAAATTGAATGAAACATGGAGTTTATAAATCTCGACAGAAAATGTTTGCGATAATTTCAACAATACTGAATACTGTGAGGATTTTAACATTTGTCAGCGTGTTGCAAAACAATTCCAGTTCACCGAAAATTCCCGTTCGGTTTTTTAGATCAATTTGATAAGGACGTTAGAATACATCTGTCTATATTTCTGAGATAAAGTACTTAAACTGCTTACATTGTTCGGACCGTTGTCTTCCTCTTTACTGTCAAGTTCACGTCATTTCGACCGTTGTACGGCCCGGTCTTAATCAGAAGATATTTGTTATAATTTCAAACTGAAATCATCATTTAGTCCATGGAGATAGATTGTTCTAATTCCACGTAACATGGATTTGGATATCTCAGTTTTAGTTAATTCGTCTTGATAACTCTCCAAAGTTTTGTTTCTTCGGCTGAGACCAGGGATTTAACCATCAGGTTTTGAATCAATCAGCCATCGCTTTTATCCACTGGATCATTGGGGATGTTAGAATAATCCATAACTTATACTGGGTGTAAAAAGCTTGCACACGGACACAAAATGAATTCATGCACAAAAATAAAAAAGGGCGTAAGACAAGGATCTTCTCACCAGACCTATTCAATCTCTACATCGACGATCTCCTAGGGAAGCAGAAGACACGACTAAGATTTATTGCTGGGTGTCATCTTAGCAATATATGATACGCAACATTATGTTCATTGCATATACAGAAGGAAAAATGCAAGACCTCCAATAAAAGAAATCGTAAGAAAGGACTTTTCTTCTGTGTGCCCTGTCCCTTCAGGACGTAGGCGGTCATGGCTTTCCACGTCTCCTTATACCTGGTGGCTCTTAGCACGCCTTCTCCTGTTACACCATGCAACCCTCGTTCCATCATCCACCTGATTAGGTCCTTCAAATATGTTATCCGTTGCTTTCCCCTGTCTCCTTTTCCCTGTATCTGTCTATTTAGTATCATGTTCTCCAAGCCCTCCTTCCTCATTACATGTCCCAGGAACTTCAGCTGTCTCTTCCTGATGCTCAGTATTAATTTCCGTTTTGTTTCCATCATTTCTAGGACCTCATCATTGCTTACATGTTCGACCCATGATATTCGCAGCAACCTTCTGTAGAACCACATTTCAGTTGCTTCAAGTTTTTCTTTCATCTTTGATGATATTGTCCAGCATCCACTGCCATATTGAAGAACTGACATCACATAGCAATCCATTACTCTCTTTTTTGTTTCTAGCATAATTGTCCTGTTTCATAATACTTTACTCAACTTCTGGAATGCTTCCTTCGCCATGCCAGTTAGCCTTCGGATCTCTGTGTCGCACTTTCCGTCTTCTGTTATAACGCTTCCCAGGTATTAAAATTTTTGTACCTGCTTGATTCTAGTATCCCGACCTGTATTTGGCATATTGGCATAAGAAAGGACTATCAACTGTAAAATGTCAATAAGAATACTCCGAATTGGATTTGGATACCTCGATGTGGTGTAATGGTTAGCAAGTTTGCCTCGCTAGAACAATTACGACTGAGTACTGAGTTCGATACTCACTGGGTAACCAATATTTTCAGCCTTGTGCCACATTTAAGTGGGGCTTACAAAATCAACTACGAATTGGATTTATTTAAGCGTCTAGGAAAATTTCGTTAGAAACAAAGGAATGTCAGTCTTATATGGTAGTGAATGCTGGACAATCTCTCAAAAATGGAGGCGACAGAAATGCGGTTCTGATTGGACGGAGTGTATAAACAGTGGAGAAGTGTTAAAGAAAATTGTAAAAAAAAAAAAGAACATTAGTAGTCAGATCCATAAATAGGCAGCTGATAATGAGTAAGGCGGACTTGGAGAATTTGACCATTACAATGCAAAAGAGACAGATTAAAGCAGCGGGTTACCTGCCTGTGAATAGTTGGTGGTTTGGAAGGCTTGGCAAAAAACGTCGGTAAGCGATACAAGAAATTAGAGGTTATAGAGAACAATGACCGCTCACGTCCTGAAATGTCTCTCACAGTCCACAGTTAACTATTTGCTCATAGCTGGGATCCTAAAAGGTGCTACCACTCCGGGCCAGGATTGAGCTGAGAACAACAGCAATTGAGAGGTGGTTCTATGCTCGTCACAACCTCCCACTCACAGGCCTTGCTGCCGGATGCAATTTACAGGAGGCAGAAGAGACGGATTAATACCTTTCGCAAAGGTATTTGCGCGTGAAGGAATGCAACTGGAATTCGAACTCGGCTCCGCGATTTCTCGATTAGAACTGATAGCCATTGCACCACAACACTAAATATAAATAATCTGAATACTTATCACTTCTTATTAAACGAGAAATCGGAGAGTCGAGTTGGAATTCCAGTTGAATTCCTTGCATTCATTTATGCGCAAATACTCTTGGGAAACGTATTAATTGATCCGTCTTTTCTCCCTTCCAACTATAGGTTGAATAACAAGACAGATTAAGGTCTATAGCCTTGGTCGGCAACCAGTCTACCGCAGAAAGTAATGGCAACCTACTGCGGGTTAATCTTCTGCCCAGTCAGTCATGTCTCTTTCGAGACACGATCGCCCAAAGCGTGTATCACGTATGGCACTGAACTGACTGACTGATTAAACAAACTAAAGTCTTATCTAGATTGCTTCTTTCTTTCTTTCTTTCTTTCTTTCTTTCTTTCTTTGTGGCTATGACATTCAGGTGCACCATGTGGCGCAACACCAGCTCGAATATTTCTAGAGATTTGAGGAATGTGGAGTCATTCTAACCCGAACTCTGATCAAGAGTGTTAGTACCTGTAAGGGTTCCATTGATGATCCGAACAGATCTATGGAAAATCAAGTCCGCAATCCGTTTAGTTCACTTGGAGACGGGAACCATTAGTTTTTGATAAGCTGAAGAGAGTGACAAAAAAGGACTACAAATAAACTGCAAGAAAACCGAATGCATGGTCATCAGCCAAAAGAGCAATCCAAAATGCCAAATACAGGTGGGGGATACGAAAACAAAGCAGTTACAAAAATTTAAATACCTGAGAAGTGTTCTAATAAAAGACGGAAAATGCAGCACAGAAATCGGAAGGCGAATTGGCATGGCAAAGGACGCGTTCCAGAAGCTGTGTAGAGTATTAAGAGACAGAACATTTCGCTAGAAACAAAGGGAGTACTAGATTCCTGTGTTATGTCAGTTCTTCAATATGGCAGTGAATGCTGAACAATATCATCGAAGATGAAGGAAAAATTTGAAGTAACTGAAATGTGGTTCTACAGAAGCATACCGGATATAAAGTGGGGGATCTGTTTCATATTACAATCAATATATAATCTGACCCCTCACTTCGTGGTCACCGTAGTTTCTATACATTTATATTCCTGAGATCCAAAAGCACAAGGATGCATTCCAGGAGCTGAGAAGAGTATTAAGAGACAGGAAACTTTCACTAGAAACAAAGAAGAGAGCACTAGATTGCTATCTGATGTCAGTTCTTCAATATGGCAGTGAATGCTGGACAATATCATCGAAGATGAAGGAAAAATTTTAAGCAACTGAAATGTGGTTCTACAGAAGGATACTGCGGATATCATGAATTAACCATGTGAGCAATGATGAGGTTTTGGAAAGGATAGAAACAAAAAGTGAAATTAATAGTGAGCATCAGGAAGAGACAGAAAAAATTCTTGGGACATGCAGTGAGGAAGGAGGGTTTGAAGAATCTGATACTAACAGCCCAGATAGAAGGAAGGGGAGACAGGGGAAAACATCATGTAACATACTTGACTCGCCTGAGCAGGTGGATGACAGAACTGGGATTGCATAGTGTAACCACAGAAAGTGTGCTAAGAGCCACCAGGGATAGCGAGACGTGGAAGACTATGATCGCCTACGTCCTGAATGATACATAGAAACAGAAGACGAATATATGCGACACGAATGAAGATTGAAGGAAAATATTTTATCTTCTTATTCTTTTTTGCTTTCCTTGTCAGATTTGCTTCAATTTTCATTCTTTTTTATTTATTTTTTTATTTTCTTCATGACATTTTAATGAACCTTTCATTAAAACATTGAACATACTTTTGTCAGTTTTATTCGACTTTTTGCTTCATTTGTTTTATTCATTCTTTCGTCCATCTACAACTTTTTACTTTTGTATATCTCTTTTCTTTTTTTCTTTCTTTCAGCTTCGTCTTTTTATTTCTTTTTTTATTTCTTTCACTTTCGTCTTTTTATTTCTCTTTTTCTTTCTTTTTGCGTCTTTCTTTATTTTTTAATATTTTTCTTTTTTCTTCCTTTTTCTTTTTCATGTAATTCATCTTTCTTCCTTTTCCATTTGTATTTGATTCATCAATTTGTTTTTTATTTTTTCTTTCTTTCTTCATTTATGCTCTTATTTTTCATATTTTTCTTTCTATTTCCTTTTTCCTACGCTTGTATGCTTGCTTCTTTCTTTCTTTTTCTTTTTTCTTTCTTCTTTGCTTCGTTCTTTCTTTCTTCCTTTCTTTCTATTATATTTTTAATTCTATTCATTTATTTTGTATCCATTTGTAGTTTTATGTACTAACTTCTTTCTTTCCTTCTTTCTTTTTTCTTTCTTTCTTCGCTTGTATGCTTGCTTCTTTCTTTCTTTTTTTCTTTCTTTTATAATTTGGTTCTTTCTGCAGTTTCGATTAATTTATTTTGTATCCATTTGTAGTTTTATTTCCTAACATCTTTCTTTCTTTCTTTCTTTTTCTTTTTTCTTTCTTTCTTTGCTTCGTTCTTTCTTTCTTTCTTCCTTTGTTTCTATTATATTTTTGATTCGATTCATTTATTTTCTATCCATTTGTAGTTTTATTTACGAACTTCTTTTTCTTTCTTTCTTTCTTTCTTTCTTTCTTTCTGTCTTCCTTTCTAATAACGTAATCTTCATTTTCTTCTCTTTTTTTGATTTTTCAAGTGTTTTACAATTTTGCTTTCTTTCTTGGCCATTTTCAGTCCATTTTCTACTTCCCGCGTTTTTATGTAAGCATTCCCTTTTTTCTTTTTATTTTTGTTGTTGTTGCTTTCTCGCTTTTTGTCCTAACTCAAGCCTAGCATTCCATGAATTACCCGAAATTACTCCGACATCTCTATTCCAATAACCACCATCTTTCACCGAAAAGCAACCTTATCCTACAAAGATCACCAGGAGTTACTCACTGCAATTTTGCCAATCATTTTAGAAAAGCCAAATCACGTATCTTTTCGCTGTTATGAATGGTCGAATGAATGGATAGGTTAACTGTCACAGAAGGTGATGCCCCGAAACAATAGTCGGTCGCGTCTGAATAAGGAAGCGTTCAAACAGCAGAATTTGCAAGCGCTTATGTTACTTGTTCTGAAGTCACGTCTTTCAATTCTCGTTCTCCGACTATTCGGACGGGCGCCATGCGGCTTCTGTCAAATTAATTCTCGATCATGCACAGAAATGGTAAAATGGCAAAATGGCAGGACAGAATTAAAAACTGTTGAATTGTCCAAGTCGCTTTTACAATAACCACAAAACGAACAGAGATACCAATGCGATATGAAAGCAGATAAAAATGATATAAGCTTTCACTATAAAAGATGATATAAAAGGCATTTATTTTATATTCTATTAATTTTTTGGGTTGCTGGAATGAAATTACATAAGTTGATATTTTTAAGCTTTTGATACCTACGATTTTATTTTTTATGGTTTATCAACTTTTTGTGATATTTAAGATCGGAAAATATTGTAAGAATTTTTTGCGGGTGAATACCGCATTAGTTTTTTTTTTTTTTTTTTTGGAAATTGCAATGATTTTTCCAGTTGCAAGTCCTAAATTTAACACATAACTGGGGGAGTATATAACCTGCAAAAATCAGTATTTTGAAATATTCCTTGTCAGATAGACTGACTAATAAATATGGGTCTTCTATTGCGGAACACCTTATCAATAACCATAATTGTGCCCCTGACTTCAGTGTGGATAAATTTCCAACTTAAATGAGTTGGAGGCCAAATATATGCTCGCTGTGTAAACAAAGAGAGCATTTATTTGGCATCCAACTCATGTCCATTTAGTTTTTTTTTTTTATCTTTACATTTTCTCCTTTTTTTAAACGATAATTATTTATTCACCTCGATTTGACTCTGCTAAGTGAGATGCGAAACTGGTTGGCCAGCCCGTTTTTCAATTTGTTTTTTAAACACCATCATCATGGGTGTCAATTAAAAATACTTCTGCTTCTTTATAGAGATAATTAAGTTTTGTACCACTAATGATATTTTTCAAATATATATATATATATATATATATATATAGTGTATCGAGGCTGCAGATAATTATCTGAACATACACTGTTAAATATAAGAGACAATGAATGTCTATTATGTTTAATCATGAGCCGTTCTAAACATCGTATTTTGGTTCTAATTTCATGTGAAAATAAAGACAAAAATTCTCCAACATTTGGATATTTTTTATTATGTTGGTTCTAAGCTTTCGGCCCACATGAGCCATCTTCAGAGAGGTTACAGGGATGTTAATGTAAAAACATCCTCCATCAAAGACGATATTTTATCTTGTGTTGATATAAAACTTTGCTAAGCAACGATAATAGTTACCAAATAGCAGACGCAGTTGGAAAATTTGTTATGCGGTTCTATGACGTCACACAGCGTGAGAGCTCGAAATGCTAACACTATCATATATTTAAATGCAATGTAATGTGTTATGACCAGATTTAAATGTGATTTTATTAAGTGTGGGTTGTTTTGATTTAATGTAGATGGCCTCCAATATCTGAAGGTTCTTTTTACTGTGTGTATGAGTGAGTATTATTGTGTTGTTGACTAAAATCTGTCTGATATTACCTACATGGCTATGTCTTTCTAAGAAATGTTGCTTAATTGGACTCTGATCAGAAAGATGACAGGTAAGTCTACGGGAGAGCGTGGTTGCTATTTTTGGAGGATCACTTTAATTTTTTTATTTATTAGCTTTTTATTATTACTCCAAAAGTTTTTTGGAGAAATTTTTGGAGTTAAAATCCTGTTTTAATTTTTTTATTTTAAACAACGCAAATTATTTCTATTGTCGTACGCATTCGAGAAAAGGAAATAACTCTCTATGTTTGTTCATTATCTATCTATCTATCTATCTATCTATCTATCTGTCTCATTCAGTTTCTATCTATCTATCTATCTCATTCAGTTTCTATCTATCTATCTATCTATCTATCTTAATTCCTCTTCATATCTATCTATCTATCTATCTATCTATCTATCTATCTATCTATCTAACTAACTAACTATCTAACTAACTAACTAAACTTATTTATAAATGGAACTTTGTGTGTGTGTGTCTGTGTGGAACTTTGTGTGTGTGTGTCTGTGTGTCATGCGTGTTGGGGACTGTGGCGATCTCTTTGTAAAAGTGTTTCTTTTTTCCGGACACACACAGACACAGACGTCTGTGTGTGTCCCCGTTACCTATAGACTCCGAAACGGCTGAACCAATTTTCTTGAAAATTTATACAATTGTACTATAAGCGTCTGCGAGTGTTCTTAGCTAGGTTTTGTGTCGAGGTACCCCCGATAAATATCGAAAATTGATAATCGAAAAAATTGGGTTATAGAAGGAGTGGTCCGATTTTAATCAAATTTGATATACTCTTAAGAAATGATATTCAGAAGTTTCGAGGTTGCAGTTTTTACAATAGTGCAGAAAATTTGATATCGATGCCAGGAAATCAAAATTTGACTTACATCCATTAATATTTCTGTCCGTCTACGGTTTCGCTTTAACTGAAAACAACTATTGCTTTTTAGACTTTCGTGCCAACGTAAAAATAGTCTGAGCTCCATGACCATGGATTAGTTTTAAAGCTTTCATTACACCCGAGCAACGCCGGGCTATACTGCTAGTATCTATCTATCTATCTATCTATCTATCTATCTATCTATCTATCTATCTATCTATCTCTTGCCGACACTGACTATTGTTTACCTTGAAGTATAGCTAAAAAACTTTCTGCTACAAACAAAAAATTGCGTACCACAATTAGATATCAATTATTTCATTAATAAATAATGTTCTACTATCTATTGATAATTACTTGATTTGTTTTACTTAACTTAAATAATGCTATGCTTTGCCATCTGTTTGGTATTATGAGCATCCTATATAGATACTCCACAGTTCTATTTATATCAACAAACCCCGTTAAAACACTTCCGGAAAAAAAGAAACACTTTTACAAAGAGATCGCCACAGTCCCCAACATGCATGACACATTTATTGTAGCCATATCACCATCATCAACAATCCCTAATTTTGACAACATCAAAGCCGGCTTATCGTGACCTCTTAAAATAACTCACGCCCCACATATACTCTCTAACCGTATACCCAATCCAACGTGGACTTAACTTTCTATATAGATAATCGAGACTTACCCACAAGAACATTCTTAATTCTGTACTTGTGGCCTCCTTTAACTGTCCGAAAAAGGATAAAGCATTGTTTTTATATTTCCATAAAACTATTATAATCACTAGTTACCAACCATCGCCTGACGAAGTACAATTAATAGTACTGAAACTCGATAGCTTTTGTGCAGCAATGTAAAATGTTTTTATTGTAACTACTGATAATAAAAATATTACAATAATATATATATATATATATATATATATATATATATATATATATATATATAGTATTGTGCAAAAGTATGAGGAAAATAACTATTTTATCTTTTATGAGGCATCAAAATAAAGTTTAAGATCATCCCTTCCCTAACACTTTTGCACACTACCGGTAGTGTGCAAAAGTATTAGGACAGAGGTAATTTTCCTAAAAACCTCACTGAAATTCAAATACAGGGTGAAAAGTCAAGTAAATTGCTAATAAATGTTGGCTATTTAAAACTAGGTGTAAAAGAAATGTATTAAAAAGTAGTTATATTTAATTTTTTTCTATTTTCTATTAAACAAGTTATTTTTAAACTACTCTATTGAACATCTATGAGATATTTTGGATAAATAAATTGATAAATCTAATGTTACTTCGCAAGACACACCTTGGGAACAAATACAAGCTGCTTGGCAGGAGATACCATTAGATACACTGAAGGAGCTTGTGATGTCAATGCCTGACAGAATGAAAGTTGTGATCAAATCAAAAGGCTATTATACTAAATATCAAATTTATTTTGTAGCAAGTTTTAAAGCATTTGTTAAAGCATTTGTTGAGTAAATGAAATAAAATTACTTTAATTAAATTGTTTATTTTCTGTCAATATGCCTCATAAAAGATAAAAGAGATCTTCTCCTAATACTTTTGCACAGTACTGTATATATTGATCCGCTTTCGAATATATATATATATATATATATATATATATATATATATATATTCGAAAACGGATCACTAATCTGTAGCAAGTCAGGTATTAAGTGAATGTTGATTTTGATTTGTCGTTTTATAACGTTTCATGTTTGTGATTTATATTGAGTACAAGAAAAGAAATTATGTTGAAATATAAATTCCTCTGTACAGCAATTAATTTAAAAAAATATTATTAGGCTACAGACATATTGAATTAGTTACGGATTTGACCAACATAAAATAATCATTGTTATTCCTGAAAAATGGCAAGAAGTAGTTCATGAGCATAGCTGTAAATAACGGACAAACCATGACATCTGTGGTATGTTGGATGAACATTTTTATAAGCACAGAGAATTTACGATAGTTTGTCATGACGCAATGCACTTTGGGTAATTCCTTTATTCGTTGATTTTTATTTTCAGACACCTTTGAAGGGAAAAGTAGAGAAGAGACAAAAATGACGGGCAAAGAAGTTTCGAAACGCACAAATACAACAAGCGGCTCGAAAATGACCAAGGATACGTCATCTAGTGGAACCATTGTCTCAACGACCGGATCAACAGGTAAATTAGCGACATTTTTAATTTTTTAATCTGTTAATTTTCATTTTTTTAAACTGGGTTATTACTACTGGTAATTTGCCTAAATGTTGTCAAATTGGTTAAATCCTGACAGAAATATGCAAGTATTTCAATAAATACGACCGATTCGATGACATTCTCACAAAAACTGAAATGATCGAAGGAATAATTGACTAGGTATTGAAAACGTAACCCATGGTTGCCGGATGGAAAGGGGCTTCCCAGTACCGTAACTCTAAAGCGGAGATTGGCGGGACCGTAGGTGGGAATAAGTGGTACAGCTTCAAATCTGACGTTAGATCGCTTGCTTGGCTGACAAAACTCTAGGCACAGGTGAACTACTAGGAGGGGATTATAAAAAATAATCAATCAATCAAAATGGGGCTTTGAATAAAAAATATTTGAGAACCACTGGACTAAACATAAATACATTTGTTGAAAGTTGACCGGATAATGAAAACGTTACCCATCGTTGTTGGATGGAATGGATTGCCAGAAAATAACTCTAAAGCAGGATTGGCAGGACTAAAACTTTACATTGGGGGCTGACGGGACAGTAGTTGTAAATTAAACGAAACCGCCTTAAATCTACGATTAGATTGTTTGCTTGACTGACAAGACTCTGGGTATAGATGAACCAATATCCGTTTCACCGCATTGATCATTAAACTGAAGAAGAGTGAGCGTATTCCTCAACTTCACAACAGGGCACAAGGAGGATGGCATAAACAAGTCGATAATCAAAAGAAAACCATGACTAGAAAAATGTTGAAAATAATTTCCCTAGACGGACTGCCCTTACTGGGTTGTCGATCTGATGTAGCTGATAGGAAGAACCACAGTTTTGCGTCTCTATACCTACTTGTAACTAGCATTATAGCCCGGCGTTGCTCGGGTGTAATGAAAGCTTTAAAACTAATCCATAGTCCTGGAACTCAGACTCTTTGGACGTCAGCACAAAGACTAAAAAGCAATAGTTGTTTCCAGTTAAAGCGAAACCGTAGACTGACAAAAATTGATGGATGTAAGTCAAATTTTGATTTCCTCGTATCGATATCAAATAAGTTTTTTTCGTTGTAAACTGAATTTTGAAGGCTAAATAAGTCCTCTGAGTAAATGGTATCATGGCTGAGACTAGGAACTACAATTATACCTACTTAGAGCGAAACCCGAAGCTGAAAAACTGATTTTGATCAGACCCGGTAGGATATCGGGGTATCGATTTCCAATATCGGAGTCAAATAAGTCATCCAAGGATAGAACTGCAACCTTGAAACTTCTGAATATCGTTTCTTATGTCTTTGTCTATGGGTGTATCAAATTTGATTAAAATCGGACCACTCCTTCTATAACCCGATTTTTTCCATTATCGATTTTCGATATTTATCAGGGGGTGCCTCGACACAGAACCTACCTAAGAACACTCGCAGACGCTTATAGTACAACTGTGTAAATTTTCAAGAAAATCGGTTCAGCCGTTTCGGAGTCTATAGGTAACGGATACACACACACACACACACAGAGACAAAGTTCCATTTATAAATAAGTTTAGATAGATAAATCAAAGACAAACTCTGTTCACTAGGTCCATATATATAGCTTCGACCATTTAAATGTATATTTCTTATGATCCGCACATTTAGGAATTGCATGTATGTATTGTATTATCTGTTTGTATAAATATAGAATTATTACTTTTAGAAAAACAAATTTAAAGAAAATTTCAATAAAATGGTAAAGTAAATAATATTTGAAAAAAAAATGTCATTTAATAAAACAAATGTGCTTGTTTGTTCAAAAGCAGCCGATTCTTATTGGGAACACAGGAAGACAATGCTACACATATATCAGGTGCCGGTTTTTGTCCTTCCTCTTACATTGAGTTGATATGGAAAATCTCAGTTCACTCAAGTCAGTAGTTGTGAAAGGGAATCGTAATAAAATAACCTTTTTACTCAGTAGTAGAAATTCCTCTTTGTTCTTAACCCTAAGACGCATAATCACAATGCGCAGAGAGATCTATCTATCTCAGTCTGTTCATATATATATATATATACATATATTAGTCATATAGTCATCCGTAGACAGATCTGTTTCGCCGTATCACAGCTCATCAGTACCGTTAGACTCCGACTGCTTTTAACCCAGGATTTAAACCCGACCGAAGTGGCGTCAGTCTCCGATTGCTTTTAACCCAGGATTGAAACCCGACCGAAGTGACGTCAGTCGGCGGTTCTACCTCTGGGCCATGGGCGCACGGTAGAAGAAGACAGACTTTTAGTATGTATATTGTCATTATACACGCCCAATAGCCAGAGTGCTCTAATTCATTAGTGTATGAGCGATGCGTATATATATATATATATATATATATATATATTCTTCATTGGAAACGAGATGCATAATCTCAATGCTTAATGAGATCTATCTATCTATCTATATATATATATATATATATATATATATATATATTCTTCATTTGAAATGAGTTATTACGCGACCTAGATTTCTACCATGTGTTGCCTTCAGGCGATTTGCAATAACTGATTTTACCGTATTTTTTAAGAACGCTCACGTAACGGGTAATTTTTGAACGCGCAGTTTTCAAAAGTTTTTCATCCATGTTTTCATCCATTGTTGTATGAACCTGAAAGTTATCTTACGATATGGTTACAATTAGTCAGTAATTCATTTTTGTTTGGGAATAACATAATTAGCTAACTTTTCTTCTTGGCAAAGTCTACATATTTCAAAAGTTCAACAATTATTATTGTATTGAACACTTTTTAATACAACTGTGTACTGGTCTAATTTTATTATGACAAAAAACTAATCAATTAAATAATCAATATACATATATATATATATATATATATATATATAGTTGTGTATCAGTTTTACATTGCGACATAGAAATTTCTGTTTCGAGATAGGATCTCATCATCAGGAAATGTTGATGCGGTTGTGCAGATGATTTACATTTAAATGACAAAATCTTATAATAAAATAAATGTTATAATAAAAAAATGCCAGAATAAAAAAAATCTTGAGTCCTCTTCACTTGGAAGTATATATATATATATATATATATATATATATATATATATATATATATATATATATTAAATAAGTAAGTAGTGGAAACCATCTTTTGTTCTTCATGCAAAACAAATTCAAAATATACATATATCATCCAAACTGTGAAAAACTAGCGATGGTTTTTCAATGCTGTGATACTTTTAGAGTTGTTTATATTCTGCACTTTGCTCTCACTTACGAGTTTGTGCTTTATTTTATGTCTTTTTATTTATTTTATGTCTTTTTGTCGCGATCCATTTTATTGATCTTACGACCCACTAAATTGTCGGGACCCAAAGTTTGAAAAACCCTCGATATAGTATAACATGCACTTAAATAATGGGGTGGTCACTAAAGAAAAGCGAAAAATTAATCAATGAAATGTATTTGTATATTTCTGTTTTTTGTTTTTGTTTTGTTTTGTTTTCTAGTTTTGTTTTTTCATTATAAACATTCTTTTGCTTTGATTTTCTATCTGTCAAAATGCTTTTCATTGAGCAAACATGACGACTTCCGCTTTGCAAGTACTCAACTTCCTGTTTATAATTTTTTTTTTTTTACGTTCGTCTCTTCTCCTTTCTCAATAACTTTCTGTGTGCTTCTTTGATGAAAATGATTACCATTTAATTATCTTTGATTTATTACCGGCCCCAAAATATCTGCTGAAATATATTGATTGTAAATTGGAAATAAAACGTTAGAGAGGATGTGCGAGAGGCTTCGATATTGCTGGCCCAGAGTACATTGAATTTAGATATGGAAACGACCAAATGAGTGAAATTATATACTTTCCATGGCGACGCGGATGAAGATGAGAATGTTGAAAACGAGAAAGTAAATCATGAGTCAGAGAAAGAAAAGAGGGTGAGTGGCAATGAAGAAAAGAGAGATTAATTATTTGAAAATGGTACAGACAGATATATTGAGCGAATGGAACAAAAAGGGGAAGACATTAAGTAGTTTGTTTATTCTTCTTTTCATTGTAAAATGAACAAGGGAATAGGACAAAATTTCCAGGTGAACAGAGAGAGAGAAAGAGAGAGGCAGAGAGAGAGAGAGAGAAAGAGAGAGAGAGAAAGAGAGAGAGAGAAAGAGAGAGGCAGAGAGACAGAGAGAAAGAGGCACAGAGAGAGAGAGAAAGAGGCACAGAGAGAGAGAAAGAGGCAGAGAAAGAGAGAGAGCGAGAAAGAGAGAAAGAGGCACAGAGAGAGACAGAAAGAGAGAGGCACAGAGAGAGAGAGAAAGAGAGAGGCAGAGAGCGAGAGAGAAAGAGAGAGGCACAGAGAGAGAGGGAGAGAGAAAGAGGCACAGAGAGAGAGAGAAAGAGAGAAGCAGAGAGAGAGAGAAAGAGAGAGGCACAGAGATAGAGAGAAAGAGAGAAAGAGAGAGAGCGAGAAAGAGAGAAAGAGGCACAGAGAGAGACAGAAAGAGAGAGGCACAGATAGAGAGAGAAAGAGAGAGGCACAGAGAGAGAGAAAGAGAGAAGCAGAGAGAGAGAGAAAAAGAGAGACACAGAGAGAGAGAGAGAGAAAGAGAGAGGCAGAGAGAGAGAGAGAGAGAGAGATAGGTACACGCACAGGTGAAAATAAACATACGCACAGCATTGAGTTATGAAAAGTAATTACGAGAACAAGGTATCATCAATTTACAGTTGAATTGGCTAAATGCAACCGTAACTTCTATTCAAATAGTTTCTTCTCTCGCGCTTCTTGCTTGTGGAACTTTCTTCAGGTATTGGCGCTCCACAATTTTTCGGAACCCTCGGATTGGTTGGAAAATATTCGATAAACTCATTCATTTGATTTCTGGTTGCTCATGCCTTAAAAGAATACCAAAAATTGTATTCACAAGTACAGATCACACATTACGAAGAGCTTTATCTTTGCAAAATCTGTGTGATCGGAGAGTTTTTGGTTGAAGGGAGGAGGTTAGAAAAATAATGCGGAAAAGGTCATAAAGCCATTTTTGACCTTAGGCCACTGGTTAGGACCTGGAAGGAAATGTGTTTAAAACGGAAATCCAAGGACACGATAATAATAATAATAATAATAATAATAATAAAAGGGGCCACCACTACCCACCATTCGGCCTTCGGACCACCACAGCGAAAGTCGCGGTCAAATCTCTTTCTTCGGACGAATGTTTCTGGGTAGCGTTTTATCGGTCACCTACCTCGCAAATAAAACTCTTATCTGATCTATTCTCATCTAACAAACCAAACATTAAAAAACTATCTGATAAACTTTACCCAATAAAGCGAACATTAAAAAAAATGTTTACCTTTTTTTTTACAGTGTGTTCTTTTTTCAAATCAAGAAAAGAAAACATTACTTTAAACGTTTTTTTAGATAAAGCATGGAAGTATCTTGTGGTTTTCTTTGACGGTGTTTGGATGAAGACGAAGAACAGAAAATTGCAAGTAGAGGTTGAACGAATATGTGACGCGACCTTACGACCAGGTCGGTAAATTAATTTTTTTTTAGTCACATTGCGATGAGATCTTTCAGATTTACTCCCATGTCGGACTGACTTGACCGGTCAAGAGACATGGTTTAAGACGTGGTTTGTGTCCTTAAGGACACATGGCCCAGTGGATATAGACGTTGGTTAGTTCCTGAGACTTGAGTGGGGAAAAATAACTTGCAGAGTTAGAGGGAGATAAATCATGACTTCTAATCCAGGCATTACTACTACTACGCAAGGAATGAGGATGATATACCCCAGTGATTATAATAAAAAGTTCGGTTCGAAAGAGTTCGGAGCGTAAAACGGCCGAAACGTCGTACAAATGGCAACAAAGATGAGGACACAAGTCCGAATAATGTAAATACTGTAAAGCATGTTGATTCTAAGACAATTAGAAATTCTGCCAGAATTAATTATTGGCAGCCATGTTTTAACAAAGGACAGAAAATGCGACTTCGAAATCCGGAGTTGAGTTGGAATAGGGAAAATACATTCCAAAAGTTCGACAGGCTCCAAAGGAGATTTAGTAATGAGATAGGTACCGACTTGGCTACTCGACTCCAGCCACTTTTTCACTGACGAAATGTTCTATAAATATTTACATGGCTTCTGCTCCGAAGAACTTAAGTCACTGGTGCTCCTGCCACATGAGTTTACTCGTGCAACCAGACTGGCAACTGGGTCTCACCCATTCACAGTTAGATCAACCAAATGCAGACGACTATTCTACCCCATCAGCTTCTTTTCTCGCACTTCCCGCCTGTGGAACCCTCTTCCATATTCTTGCTTTCCTGACGGCTACAATCTCCAGGAATTTAAATGCAATGCCAATACCCATCTCTTAACCACTTGACACTCTGTATATCTTTTCCTTTCTCTCTACGTTTGCAACTGTCATCACACCTATATTCCCATCCTTCTCTTGCCCCCTCTCTGAAACCTCTGTAATTGGTTCGTCTTTTTCTTTACTCTCCTCCAATCTAATCATTTTCTCTTATGTAGCCCCCTGCGCATCAGTGGCGTTACCGCCTTGCTTGGGGTGAAAGGATTAAAATTAAAATAATAATTTTAAAATAAAAATTCTAACATATAACTTCAACAAAACTATAGTATAAACTGCTTCTAGTAATTATATCCACACAAGCATGCATATGCACAAGATATGGCAACAGTATTGAAGGCATGAACGAATGGTAGATTTATAAATGTGCAAAATGAATTCTAACGAAAAAACCTCCTGACCCGACACAGTGAATCAATCTTCCTAGCAGTAGATGCAGCTATAGATTCTATGTAGTCATTCCATACAGAGCGAAGGCAAGGAGGCGCAGTGTGTTGATCTTTAGGAGACTAGCATCATCCATTCTAATGGTAGGCAGGAATGTTTCTCTCTGGTGGTTAAAGGGGAGCACCTTCGTTTTGGAGACATTAAAATTTACTGGCCATTTTTTACCCCATTCAATCACAGATTGGAAGTTCTTTTGAACTATAGCAGTCAGGTTTACTTTGTCAGCCTTGACAGACAGACAGACTACCTACAGACACGATGCTAACTTGATGACATCAGAAAGATCATTATATCATTATAAAAAGAGAGGAAATATTTTTATATTGTAAGAATTTTTGGAGATAATAATAGTCTGTTGATACAAGTCTTGTTAATTAACCCATAATTGGAGGGGAAGAGTCGGTTCATACTTTTTCCAATGGTATTGCGCGTAAGTGAATATGAAGCTATAGAGGGCTGGTTAATGTTTCTTTGATTCGGCCTTATGTCAAAATATATATACATAATACGAACTTACCTCAGTGAAAAACTAGCGATGATTTTTTAATGCTGTGCTACATTTAGAGTTGTTCATATTTTGCTCTTTGCTCTCACTTAACGGGTAATTTTTGAACGAGCAATTTCACAAGTCAGTGTGAAAAGTAAGATTCTAGATTTTGATTGGATGGGAAATAACAAATTGAACTATGACGTCGGTTAATTTTTTCTTGACACCTAGAAAATGGGTATGTAGTTTTGATCCAGTTACCTGATAAATTTCACTACTTAAACCACATCTCTTGACTGGTAAAGTCAGTCCGAAGGACCTCGTCGCAATATGACTAAGGAAAATTTCAAGAAGCCGATTCGGACGTAAGGGCGCGTCACACATTTGTTCTACCTCTGTTTTCAATTTTTCTTTCTTCGTCTTCATCCACACAGCGTCAAAGAAAACAACAAGATAATTCAACTGACTTCGATAAGTACAATCTCCTTTATTGCCTGACTTTCCTCTTCACTTTTTCTACGGCTATAAAAAGGAAAAAAAACTGACTTTTATTAGCAGCCTTTTTAATATTTTTACATACACGCATTCTGCTAATAGGAACTATGAACTCTACAATTTTCTTTGAACAATTAACTACATGCATTTTTTCTTTGATGCATTTTCTCTATGAACATTTTCTTCTCAAAATATATTGTAGTTTTCAGTTTAACGAAATTCCACTTATTTTTCAACAACCTGAAGGTATTTTAAATTGTGGGGACTCCAGTTGTGTCTGACACAAGGTCAATTTGATAAGCATCACCGAGGCCCCTACACGTCTGGTTCACAGATGAATGCCTTAAAAATGGCAGATGAAAAGTTGCGCTTTCGCCATATGCTCTATGAATTTCGGAAAGGGGTAAGTGTCAAAAATACGACAAAAATCATTCAGAAGGGTTATTGTCTTGTTCTAGCTCTTTGGATGCTTAAAAAGTGGTTGATTTGGACCTAGACGATAAACCAGGCTTCGGAAGACCTTCCAACGTTGATGAAGGCGCTCTGCCTGCCACCATAGAGGATAAATCAAAGCTTTTAACAAAAGAGATTACAACGAGTTTCCAAATCGATATTCGAAACCGTCTTTATCTATTTGGAGTGAGAAAATGACTCGAAAAGAAGAAGATAGGTTGAACCAGTGTATTGGAATAACAGAACATATATGCAAAATAAGAGTTTTATTAGTCAGCAGATAGAAGTGTTCGTTCGAACTGTCAAGTTACACTTCGTCTCGACTGCCTCCCAGGAAATTTTGCAGATTAGTATTTATGAAGGAGGAAGAGTTCATTCCAACGTAGATAGGGTACCATAACATGAAGAGACTTAGATTCAAGATAAAAAGAACGATTTTGGAAAATGGAAAAGTAGATTTTTTCGCCAACGCAAATAACCATGTTGCAAAATAGTCATTGTAGATGCTTAAAGAGTTGAAACTGCTAGCCCTCCAGCACACACCTAAGTCTCCTGAGTTGGCTCCTTCGCATTTTCAATTGTTCGGTTTCGACAGAATAATTTAAGTGCCTATAATTCTGAGATGAGGTAGCATTTACACGATTTACATTGTTCGGACTAATATCCTCATCTTTATTGTTATTAATATAGATGTTGGTTAGTTCCAGTGACTTGACCAAAACAGTTATAAGTTCAATACCAGGCTACAACAGTGGTGAACAAATAACTTAGAGAGTTAAGTTAAAGGGAGATAACTATATGGCTACGAGAAGTGGCATCCCACACGGAATAAGAATGATATACACAAGTGATTGTAATAAAGGGTTCGGATCTAAATTACTAGCATCTGATGAAAGCCGGAGCGTACAACGGCTGAAACATCGTAATAATGGCAATAAAGATGAGGACAATAGTCCAAACAATTTAAACATTGAGAATAATTTAAATGACAAAATATTGGACATATTACAGTCAGTTAAATGCCATACATGATCCACACTTGGGCGATAATGTCTCTAGAGAAACATGACTGACTGGGCAGAAGATTATCTCTCAGTATTGCCATTATTTTCTGCGGTAGATTGGTTGCCAGCCAAGGCTATAGAACCCAATCTGCCCTTTTATTTTACCTATAGCAGGAGGGAAAAGACGGATTAATACTTTTCCCAAGGGTATTTGCGCGTAAATGAATGCAATGAGTTCATCAACTGGAATCTGATCGTGGCTTCCCGATTTCACGTTCCGAGCCAATATTCACTACAACACAACGCGCATCCGGACATATTACAATCAGTCAAAAAAAAAAATACCTCAAAACTTTCTTCGATTTAAAACACGGTTGCTGCGAGGATGGTATTAGCAAGGTTATAGAACGGTATGGAAAGTGCGACACAGAGGAAGGCAGCGGATAACATATTTTCAGGGTCTGATCAGGTGGATGACGGAACGGGGGTTGCCAGGAGCAACAGGAGCAAAAATAATAAGAGCCACAAGGGATAGGGAGACGTGGAGAACCATGATCGCCTACGTCCTGAAGGAATAGGGCACATAGAAGAAGAAAAAAAAGAAGACAGTTATTAAAACAATAAAGACTGTGTACTTGACTAACAAATGCGTTTTTGTAATTATGCAAAACGTTGTTTTTAGTTTTCTAAGGCATGAACATTTTCAATAGTCTAATATCGACACGTACATACAAGCTCATCTCTCTTGTTACCCCATTATAAATGTGTTCTGATTTGGCAAAATATTTGACAAATGTAACGTTCTGATTGGTTAAATAAATTCTGTCTAGCTCCTCCTACATAAAAAGAAAAAATAAAGCAAACAGTAGTTTTTCCATTTGGAAGGATTAAGACCAGCAACACCCAGCGAGTGACACGGTGCTTAATTTGGGACAAAGACCGATCAATAGCAATCGAGACGTAAATCGATTGATTTTTTCTCAATGAAGCGCTCAATCGCAAGAGAAAAGATTGTGATGCGCTTCGTACACCTGTAATTATTTTCTCTTTAATCGAAACTGGGAATGGAAAGCTGTAAATCAAAACTAATCAGGCCGTAACTGTTTTGCCGATATTGAGTGCTTATGCCGATATGTTTGAAATAAAACGTGCGACAGAGATAACAAATACACGTCTAGACATATGATCGAGGTAGATATATATGCGTAGCAATAGATTGATCTATCTATCTCATTCTGTTTGTTTATCTATCTATCTATCTATCTATCTATCTATCTATCTATCTATCTATCTATCTATCTATCTATCTCTTAATACAGGCTCGTCTAAAAGTAGTTTATAGCCGAAAATCAAGAAGCGATAGCGTTTTGAAAAATTACATAAGAGATAAATTTCAATAACAGTTGTATTAGTAAATATAATTGTACATATAATCTCCAAATAAATGTTACAACTTACCTTTTGGACCACTATATATATATATATATAAAGTCCTCTGCAGACAGATCTGTTTCTCTGTATCACAGCTCATCATTACGGTTAGACATCCAATTGCTTCTACCCAGGATTGAAACCCAACCGAATTGACATAGTCGGTGATTCTACCTCTGAGATACGTGCGCTCGGTAGAGGTAGGTGGACTTTAGCGTGTTATATACAATGTAAACACACACCAGTAGCCGAGAGTGTATAAATTCATTACTGCATGAACGATGCGTAGATGCTTGAGTAGCTAATGTATTTTCAAAGTCTACCATTCCTCCATAGTGCTCAATCGGGGTTGACCATTTTGACAAGTGAATTTAACGTCCATCTCACAAGCGAAAACAAAACATTATGGGAAAATAAATTTACTTGTTTGTGCTTGTGTAAAAAACGGAAGTGAGGGTGGTGAAAAAGAAAAAAGAAAAAAGAGGAAAAAAGAAAAGGAAATAATTTTTGTATATCAAGAACAATTCTTCTTCTTTTATGTGCCATGTCCTTTCAGGACGTAGGTGATCATGGCTTTCCACATCGCCCTGTCCCTGGTGGCTCTTAGCACGCTTTCTCCTTTTGCACCATGCAACCCTGGTTCCGTCATCCACCTGATCAGGTTCTTCAAATATGTTATCCGTTGCTTTCCCCGTCTCTTTTTCCATCTATCTGGCCTGTTAGTATCAAGTTCTCCAAGCCCTCCTTCCACATTGCATGTCCCAAGAAATTTAACTGTCTCTTCCTGATGCTCACTAATAATTTCTTTTTCGTCTCCATCCTTTCCAAAACCTCATCATTGCTCACATGCTCGGTCCATGATATCCGCAGCATCCTTCTTTAGAACCACATTTCAGCTGCTTCAAGCTTTTCCTTCATCTTTGAAGATATTGTCCAACATTCACTGCCATATTGAAGAACTGACAGCACATAGCAATCAAGTATTCTCTTCTTCGTTTCTAGTGACATTGTCCTGTTTCTTAATACTTTACTCAACTTCTGGAATGCTTCTTTCGCCATGCCAATTCGCCTTCGGATCTCAGTGTCGTACTTTCCATCTCCTGTTAGAAAACTTCCCAGGTATTTAAATTTCTGTACCTGCTTGATTTTAGTATCCCCCACCTGTATTTGGCATTTTGTGGCAAGAATAATACTGGGTCAAAAAATGTATGATAAAGTGGGAAAAGTTTTTTTGTAACGCGTTTCATCCTTTAGGACTTCAGCGGTCTATATTTGTTATGTTGATGCGACTACACATGCGCACGAACGAGGCATGCTGGGAATTTTTAAATTAAATTTCTTTTTTTTATTTTTATATGTTTCATCCGATTTCAGTTAGATTCTCTTTATTTTTGTTCCAATTACTTTTTGTTATTAAGCATCTCACATTGTGCTATTAGCCGATCTGACAAGAATTTTTTGTGAATATGCAAAATGATGTTTTTGGTTTTCTAAGGCATGAACATCTATCTAGTTAGCTAGCTAGCTAACTCATTCTGTTCATCTATCTAGCTAGATATCTAACAAACCCATAATCTAACTTCCTCCAACCACTCCTCCTTCATTTTCTGAATAACCCTAAATTCATTTTCTAGGGCGCATGACTGAATTTACCAAAGGTTTCATTCAAGGCGCATAATCACTGTTACTATAGAAACCAACAACGAATATACATACATACATACATACATACATACATACATACATACATACCATACCATACATACATACATACATACATACATACATACATACATACATACATATCTTACGACTCGGAGTTTTATGCATAATGCAATCATAAGATGCATATTATGAACTCATCGTTTACGGAATTTGTTTCTTTTTTTTTTTTTTTGGCTCACGCGTTGTTCTTGCTAGTTATATAATGCATTGCTGGGGTGATATATATTTTTAATTTGCATAATTAAATTTGACTTAAACATGAAATTGGACAGTAAGATTTTATAAGTTAAATCAAAATTTAAATTAATAGGTAGAATATTTTTAGGGTAGAGGTTATACATTTTGTGTTTCTGGGTCAAAGAAGATTACTTGTTTATATTTTAGAGGGAAACAAAAAAACTTTATTAACAGAAAAATGAACAGAAGTCTCTATAAGGAAATCTATGTCAATCCGAGTGGACGATTTTGAGTAGATATTTGTTTCTGTGCTTGCATGTGGTCATCAATTCAGATCTTTTGTTTAGTAAATTGGGTAAAGTGTTTTAAGATAACAACTTTTTCTAAAAAACATGAATTAAATATATTTTTTATTTCATTATAAGATTTGGTTTTTGCGATGATATCGCAGATAATAATTTGGTTTTTGTTGTTGTGTGTATTTCTTTTTGAAGTTTAATTAATTATAATGTCCATTTATAACTCATGCTCTAATATCACTTTAAAATTATTATATAAAAATTAGTAACACAATTTGGTTTTCCTAACTCCAATACACTTTAGTATACCATAATTACTTCATTTTAATTTTAACCTAAACAGTCCAGCCTATTTAACAGTTAAAGTAGTATAAATGTTAATTTTAAAAAGCCTAAAATTTAACCTGGTGTTAAAAACAATTGTCTACACATTTAAATATTGTATGTTCCAAGTATGTATCTCGCAGAGACAAAATAAAAAAGCATCATATTATGACATAAAGCAACAATGTTCTCCATGCGACCTAAATGTTCAACTTTATTGTAACTTTTGACTGAGTAATACTGACACACCCACAATCATATAGATTAACTTCCTCCGACTACCCCTCCTTCAGTTTTTGAATAACCATGAATTCATTTTATATTTTCTACAATAAATTATTTTCACCATTTGGATTTAAAATATCGCTTGAAGAAGAACAATATTGTTCTGAAACATGAAAATTTTTGTTAGTGATATAATAAACCGTTGTAATCACAAAATTACTATATATATATATATATATATATTTACTTGGTTTTCATAACTCCAGTACATCTTAGTATATCATAACTACTAGTTTTTTTAATATATATATATATATATATAAATGTGTGTGTGTGTGTGTGTATGTGTGTGTGTGTGTGTAAAATAATACTACAGGTTGACCTAAGCCTTGTAACAGAAATAGTGTAGACGAAGCTCTTTAAAAGCCGTCGATGGTTCTGAAAGCATGAAGTCACAAGACAGTGTGCTTGCCTTCTTCAGGCTGTAAATCACGTTAAATAACGTGCTCTCACCCAGAAACTGTAACTAAGGTAAGCTCTGTGTAAATGCTATATAAACCACAGGCAGGTTCCGTAGATGTTGTACAAACTGACAAACATAACAACCACCCTAGTAAAAGGGTATCCTAGAATTAAATCTATCTATCTATCTATCTATCTATCTATCTATCTATCTATCTATCTATCTATCTATCTATCTATATTCTAAACGTATACTGTTAAATATAAGAGACAATTAATGTCTATTATGTTTAATCGTGAGTTCTTCTAAACATCGTATTTTGGCTTTAATTTCAGGTGAAAATAAAGACAAAATTTCTCCAACATTTGGATAGTTTTTTATTGTTGGTTCTTAGCTTTCGGCTCACATGAGCCATCTTCAGGGAGGTTACAGGGGCGTTAACATAAAAACATCCACCATCAAATGTGCGACGTCATAAAACCGCATTACAAATTTACGAACTGCGTTTGCTAATTGGTAATGGTTATCGTCGCATAACAATGTTTATATAGATAGATAGATTTAATTTATTTGTTTGAAAATTTTTTAAATCGATGCCCATATTTGAATAGATATTCAGTATTCTGTTTTTAATTAAACAGTATATTTATATATATATTTCTACTGTCCTGATTATTTATGAGAAATTTTGTTACGAAACTGTGTGTCATTCGGCAGGATCCGAACCTGCGACTTTTAATAACAAAATAACAAATAATAACAACAACGACGAATGATTCCACAATCTAATCGAAGTTAATACATATATATATATATATATATATATATATATATATATATATATATATATATATATCCACTACGAAGTGTACATTTTGTTTCGACATTGATAATACAATGTCTCATCAGGTGGTGTGGAAAGGAATGGAAAGCCTCTTTTCTTATATTTGGCGAGTTGTATGTGGGATGTTGGTGGGGGTTAGTGATAAGGGAATAAGTCTTGTAAATTGTCCGTTAGAATCTTAAAAGAAGTGGGGTGGATCGGGAATATAGTTGATTAATGAAAGTGTCGGGAATTTTGTAGACAGATTTAACATTTTTGAGCTCCTGAATTTTTCTACAAAGTTAATTTTGGATGATTGATATCCGCTGTCTAAGAATTTTATCGTAAATTACTTTGTTTTTATCGAATATCTCTTTATTTCAGAAGTCTGTGTTAATGCGGCGTTCCACTGATGATGGGGCATGCTTGATAATGGATGGTGGGTGATTAGAATTGGGGTTTATATAGATTAGGTTAGTATTATTTTTCATGTAAGGTTGGAAAATGTTCGATACTAAGTTTAATGTTATGTCTAGGAAGTCAACTTGCTTGATATTAGGGTTCATTACAATGTTAAGACCAAAAGATTTAAAGACTTTATGAATTAATTTTCTAGTTTTATCAACCTTATCTCCAGTAGATTTATTTATTATCATGAGTCTGTCATCTCTATAGAGTCCTATATTGTTAGTGTCAATTTCTTTATACGCCATGAGGTTGTACAATAGACAAAAGCGCTTTCCGAACCATCAAACCTATACACAACCTTTTAATGTTAAATGTATCTACAAAATTCCCGACACTTTCATTAATCAACTATATTCCCTACCCATCCGACTTCTTTCAAGATTCTAACGGACTATTTGCAAGACTTATTTCCCTATCGCTAACCCCAACCAACATCCCACACACAGCTCGTCAAATATAAGAAAAGAAGCTTCCCTTTCCTTTCCACATCACCTGATGAGACATTGTTGAAACAAAATGTACACTTTATGGTGGATATAAAAACATTTGTACATTTTCTAAAATATATATATATATATATATATATATATATATATATATATATATACATTTTCTAAAATATGTATATATCGTGCGTCTAAAAAATTATAGACACTTTTAGTTTTCAGCTTTACAAATTAATGTTATTAGCTTCATCCAGGCTTTGTTTTGAACAAAGAAGGTTCATCCTGAAATGTTACCGGAAGTAAGAAAATACAGTTGATATTCAAATCTGCTATCGAAAAGTGTTTCATTCAAATCAACCTTAAAATCTCACGAATTAGAAATAAGGATGAAGCTGGTGGTACTGTGCACGGTGTGCACAAGAACCTTTGTGGAATATAACGGATATCAACCACGCCCAGTGAAGCAATAAAAAAGGGTAATGGAAAGTTTTTGACAGAAGTGCAAGCTAAATATTGACAGCTGTTAATTGCTGCTTGTGATTCCATTGCGTTGCGTTGTCACCAACGGCTGGATAACAGCAGCCATCAATTTGAAAACAAATGATAAAAATATCTTAAGAGAGTGCATTTATAATAAATACTGATTTAGGGTGCATTTTTAAATTAAACAATATAGTTATATATTTAATAATATATCGATTTGTGGCGGCAATTATTGATGAATTCCCTCCTAAGATTCAGTAGCCGGTGTTGGTGGTGGTATTTTAATATTGAAATTTTTTCCAGTAAACATAGACAGCACCTATCACGAAAGTTCCTCGGAATACGGGCTGAACCTACTAGTTTCCAGCTAATTTCAGGATCCAGCCCTTCCTCTTTCATTTTCCAGAATGCTCGCGAAAGGGCTGTCTGGTACCTCTGATCACGGTTCGAAAAAGAGTACCTGTGATGATACAGTCTTTGTTTGAAAGGACCGGCGGACATACCGATATAGGTCCGGAAGTCGTTATTTTTATAGATAGATAGATAATGTAGAGAGTAGCAGAGATAGATTGATAGATAATGATGAGACATAGATAGATAGATAGATAGATAGATAGATAGATAGATAGATAGATAGATAGATGTCAGTTTGTGACCTTGGGTTTCACGTACTTGCGATCGTCAGACAAACTGATTAAATTTTCCTTTAAATTGACTATGTGTAGGGCTGCGTATATTGGTGTATTTTTGTGGATGCAGCCCTACATATAACCAATTTTTTTAAAAAAATTAATCAGTTTGCCTGACGATCGCAAGAGAGTGAAACCCATGGTCACAAACTCACACCTAACTATATGAACATGTCACCTCTATCCCTGATATTGAACGCTTTCAAATAAGTACTGCGCACATATAATGTATAAATAATATAATATATATAACAAGTTGCATATATATATATATATATATATATATATATATAATTATGTACATTCACTTTTCACACACACACACACACACACACACACACACATATATATATATATATATATATATATATATATATAAAACAAACTTATTAACGCTAGAACAGAAATATTAAATAAGTGTAGAATGCACAAAATAAAGTTTCTTGCTTAGTGTATCGGACCTTAATGTGAACCCCCCCCCCCCCAATTTTTTTTTTTCCCCTCAAACAACCCCTTCCCCCAAATGGGTTAGTCTTTAATAGGTGTCTATTTATTTGATTAGTCCTTGGTCTGCCTTTGTCCTGACGAGCCGTTGTGCGAAACCGCGGTAGGTCTTGGCGATCTTGCGATTTTTTTCGTGTATATATATATTTCCATATATCCATAATATATATATATATATATATATATATATATATATATATATATATATATATATATAATTTATAATATTTATAAAAGATTTTTGAATATTACAATGGGTAATACATATTTCACCACGTTTTGATGTTATTATAATAATATGAAACGGGGTGAAATATGTATTGACCATTGTAATAATCAACAATCTTTTATAAATTTTATAAATTATATTACTCTGTTAAATTAAATAAATGAATTTAACATTGAGTTCTCTTGAGTTCGTCTCTTTTGGAATTTACCTGGATTACATACCAAGTGTACTATATACTCTTGTTTAAATTAATTGAAACTGTTTAGTTTCCTTCCTTTCAACATACGGTCAGTTTTAAACCTGCTGGGATGACAGACTGTAATCGATTACTTTTTCTTCTTGTGATTAAGTCTTTTGTAGTGCAGTGCGGTGCAGTAATAGGAATCTGTTTTCGTGGTGCATGATGAAATTTATTTGGCCTTTAAAAACATTGCGTCATCTGTGATTGCATCAGGTTTTTATCACGCCCGGAGACTATTGTCTCGTCTGTCGATTAATTGTTCTACGGCTAGTGTCTGCATTGGATGTTACTCCAAGTAAGCGTAAGAATACTGTAAAGCTGTACGAACAAACTGGAAAGCCTTGCAGAGAGATCGCGGATATTGTTGGTGCCAGCCTTTCAACTGTCAGGCGTGTGATCAAGGCGAAGAAGCAAGCTGAATCCATCAGGCAAAAACTTAAAGGGAAATATTGTTCGACAGACAAAAACAACGCCAAAAGACGACGTATACATGATAAAAGAAAGTGTGAAAGATCCTAGGAAGACATTATTCGTTTTGTTTCAATTAATTTTCACAAAGGTGTAGATAGATTGTATCCGTAGGGAGATGGTTAAGGTTTATTAATTGTGTCATACATAACCGAACTCGCTACAGCTTACAAAGGTTTACATCAGTAGGTTGGTAGCATGTTAGAATGTGTGGAATAGTGTGGAATAGTAGAATGATAAAATATATATATTTAATGTTAAAATAGAAATTTATTAAAATAGAATAACAAGAATAAGTATTAGTTAAAAGTTCTATGAGAAAGTTAAGGGTATCAAGAGTTGTAGTAGTAATTTGTTGAAAAGAGTTTATGCGTACGTACGTACACTAAATGCCATAATTATTAGGTCACAACAGTGTTTAAAAAATGATGTATTTCATAATATTCTTTAGTATTTATTGCCAAGTGAATATTTGTAAATAAAAATTGAATGGTTCTTTTGTTAATGTTGCACATAGACATGTGCATCAAATGACTTTATAAATATTTCATAATTACCTATATTGCAGTTTCATTAATTTTTTTGTTTTAATCATATCACCTCCAAGCAAGGCGATAATGCCACTGATGCGCAGGGGGCTACGTAAGAGTAAAAAGATTGGAAAAGAGAAAGCCAGAAACCGCATTCTAAACAGGAAATAAGGTATGAGCTTCTTTACCTGTTCAATAGACGTGGGTGGAGTGTGAACCGGGCGATTAATGAAAGAATAAAGAAAATTTAGGGTGATTCAGACTAGTTCATCTTTGCTTCCTTGCCTTGTAGAATTTTGAAAAGTAATAATAACAAAAGAATCATTCAATTTTAATTTAGAATTATCCACTAAAATAGTATGAAATACATCTTTTCTTTTAAAAAACTGGGGTGGCCTAATAATTATGGCCGGTAATTTATGTATAAGCGTTTGTTTGGTAGGAATGTCTTTGGATGAAGAAGAAAAAGTAAAAAACAATCAGCACACAAGAAAGAAGGAGAAAGAGGACAACGTGGGACGCGACCTTATGTCCGAGTCAACTGGAAAATTTTGCCTTGTCTTATTTTAGCTTTTCATCTCTCCTGCATCAATCTCTGACTGTCTGTCTGGCGCTGACCGGAGCCTTTTATAGTATTTAGATTTTTCGCACTAGATCGTGAAGTCTTTATGGTCTCGCAAATCACTTCCATTGGTAAGAAAATCAATTTAACATCTACTTGCGAAATCCAGTTTCGACTTTTTCTTTACGCTCATGCTCAATCCTTTTTCTATTTGGGAAAAACCAGGATTTCACACGTCATTATGAATTTTTGTAAAAGTGAAAAAGAAAGTTGATTTTAATTCTTAATTTCCTATCCCACAAGAGATGAATAGACAAGCAAATTAAAATCAAAATCTTTGCTTGTGATTTCGTATTGCCGGTTTATAACGTTTGCCGAAGGATTTCTCCCTTAATGTTAGAATTAATAAAGTTGAAATATTTTAACCACTGCGTTGTGGTGCTTTTCTTTCTTTCTTTCTTTCTTTCTTTCTTTCTTTCTTTCTTTAATCCAACTCCAGATACATTTTTATGGTGCAGCGGATATAGGCTCAGGATGAGAAATCGGAGAGCCGAGTTCAAATTTCAGTTGAATTCCTTGCATTCACTTACGCGCAAATATTCTTGGGAAAGGTATTAATCCGTCTCTTCCCTCCAGCTTTGGGTTAAATAGCAGAACAGATTGGGTTCTATAGCCTTGGTCGGCAACCAGTCTACCGCAGAAAGTAATGGCAACCTACTGCGGGAAAATCTTCTGCCCAGTCAGTCATGTCTCTTTCGAAACATGATCGCCCAAGCGTGTATCACGTATGGCTCTCAACTGAGTTTAACCACTGAGCTGACAAAACCGTCGTGTACAGATGTTACTTTATACATTTCTGAATGAGTTGGACTCCGTGCATAACATCCACATTTGGGCACCTTGAGGTGGTGTAATGGTTAACAAGTTTATCTCGCTAGAATCATTACAATTTTGTAGTGAGTTCAATCCTTATTGGGTGTCCCATACTTTCGGCCTTGTGCCACATCTAAATAACGCTTAGGAAAAAAGGTTACCTCGAGGTGGTGTAATGGTTAACAAGCTTGTCTCGCTAGAATCATTACAATTGAGTAGTGAGTTCGATCCTCACTGGGTGCTCCATATTTCGGCCTTGTGCCACATCTAAGCTGCTCTTATAAAATCATCATAACATCCACATGTTATTGCTCTTGTTGCTATTGTTGGAAGTGTTCAGTAAAAAATAAAAAATAAAAAAGATAAACAGAAAGATTTTGAAAAGACACTTCTAAGATTTTCCTAATACGATTGTTACACGTACCATATTGGCATCAACATCCCACCTTTTTTACCGTCAAAATTATTGTAACCGCCACTTCTACTCTAACAGTTTCGTTTCTAGCACTTCCGGTCTGTGGAACTCCTTTCCGTACACTTGATTCCCTGATAACTACAATCTTAAGTTTAAATGCAACGTCACCAATTTCTACCTCCCTAAATTCCACCCGTATCTTAATCTTTCTTTGCTTTCTCCTTTGCTCTGTTTTATTTTCTTCTCTCACTGTAACCATTTCGGCATCATAGACAACCCTGTTTTGCTTGGGATAAAATGATTATAAATGAATTAAAGTTAAATACTTGCTAGATTTTGACATCGCCCATATGTATCTGTCACTTTGTGCTGTATATTTTTCTAGCTCATAAATCGGTATCCATGCTGATGACACAAATATATACTCCTGTTTTAATAGTAAGCTTGTTCGGTTCAATAAAGTCATTTTTTTTTACTGGGACAAGAAGTGGCTTATTAATTATAACGCCTCTAAAGCGAAGCCCCTCACTTGAAACCATCTGAGAGAAATCATTTTATCTTAGTATGACTGTTGCTAAGAGAGTGACTCATTGCGCTTATTAGTACTAACGTTTTCAGATGTCATTTTTTTTTTAATCATATCACCCCGAGCAAGGCGGTAACGCCACTGATGTGCAGGGGGCTACATAGGAGTAAAAAGATTGGAAAAGAGAAAACCGGAAACCGCATCCTAAACAGGAAACAAGAGATGAGCCTCTTCACCTGTTCAATAGACGTGAGTGGAGTTTGAACCGGGCGATAGTTTAGTCTATCTGCTCCAATTGAAAAAAGAAAGTGAGAAGATTGGAAAAGAGAAAACCGGAAACCGCATCCTAAACAGGAAACAAGGGATGAGCCTCTTCACCTGCTCAACAGACGTGGGTGGAGTGTGAACCGGGCGTGAAATGGAAAGCGTATATAGAAGTCTGCATCCAAGAAGGTTGGTTCACTATGTCATGCTAGACAATTTTTTTCGACAGAATGTATTCTATCTTAAATATTTATAAGTCTACTATATGTCCTTACTTGAATACTGACACCTCGGGTCGAGTGCTCCTTCTATATATTAAAGGGCGGACCTGAAGCACCACGTTTAATTTCTTTTTTTTTTTTTCTTTTTTCAGCGCAGTCCTATCTTCCGATTATCAAAAACAAAATTTGAAAAATTACAATAGTTAAACAGATTTGGGGGTGGTCAGTTTGTCAAAAAACGTTAAAGTAAATCGATTCTCCATTTTCAATCCACCATAAGGTTGTATAAGAAACTGGTCCGCCCCCACTAAAATTGTTTAAATATTGAAATTTTTGCAAATTTAAGGTGTAAAAGATAATATTTCACTGAAAAAAGGCCAAAGCATTTTATAAAGAACACATTTACAGGTGGCGGTAATGTCGTACCGGCGACTGGTTTCAAAATGGAGGCCCGATTTACTATAACGTTGTATGAAAAACTGATCCCTACCCAGAAAATGTTTAAATATTGAAATTTTTTAAAATCTTTTTTGTCAATCGTAAACTAGGGAGGTAATCGATAGGACTGCGCTGAAAAAAGTAAAAAAAAAAAAGAAAACAACGAAATTAAACGTGGTGGTAGTCTGCTTCAGGTCTGCCTATTAAGGAATTCTTGATAAAATCCAATTAACCTGCAATGTTATTGATTCTGGCATATCGGGTTCAGTCTCTCTTCCTCTAGTTTCTTTGTGCATTTTCTGCAAATACTTTCATGGTAATTTTATGATGAACTTTCTGATATGATATATAGAGAGATTAGTTATGACTTCGAAGTATTGTGGTGACTGTACTAAGAATGGTGAGTAAGAATGTGTTGTTTTGGTGTAAGTAATATTGAAATCTGTTTGGGTCTGTAACTGTGGCTGGCTAAGTTTAATTGTAAGGTAGATAGAGATCGGCCTTCTCATCTTTTCTTTTTACCTTGTGCCACATTTTTTGCATTCAACAAAAGTAAATCTTACTTTCTGTGATGTTAAGTTAAGTGCAGTACTACACTAGCGGTTTGGTTATTTTACACAGTTGAAATGGCTATATGAAACCGTAAGTTCTATGCTAACAGTTTCTTCTGTCATACTTCTCCTTTGTGAAACTCACTTCCGGTTTGTTGCTTTCCAGTAATGTTTGCACTTTAAAGATTTAAATGCAATGTCAATTGTTATGTTCTGTCTTCTTAATACTTTTTCTATTATGGTCCTCTTTCCTTAATAGTAGTTTTTCTTTTCATATTCTCTCAATCCCAGAAACCACTTGCATCCTAGAGGCTTTATTGCCTTGCGTGGAAGTGCAATGATGTGAAAAGGGTGCAGATAAGTTGTTGATTTCCCGAAATCTAATTTCCCGAAACCTGACCAAACGTCGGAATTTTTTTTTAGCACCGCATCAAGAATATTTCAAGATCGTCCAAGAATAAACGCAAAAATACTTTCAGTCAGGTGGGCCAATAAACCGATGAGATTTCGTGTGGAAATATATGCTTAGGAAATTTTTCGGCGCAGCGACGCGTATATAACAGACACCTGTTAGCAAGCGGAGCCGTTTCGCAGAAAACATCCACCGCCGCCTATCACGATCTATCACCCCACGTAACTCATATTCAAACACACACACACACACACACACACACACACAACTGCAGACATTCTTGTACCTGCTTTTGTATGCGCATGCTCAGGCGCTGCATTGTAGCTTGTATCTTTGCAAATAATGCGATTACTTCAGCGACAGTACATAGTCGGAAGGACTTGACGTTTTGATAGATAGATAGATAGATAGATAGATAGATAGATAGATAGATAATGAAAAGGTCAGATAGATAGATAGATAGATAGATAGATAGATAGATAGATAGATAGATAGATAATAAAGGGCTTAGATAGATAGATAGATAGATAGATAGATAGATAGATAGATAGATAGATAGATAATGAAAAGGCTTAGATAGATAGATAGATAGATAGATAGATAGATAGATAGATAGATAGATAGATAGATAATGGCTTAGATAGATAGATAGATAGATAGATAGATAGATAGATAGATAGATAATGAAAAGATAGATAGATAGATAGATAGATAGATAGATAGATAGATAGATAGATAGATAGATAGATAGATAGATAGATAGATAGATAGATAGATAGATAATGAAAAGTAAATAGATAGATAGATAGATAGATAGATAGATAGATAGATAGATAGATAATGAAAAGGCTTAGATAGATAGATAGATAGATAGATAGATAGATAGATAGATAGATAATGAAAAGGCTTAGATAGATAGATAGATAGATAGATAGATAGATAGATAGATAGATAGATAGATAGATAATGGATAGATAGATAGATAGATAGATAGATAGATAGATAGATAGATAGATAGATAGATAGATAGATAAATACATACATAGATAGATAGATAGATAGATAGATAGATAGATAATGAAAAGGCTTAGATAGATAGATAGATAGATAGATAGATAGATAGATAGATAGATAAATGAAAAGGCTTAGATAGATAGATAGATAGATAGATAATGAAAAGGCTTAGATAGATAGATAGATAGATAGATAGATAGATAATGAAAGGCTGGATAGATAGATAGATAGATAGATAGATAGATAGATAGATAATGAAAAGGCTTAGATAGATAGATAGATAGATAGATAGATAGATAGATAGATAGATAGATAATGAAAAGGCTTAGATAGATAGATAGATAGATAGATAGATAGATAGATAGATAGATAGATAGATAGATAGATAATGAAAAATAGATAGATAGATAGATAGATAGATAGATAGATAGATAGATAAATAAGTAAATAGATAGATAGATAGATAGATAGATAGATAGATAGATAGATAGATAGATAGATAGATAGATAATGAAAGGCTAGATAGATAGATAGATAGATAGATAGATAGATAGATAATGAAAAGGCTTAGATAGATAGATAGATAGATAGATAGATAGATAGATAGATAGATAGATAGATAGATAGATAGATAGATAATGAAAAGGCTTAGATAGATAGATAGATAGATAGATAGATAGATAGATAGATAGATAGATAGATAGATAATGAAAGCTTAGATAGATAGATAGATAGATAGATAGATAGATAGATAATGAAAAGGCTTAGATAGATAGATAGATAGATAGATAGATAGATAGATAGATAGATAGATAGATAGATAATGAAAAGGCTAGATAGATAGATAGATAGATAGATAGATAGATAGATAGATAGATAGATAATGGGTAATAGATAGATAGATAGATAGATAGATAGATAGATAGATAGATAGATAGATAGATAATGAAAAGGCTTAGATAGATAGATAGATAGATAGATAGATAGATAGATAGATAGATAGATAGATAGATAGATAATGAAAAGGCTTAGATAGATAGATAGATAGATAGATAGATAGATAGATAGATAGATAGATAGATAGATAGATAGATAGATAGATAGATAGATAGATAGATAGATAATGAGTGCTTAGATAGATAGATAGATAGATAGATAGATAGATAGATAGATAGATAATGAAAAATAGATAGATAGATAGATAGATAGATAGATAGATAGATAGATAGATAATGAAAAGGCTGGATAGATAGATAGATAGATAGATAGATAGATAGATAGATAGATAGATAGATAGATAATGAAAAGGCTTAGATAGATAGATAGATAGATAGATAGATAGATAGATAGATAGATAGATAGATAGATAGATAGATAGATAATGAAAAGGCTTAGATAGATAGATAGATAGATAGATAGCTAGCTAGCTAGATAGATAGATAGATAGATAGATAGATAGATAGATAGATAATGAAAATAAATAGATAGATAGATAGATAGATAGATAGATAGATAGATAATGAAAAGGGCTTAGATAGATAGATAGATAGATAGATAGATAATGAAAAGGCTTAGATAGATAGATAGATAGATAGATAGATAGATAGATAGATAGATAGATAATGAAAAGGCTGGATAGATAGATAGATAGATAGATAGATAGATAGATAGATAATGAAAATAGATAGATAGATAGATAGATAGATAGATAGATAGATAGATAGATAGATAGATAGATAGATAGATAGATAGATAGATAATGAAAAGGCTTAGATAGATAGATAGATAGATAGATAGATAGATAGATAGATAGATAATGAAAAGAAGCTAGATAGATAGATAGATAGATAGATAGATAGATAGATAGATAGATAGATAGATAATGAAAAGGCGATAGATAGATAGATAGATAGATAGATAGATAGATAATGAAAAGGCTTAGATAGATAGATAGATAGATAGATAGATAGATAGATAGATAGATAGATAATGAAAAGGCTTAGATAGATAGATAGATAGATAGATAGATAGATAGATAGATAGATAGATAGATAGATAGATAATGAAAAAGTTTGATAGATAGATAGATAGATAGATAGATAGATAGATAGATAGATAGATAATGAAAAGGCTTAGATAGATAGATAGATAGATAGATAGATAGATAGATAGATAGATAGATAGATGGATAGATAGATAATGAAAGGTTGATAGATAGATAGATAGATAGATAGATAGATAGATAGATAGATAGATAGATAATGAAAAGGCTTAGATAGATAGATAGATAGATAGATAGATAGACAGATAATGAAAAGTCTTAGATAGATAGATAGATAGATAGATAGATAGATAGATAGATAGATAGATAGATAGATAGATAGATAATGAAAAGCTTAGATAGATAATGAAATGGCTGATATCTATCAGCCATTTCATAGATAGATAGATAGATAGATAGATAGATAGATAGATAGATAGATAGATAGATCGATAGATCTGATTATTTCAATATCCGAACAATAGAAATCATAAAATGTTGCCATAAGCCGTTGCCAATTTTAAAATTTTCCTATCAATTCGTTTCTGGAATATTGAAATATAATCGTAAATATCATATTTTGTATATCTGTCTGTAACGTCTAAATATCAGGAACGGTACGCAAAATATTTATTTCATTTAGAAGCCGTTTAAATTAACGAATATCTTATAAAATAGCTGTAGTCTGGATTACCAAATATTAATATATTTGTGGATATTAACCACAGAGGCGCCCGTTTGTGGCGCTTATATTAAAAAATAATGTTTTGTAGCTGAAAACATGCTATTTCTAACACTATCACTGTCCTCCCTCTATATATTAGTTTCTGTAAAACTAAATTAGAGGCTGTTGTGGAGATGTACACATCTCAGCAGTGTGTGACGTGCAATCATCCAAATGCTTTAATACTTTTTTTTTGTTACTCGCGCGTTTAATTTGATTTTTATTTTTCAGTCTTCCTGGTTTCATTTTAAATACTGTGATTTGATTTTGTTATTTTTAATTGTTTAATTTAAAAGACCTGTTCCATTTGCGTTGTTTTATTTTTTGTCTTTGAACCAATTTTATTTTATTTACACGTTAAATGTTTTCTAATTTCGTTTATTACCTGGTAAAACCAGTTTTTCGTTTTCAATTTTCATTGTTACATTTTGTACGTTAAACTAGTTTTATTTTTCTACATACTTTTAATTTAATTTGTGCTTTAATATTTTTTTTACTGTTTCTATTTTTCTTCGTTTGGGGAATTGTCTATTTATTTTATTTGTTTTGACTATAAGGAAAAACCTAAACAAATAAAAGTGACACATATAAAAATATCCGAAAATGTCGGCTAGTTAGAAAAAGCCTGTTTGGTTCAAAATTAAAATTACTGGACTGGATAAAGAGTTAAAAACAGTAGGATATTATTAAGTCTTCAAGAAAAATGAAAAAAAAGTAAGTGACCAAAAATTACCAAAATTTAGAAACCTAAAAAAAAACAATAAAAAATAAAACCACCAGATTGAAAAGGACAAGACCAATGACACCAACAACAGCAGCAAAACACTCTTGCTAGAGGCTGCCCATCTCCACATTTGTATAATCAACATTACGGAGTTCTTGGTGAGAACCAATTGTTACGAACATCTTATCAAAGAAGATGGGCTCTTGATAGATCCCTAGGAATTACAAAGAGTTGAGAAAAGATTTGTGTCCGTCTTTTTGATCGACAAGCATTTGCGCAAAATTTGTTGTTCCAATAAAGACAGCGTGAAAAAATCTTTGATATCTGTGGGGTTTAAGCCTCAAATTGTAATCAAGGAGAAAGGTTACTTCATGTGGGATGCACTATTATCCACGCCTGCCGAGACTTTATAGCCAAAGATCTCATATCATAGTACCAATATGAGTATATGAGGTTCCTCTCAATTTCTTAGGAGAGAACTTGGCCGCCTGTATGGAACAATTCGGACAGATACTCAGTACCCCCTCTCAAAATCTGGAAAAAGGAATGGAGTTTTGAAATAATGCTGGATCAAAAAGTCTTTATCTCCGAACCCAACTGGATGTAGTTGGTTAGAAAATGCCGGTTATTCCGACCGGCTGTAAACCAACCTGTTACAAATGTGTTTACCTTTCCTCTTCCTGTCCAGATAAGAAGGCCTTTGAAGTTCTTACTCCGTCAAGTCTAATGCTCTCGTCTCGCCTTTGATGGGCATGTCAATGATTGGAACCGGTGTGGTAAAAATAAAAACACAGTGAATTCAATGCTCAGCCGCCATTTTGCGAAAAACATTTACCATCATTTTGTGCGTATGCGGAAAAGGAAGAGGGGAAATCGCTGTTTGTTGGCAAGACCGAAAGGAAGTTTCGGAGAGCGTGATATCAGTCCATGGAAGCCTCCACGGCTAAAAGCACGCAGAGTTCCACTCCTACTAGTTCTAAAGGCAATAAACCGGCCAGCCATGCTGACATAACAAACGAAATCCGACACTTGACAAAAAGAAAACGAAATAGGCAATAAAAACAAAAGTTGTATATGCAGAGATCCGACAGTTTATTTAGCAAGAGCTGGAGTTACATGCTACATTATGTTTCAATGTAACCGGCGGCGGCGGCGGCGACAACCATCTCAAGGCGGGCGCGAAATGAGTCACTTGTGGCTGCTCTCTTAATCCGAGTGCAACCCACTTGAGTATTTTTTTCTGGGGCGTGATCGAAGCCAATACCAACAAGAATGGCCACAACACGGTCGACTCTCTGAAAGCTGCCATCGAGGAGGCGTTCGCCGCTATGAACAAGGACATAGTCGCCAAAACATGTGACTCATTTTTTGCACGCCATGAGATGAAGAACTTCACTCAAAAGACGTAGAAAACCAGAGAAATTTTGCTAACGCCAAAAGGGTGTTAACTGTTGTTCAATCAGGACAGGGATCCCAACAAATATGGTCAATTCTTCAGCAAACAAATGAGGCCTTCGGGACATTGCCACCCTTGGCTTTATTCGACGAAGGCAATGGTAAAAAATGAAACCAGTTCTGTTAATCTATCGCTGTATTGAGCTCTGAAATTAACGTTCCATTATGATATTAGTAGCCTGTCTCTTGATAAGTAAGATGAACCAAAGCTCAATGAGACACGCCATCGGTATCTTATCCCTTGGAAATTTTAACGTAAATCCCCAACTCTAATCGGAATGAGCATGGCTATCTGGTTAGTAAGTTTAAATGGCCACGGCCTCAGGTCGGAGAGTCGTAGGGCGTCTCGTCTGCGATCTTCAGCGTCTTAATGTCGATGTATGTTGTGCACAGGAGATCAGTTTTGCAACTCGCGACCGTGAATCTATATTGCATAAGAGATTTGTCCACTATTCAACATGTTTTGATGGACACTCGAGAGATGTTTCCTGACTAATGAGCAAATCTTTGAATGGGGCGTGTGCTCTTGTCTTCTCAGATCCTGCTGGAACACTTTGAATGTTACCATAAAAGATAAATCTCTTTGTCTTATTGGTGGGGGTGCATATAACAATCATCATGTGGGACGGTCTGATTTGTTTCGGCAGATCGTTTTTAAGTTCTCGTCGGGTAGTTTTAGGATATGCGTTGTGGTGCAGTAGATATCGACTCAGAACGACAAATCGGGGAGCCGAGTTCGAATTCCAGTTGAATTCTTTGCATTCATTTGCGCACAAATACCCTTGGGAAAGGTATTAATCCGTCTCTTCCCTCCATTTATGATTTAAATAGTAGGACAGATTGGGTTCCATGGCCTTCTACCGCAGAAAGCAATGGCAACCTACTGCGGGATAATCTTCTGCCCAGTTAGTCTTTCGAGACATGATTGTCCAAAGCGTGTATCACGTATGGCACGGAACTGACTGAGTTTTAGCTGGCAATTAGAATGCCGTAGCCTAAGATAGATCGTATGGGAGATAGATAGGGTACGAATATTCCGTATTTGAAACAATTTCGGGTCTTTATCGACAATTTGATCGAAATGAGCACTCCGGGGAAGTAGTGTAGACTTGGACTAATAGGGGCGGCTCGGCTTTACTCTTCTCGACTCGGCTCGGCTCGGCTTCTGTGGTGCGTTCTAGTTATCACAACTGAGTTTTAGTTAAGAGAGTTGATGTAGGACTTTTAGGGAGTTCAATTTTCCGTTCAATATTTCACTCAGATTATAGGATCGTCTGGGTTTGTGAAAACTTAATCCTAAGTTTAGGATGACTAACTCCTGGAAATTGAACGCGCCATTATTCGGTGAGCGAGATTTCTAGGACCAGCTGCTACTAATACTACAGCTGGGATTAACGGGGTCTGTGGTTGGGAATAATCGGTAGGATTTATTGGAATGTTGCTGATTATAATATAGTCGACTCTATCTAAATAGGTTAGCAGCACAAATGACATGTGGAGTAAAAGCTCATCGGACGATTAAATCCCGTGGTAGTAGGGCTGATATGGCCTCTTTGCTTATGAAGCATCAAACTCTTGTAGTTAAGGGTGGGTTAAAAAGGATGTCTTCTGGGGCAACGAATATGGCTGCTGAACTGCGTGTGGAGGAAGTGAAAAATGTACCCAATACGCATATCGTGTGCTTCACATTGCCAGATAAGTGGATCGTAACTACAAACGCGGGCATATTTGAATCTTTTCGTGACTATTTTAAAGATCTTTTCACTAGGGAACCCGGTCTGAGCCCTGCTCGGCCCGATGCCTATTTGGTCGACTTTTCCAGCCTCCAAGCGGATGAAGCGCATACGTGCGAGTACCCCGTTACAGAATTTGAGGTCTGGGAAGAACTGAAACTGGTTGGCCCGGACAAAACGCCGGGATTAGATGTTCTTCCTTACGAACTCTGCTTTTTGTTACAGTCCTGGAACGGGTTTACAATAACTAGATGAAGCAGGAGTCTATACCTCAACGCTTCACTAGAGGTATAATCAAGTTGCTACGCAGAAACAAGAAGGTGGAGATCAGATAGAGAACTTTCGGCCTTTGGCGATGTTAAATATAAGGTTGAAGATTTTAGCCAGCTGTTTGAAAGCTGTCCAGTCTAGTCTGAATGGCTCTAAGCAGACATGTTTTCAAAGCTAAGATTACCTTCATTTTGTACGCTTGATCATCGAGCAAGTCGACATTGAAGCCGCACTGATCAATTTAGATCATTTCAAGGCATTCGATAAGGTTGACCATCGTTTTTTGGAGGACGTCTTTTCGGTCGTCGATTTTGTGCCGTACTTTCACACCTGGATCCGATTTCTGTATGCGTCCCCCGCAGCGGAGGACGTGTGAAAGTGAATGGTATACGATCGGAGCCTTTAGTGTTGTCTCGCGCCATTATAGTCTACTTTTGCTTTTGCTATACCTTATTGCCTTTTATCCTTTCTTTTGCAAATTAAAGACGAATCTCCTTATGTGGTGCTACCACCTTGGCCATGTATTCCACCTACGTTGATGATGTTTAAGTTAGGCGCGTAGAGTGTTCCTTCCCGGACCTTACTCTAGATACTTGGTGTCTGGTTTGGTTCCGTTCTCTTGATGTAAATAAATTGGTCGGGGTGCGGGAGAAGTTCGAGGTTGCAGTTTGTCTGTGGTCCTGGAGAAATCTTTCTTTAAAGGGGAATGCGGAAGCTTGCGTTTTGCATATCTACCAAATTATTGGATGTGTGTTGTGGTGCAGTGGATATCGACTTGGAACGAGAATTCGGGGAGCCGAGTTCGCATTCAAGTTGAATTCGTTGCATTCAATTACGCGTAAATACCCTAGGCAAAGGTATTAATCCGTCTCTTTCCTCTCGTTATGGGTTAAATAACAGGATAGATTGGGTTATATAGCCTTGGCTGGCAACCAGTCAACCACAGAAAGTAATGGCAACTTACTGCGGAATAATCTTCTGCCCAGTCAATCATGTTTCTTTCGAGACATCATCGCCCAGAGCCTGTATCATGTATAGCACTTAACTGACTGACCTAATTATCATTTACCGACTCTTCCATTCCCGTATACAATACTAATGCAATTATATATAATTCATTCAAGATTTTAGATTATTACAATGGATAATACATATTTCACCGCGTCATGATGTTATTATCGCGGCTCGTCAGATTGAACATTGAGTTCTCTTGAGTTCGTCTCTATCGGAATTCACTTGGATTGGATACTAAGTGTACTATGTTATATATATATTTGCATATATACATATAATATATTTCTTTTCTAACACGATCAGGTGTTTGGCTTATTATTTTTTGTTTTATCTTAATGTAAAGCTACTCAGTATTAGGTAAATCAATATATATCTTGCCGTCATTTTAGGCGGCATATTGATATAAATATTTTAAACTCTTAGAGATTGTAGCTATCAGGGAAGCAAGTATTTGGAGGCGAGTTCCACAGGCTCGAAGTTTGAAAATAAAACTGCTAAAATAGGATGTGGCAATTAATTGGGTTAAATGATGAAAATTTCCCTTTTTGCAAAAATTTGTTTCATCGCTGCCTACCTCGTTTTCCACATATAAACACCTATTTTAAATTTAGAAATAGGAAAGTTGTTTCAACCTGACTTTTAAGTACAAGCAAATTTAAAACAGTTCCAGAATAGAGTTAAACTGACTTCAGAGGCACGAAAACCACGAATACCTGCTTGGCGGTATAGTGCGAGCCAATTGTGCTTTATTATGCAAATCAAATATTTTATAATAAAATTGGCACAGGCCAACTTATAATAATAATAATAATAATAATAATAATAATAAATATCCATAAACACTTAAACATCTTGTATCAGGTTTCACGGTGGTAGCACCCTCTGAATATAAACACATACTGTGGATGTGCGTTGTGGTGCAGTGGATATCGACTTGGCACGAGAAATCGGGTAACCGCCTTCGAATTCCAGTTTAACTCATTGCATTCATTTACGCGCAAATACCCTTGGGAAAGTATTAATTCGTCTTTTCCCTCCACTTGTGGGTTAAATAACAGGACAGGTTGGATTTTATAGCCTTGGCTGGCAACCATTCTACCGCAGAAAATAATGGCCACCTAGTGCGAGAAAATCTTATACCCAGTCAGTCATGTCTCTTTTGAGACATGATCGCTCAAAGCGTGTATCACGTATGGCACTTCACTGACTGACATGTAAAAAGTATGCGATCTCAGTGATTTTTGTTTTTGTTTTTACAAAAATAATCAGTGAAAAATGCCATGAAGCTTTTTTGACTTTAGGTCTCTGGTTGGGATCTGAAAGGAGAAGGGTATAGAAGAGAAATCAAAGGAAATAATATTAATAATGACAATGATGATGATGATGATGATGATGATGATGATGATGATGTACCGTAAGTGCTTCTAATATCATAAAAGAAGATTAAACACTAAATAAAATAACGTAAAAATATAAAATAAATAGACAACAAAATATCCTTAAAAAAATATTTCTTTGATTCTGTTATCAAATATATCTTAAGAATATTTTCAAACCTCCATACCCATCTCGGCGGCAGCGAGTCTTGATGAATCATAATCAACGATATCCACTTGAATGATTAATCTACTTCCGGTTTAATTAACTTTTGGTGTAATTTAAACCCTTTTAATAACTGCTTTACCCATGTATCTAAACAATCCTTTACCTCCATATTTTTTTGTCTCCTCTCGTCACCTCTTCCGCTCAATCTAATGTTAAATTCATCTATTTTTTTTTAGATGTTAGATTAATTCAAAATGTGAAAGATATGATTTTTCTTTTCTCTTTTATTACGACCTGGATTTTTTGCCTTCAACACAGCTGGAAACTTGGAGGTCGTTATATGAAAATGAAAAAAAGAAAAAATCCCAATTTTATTCCAGATTAATATTCGTTTATTTCTTTAATAATTTTTTTTTTTTATGAATCAATAGAAAAAAATCGAATGAAGGAAATTTTCGACGTCTTTTTGAAAAAGAAAATGAATAAAAATAAAACAGACAATTCTTTCAAACAACAACAATGGGGACAACAAAAGTGATTCATGAAAAAGACCTACAATACTAAGGCACAGAATCGATTACGAATCACTGATTAAATTCAAAGGAACGATGAATTAATAATATATATATATATATAAAATTTATAAAAAATCTTAAAAATCCACAGACAATATGTTGATTGAGGTACGATTTCCTCACACACACACACATACACACACACACACACACACACACACACAAACACACACACACACACAAAGCAAAGCAAAATGGCAGCCCCGACAGACCAGAAACAAAGCATAAATGCAGCCCCTGCAACAAAGACTGTCACTCCCGCATCGGTTTCTACAGTCACAGACGCCGATGCTCCAGCCGATGCTGCAGCCAAGCACACAACTAGGATGCTACCCATGGTCAATCCTGACCGACGGTGGCCTACTAATATATATATATATATATGTGTGTGTGTGTGTGTGTGTGTGTGTGTGTGGGCCACATGGAGAGCGATAAGAAAGGATTACAAATAAACTACACGAAAACCAAATGCATGGTCATCAGTAAAAAGGGCAGCCCGAAATACCAAATACAGGTCGGGGATACCAGAATCAAGCAGATACAAAAATTTAAATACCTGGGAAGTGTTCTAACAGAAAACAGAAAGTGCGACACAGAGAACCGAAGGCGAATTGACATGGCGAAGGAAGCATTCCTGAAGTTGAGTAAAGTATTAAGGAACGTGACAATTTCGCTAGAAACTAAGAAGAGAGTACTGGATTGCTATGTGTTGTCAGTTCTTCAATATGGCAGTGAATGCTGGACAATATCATCGAAGATGAAGGAAAAACTTGAAGCAACTGAAATGTGGTTCTACAGAAGGATGCTGCGAATATCATGGATCGAGCATGTGAGCAATGATGAGGTCCTAGAAATGATGGAAATGAAAAGGAAACTAATACTGAGCATCAGGAAGAGACAGCTGAAGTTCCTGGGACATGCAATGAGGAAGGAAGGCTTGGAGAACCTGATACTAACAGGACAGATACAGGGAAAAGGAGACAGGGAAAGCAACGGATAGCATATTTGAAGGACCTAATCAGGTGGATGATGGAACGAGGGTTGCATGGTGTAACAGGCGAAGGAATTCAGCATGAATCTGTTCAATCAAAGAGACAAACTCTTTGTATTTAACAACGCTCTATCTCCACCCCGATATTGAGTACTTTACGATAAAAAAAAACCTGCTTGCCAAAATAGATTTTATCAGTAAAACCACTGAAAAAAACAACAACCATGCCGCTAAACATTATTACGATAATATATATATATATATATATATATATATATATATATATATATATATCAGATGAATATATGGATCAGAATCTGACAAGATGATAGAATGAATAAAGTTAGGGAACGTGTCCCAATCTAACATACTTTACTTTTATTATTCACTTTTATTTTACAGGTGACACATATCTGACCAGTAAGAATATATATATATATATATATATATATATATATATATATATATATATATATAATGATTATTATAAAAAATAGATAAATATATAGATAATATATAAAGATTATTATCAAAAATAGACATAACATGTTTATATTATTCAATGAAATATATATATATATATATATATATATATATATATATTGTTGGGGAGCGCCCCTTTTTACACACTCAATGGACTCGTCTAAGGTGTGCTTATAATCCTGCCTACAGAGTACGAGGGTGTCTGTGAGTGTATCAGAGAGTTGTTCTTGTTAGAGTTGTAGTGTTTCTCAAAGCAATAACCGCCACTCGTTGGTCAGCAAGAATATAGACTTATTACCCGGAATTACTTCTTTGTATATATTTGACTCCTACTAACAAGTATTCCTGAATCTACTAACCGTGTACAGGTTGTATATCTTTTGTTCAATACACTTGCATTTTTTCCTCTCATATCTGTTTTGAGTTATTATTATATTGTGTAGTTTTCTAAACAAGAATCCGCATAAACAAGAATGTTATATATATATATATATATATATATATATATATATATATATATATATCATTTAATAATATAAACGTTACGTCTATTTTTATAATGATCTTTCCAGTTCGTTAATCAGTTTCTTGATGTTAAGATGAAATTTATATAGGAAATCTCCGTAGTTTTCTCCTACCCAAGTTCTTTTGATCTCCTCCAAGATCATCCTCAGGGTTAAATTACAAAAACAAACTTATTGTAACTGTGATCAAATTTTTGTCAATTCTTATCTACCTGTGTGTTTGTGTGCAGCCCAAAATATCCTTGATCTGATACCCTGCATTCTGTCTCCGATGTATGAGAGACTGTCCATATCCTCTCATAGGTGGTTGTTTATCACATGTATTAGTAAAATTTCAAGTCAAGTGCTTCTCCATTTGGTGGCTGGCTGCAACCGTTTTCTTTGAAGGTTTTCAATGTGTATTCTCGTATCATACGACTCTGTCGATGTCAGCCTACGAACGGAACTTCTTAAAACCAGTTCATGTGGCACTTGATCGAGAAAGCTTTAATTTAACTACTTATTTTCTGTATTTCCTTTTGGCCAGCGGTCTCGTTATGGATCTTATGACATAGATTTTATTATTTACGTAGGTAAAAATAAGAAAATCTCCCACACTTTGGGATCAAATAAAATCATTCAAAAGAAAAGGGACATATTGCGCTACACTTATTTTCTGTTTTTTTTTTTTTTGTTTTTTTGTTTTTTTGTTTTTTTCTAATCGGGTTCTTGATTTTAATATTTAGTTCGTTATTTCGAAGACTGTAATTATGGTTCTTTTTTTCTCGCTTTCTTTTTCTTTCATTCGTTTCACCTTCAATTAATTTTAAATTTAACTAGCAGTATAGCCCGGCGTTGCTCGGGTGTAATGAAAGCTTTAAAACTAATCCATGGTCCTGGAGCTCAGACTCTTTGGACGTTGGCACAAAAGACTAAAAAGTTTCCAGTTAAAGCGAAACCGTAGACTGGAAGAAAAATGAATGGATGTAAGTCAAATTTTGATTTCCTGTTATCGATTTATACATATATATATTATCGATTTTCTGCACTATTTTAAGAACTGCAACCTTGAAAATTCTGAATATTGTTTCTTATGTCTTTGTCTATGAATGTATCAAATTTGATTAAAATCGGACCACTCCTTCTATAACCCGATTTTTTCGATTATCGATTTTCGATATTTATCGGGGGTACCTCGACACAAAACCTAGCTAAACACACTCGCCGACGCTTATAGTACAACTGTGTAAATTTTCAAGAAAATCAGTTCAGCACTTTCGGCGTCTATAGGTAACGGACACACACACACACACACACACACACACACACACACACACACACACACACACACACACAAAGTTCCATTGATAAATAAGTTTAGATTTCCTAGTTTGTTTATCAGCGAAAAATAAAAAAATAAATACCACTATCAAACATTAATTACAAATGCTTTTATTAAATCTGTAATATATATATATATATATATATATATATATATATATATATATATATATATATATATATCATATTGGTTTGTTGTCAATTTGTTGTCAATTGAATGGTTACAGTTTTATATTTATTTTTCAGCCTCTCTGCGCATCTGCGTAAAAATAAAATTTGTTAATATTAAAAAAAAAATTATAAATATAAATTTTATATCAATGTTTTTATTCTTAGCTTCCCTAATGGTGTCTGACGCCATTTCACTAAGTTGTAGCGCCACCTGTTGCCAAACTTGCGACACCGACACTTCATAATGAAAAACGTCTTGCTTGTTGAAAACCTTTGCTTTGAATTTCGATCTCCGTTTTCATAAGACAGGCGCACAGTCGACAATGCGTAATTTAAAAGAAAGGAAATGTTGATTTTTTATTTATATTAAATCTGTTCTCCTTTAATTAATATAGAGGTAAAAAATAATAAAAAAAATATTATTTCCAATAATCGAGAAAATGTCGGCTCATAAAATTCATGATTTTTATAAAATTGAACAGAAGCAAGAATGAACATGCAGGAACGTGAATAAAGGATCGAATACAAATACACGCATACAATCATATACCTATCTATTAACAGAAATTGATGCTGGTTCGAATGGCATCATGATCGATGTATTAGGGAAATGATTTCCTGATCGTCCCAGCGTGAGACAACATTACAAAGTGTATGAAAAACCATACAACGGATTGACCCAAGCCTTGTGATTTAGACTGGGTAGCCGAAACTAGGACAGAAGGTGCAACACTGAAATCTGAGGGCGTATTGTTATAGCCAAGGGTACATTCCAGAAGCTGAAAGAGACAGGAAGATTTTGCTGGAAACAAAGAAGAGAGTGCTGGACTGTTATGTCATGTCGGTCCTTCAGTATGGCAGCAAATGCTGGAAAATCTCATCAAAGATGAAGGAAGAACTTGAAACAACTGAAATGTGGTTCTACAGAAGGATGTTGAGGATACCACGGACAGAACATGTGAGCTGCGACGAGGTTTTGGAGAGGATGGACTCGAAAAAGAAACTGATACTTAACATCAGAAAAAGACAGCTGAAGTTTCTGGAACATGTAGGAAAGACTGCTTGGAGAATCTGATACTCACAGGACAGGATAGAGGGAAAAGAAACAAGGGAAAACAACACGTGACATATTTGATGGACTTGAGCAGATGGATGGCTGAGAGGGTTTGAGTGGTATAACAGGAAAAGAAATGTTGAAGGCTACAAGGGACAGAGAGATGTGGAGGGCCAGGATCGTCTACGTTCTGAATTAGAACAAGAAAAAGCCGAAAGTGTTCGGAAGCTGTCGAGAGTTCCGTTAGAATTAATTCACAAGTCGTCGTGACCGAGAGAACCGGTGTACTTGTTTTGTTCAACTGCTAACCACACCAGATGATGTACTCTCTCCCACAAACCGTAACTAACGTCCGTTCATCATAGTTGCAATATCAACAAGTTAGCTCAATGGGTCTTCAACAAATACAAATATGCCTAATCAGGCATATGAAAAAAGGATTATCTAGCCATGATAACAATCAATATATATATATATTAAACAAGCTGTGTTAAACGATAGTGACAACACAGTCTTATATATTTTCTTTTGAATTTTTTCATATTTTCTGATTAGGCTTTTTATTTCCGAATTATATTTGTATAAAAATTGTCCAAAGGTTGTCCTCGTACTTATGAACGTCATCGTTCATCATCAGCGACTATATTACAGTTTAAAAATCAAATATTGCCTTGTAGCAGGAAAAGTGTTACAACATTTTAAAAGAAAATAAATAAACGTTATGAATTTTTTTTTTTAATTCAAAGGCAGTAATAATGTAAACAATTAATTTGTAAATAAGTTTCTTTCGGGGTTCAAATTCTCCAACGTATTTTACGGCATTTAAAATCTTCAACAACCAAGTGTTCCATATAATTCACGCATCTACGTGAGCACATATCTTCACGTGTGCATGTTGTTTACATTATATATATATATATATATATATATATAAAGTACGTATATTCATTATTTAAACATATATTGTTAAATATAACAGACAATGTCTATTATGCTTCATCATGAGCCGTTCTAAACATCGTTTTTTATCTTTAATTTCTGATGAATATTTTTCTGTAAATGTCCATTTAACCACTCTGATAATGGCTTATGTGAGCCGACATCTTAGATCAAGGACTAGCATAATAAAAAAATATCCAAATGTTAGACAATTTTTGTCTTTATTTTGATCAGAAAATAAAGCTAAAATACGATGCTTAGAACGGCTTATGATTGAACATAATAGACATCCATTGTCTGTTATATGTCACAATATATATATATATATATATTGTGTGTATTTTGACAGCATTTTTTCATTAATACAGGTTTCATTGAATAATATAGACAAGTTCTGTCTATTTATTTTGTGTAAGATCCGTTCGTATGATCTGATTAGCTTGATAGCGTTGTCATGGAAAGACGACAAGAAATCGCAGTAATTGTTGACTTTTTTATCAGGTCTGAGCTTTCGGCTTACATAAGCCATTATCAAAGGATGAACATTTAATGTTCAGTGAACATAGAATATTTAAATTATTATTAACAGAGTGGAATTATCCAGAGAAAATTAGACAGGTCTATTTTTTGTGTCGCACATGGCTGTAAGCCGAGACGGAATGGTGGTAGTGGGTTTTTGGTCAATTGAGTGTATAGTGGCATGAGGGGATTTGTCTGGGAACTGCTGCTGCTATGGTGTAGGGGGTAAGTATAATAACTATGACCTCTCCCGTCGCTTATAGGCATTGAAGTATGTTAGTAGAGGTGCCTAAATTTATTTTATTTAGGCTAGGTTTAAACTGTTTGGTGTAGATAGCTTCTAGAATTTTAAGTTTTCGTTTATTATTTTCTTGTCTAAGTATATGCGTATTTTCAACAAGTGTTTTCCTAAGAAGTGTGTGTTGATAGCCGTGGTGTTTTAAATGTCGGAATATGTTAGAATTTTCATTTAAGTGCAATGTAAGTCTCCGCGAAAGCGAGTTAGTAGTATGTCCAATGTAGGTATTATTTAGTTTGTTAGAGATACATTCTCGAAAGGGGCATTTGAATTTATACACTACATTGTTTTTTTGCAAATCGCTAACGGTGGGGGAGGAGTCGTTGCGGACGATTGAGTTGGATGTTGTGGATTTAGTGTAATATATGATAAATTTAATTCTTTTGTTGGGGTCTGTCGGAGAGATATTAGTGTTTCAGAGTTTTTTTAGGATATTTTCATCTAGTTGGTAGTTGTTGTGCATTTGGATACGATATAAGAGAGTGATATATTTGGGGTTGGTTGGGCTATTACCATGTGTTGTTTTTTTCGTGTTCAGGTCTTTAAGGAAATGTATTTGTTCATCAACTATGTAATTAGGAAAATTATTGTTGATGAGTGTCTGTTTTATGTATTTTAGTTCACTGTGGAAGATGTGTTTTGTTATATATATATATATATATGCAAATGAATAAGAACGAAGAAAACAATTGCAACATTCAAAACATTAATTTAAAACAGTGCTCAATATAAAAATAGAGCAATAAACATTTATTATTATTTATTACGTTAGAAGATGTGAAAAACTACCAAATACTCTAGTAGAAAGAGAGTTCAATTGGAGTAGATAGACTAAACTATCGCCCGGTTCACACTCCACCCACGTCTATTGAACAGGTGAAGAGGCTCATCCCTTGTTTGCTGTTTAGGGTGTGGTTTCTGGCTTTCTCTTTTCCAATATTATCACTCTTACATAGCCCCCTGCACATCAGTGGCGTTACCGCCTTGCTCGGGGTGATATGATTAGAAAAAAAACTATATATATATATATCGTAATGGTTGTTACAATGGTTTATAAATTCATAGTATCACTACGCAAACATTTTCGTGTTTCGAAGCTGCTACGTGCGCTTCTCATCGGGTGATAAGTTGAAGAAACTTCGAAATGCGAAAATCTTTGTGTAGTGATAATATGAATTTATAAACCATTGTAACAACCATTACCATATAAAGCTCTATGTTATATCGAGCACTCTTTATAAAAGTAAATGCATGAACAGTAGGTAAAAAAACCTACGAGTTCTATAACTTTGTTACAATAATACTATATATATATATAGTATATAGGTGTTTATTCGTGCAACCAGACTGGCAACTGGGTCCCACCCATTCACAGTCAGGTTAGTCAAATGCAGACGACAATTCTACTCCTGCAGCTTCTTTTCTCGCACTTCCCGCCTGTGGAACTCTCTCCCATATTCTTGCTTTCCTGACGGCTACAACCTCCAGAAATTTAAATGCAAAGTCAATACTCATCTATTAACCACTGGACTCTAGCTCTCCCCACCCTATATCCTTCCCTTTCTCTCCACCTATGTATCTGTCATCGCACCTGCATTCTCAGCTTTCTATTGCTCCTTTCTAACTAGTTTGTACTCCTCACTCTTTTCTAATTAATCTTTTTACAGTTATGTAGCCCCCAGCTCATCAGTGGCATTTCTGACTTGCTCTGGGTGAAATGATTAAAATATATATATATATATATATATATATAAATTTATTATTACGTTAGAACATGTGAATAACTACAAACTACAATCTCTATACATGCGAGTGTTATGACCATATCGCGTTAAATACACCGTTTCTTCTCCGATCACCAAGTTAAGCAGCGTTGAGTTTGGCCTATTCTTAAATGGGTGACTGCTTGAGAATTCCAGGTGGTGCAATTGATTCCTCTTCCATATCTTCGTCTCTTTTGTTGTTCTTAATATATTTTGTCTTGATATTTCCCCTAAGGATGTGCGTTGTGGTGCATTGGATATCGGCTCGGAACGAGAAATCGGGGAGCCGAGTTCGAATTCCAGCTGAATTCAAAGCATTCACTTACGCGCAAATACCCTTGGGAAAGGTATTAATCCGTCTATTCCTTCCAGTTATGGGTTAAATAACAGGACAGATTGGGTTCTATAGCCTTGGTCGGCAACCAGTCTACTGCAGAAGGCAATGGCAAACTACTGCGGGGTAATATTCTGCCCAGTCAGCAGAATATTACCCCGCAGTAGGTCTCTTTCGAGACATGATCGCCCACGCGTGTATCACGTATGGCACTTAACTGACTGATTTCCCCTAAACCCTGCACTGACATCCATTTGCTTAACCCTATCAAGTAAGACACGCGTTATTTTCCCTGTCTCTCTATTGCTCTATCCACCCACTGAGTGTCAGTCTCTCCATGCCTTCCTCCTTTATTACATATCCCAAACACTTTAACTGTCTCTTCCTGGTGTATAAATTCCTTTTTTGTTTCCATTCTCGACAAAACCACGTCGTTGCTCACATGCTTGACACATGTTATCCTCAGTATCCTTCTGTAGAACCACATCTCGGTTGGTGCGAGTCTTTCATTAGTCCTTCAGGAGATTGTTTCATCATCTATCTATCTATCTATCTATCTATCTATCTATCTATCTATCTATCTAAGTCTGTTCATCCTGTTATCCTATCTATCTATCTATCTATCTATCTATCTATCTATCTATCTAAGTCTGTTCATCCTGTATCTATATATTTATCTATATATCTATCTATTTATCTATCTATTCATCTATCCCAGTCTGTTTATATCTATCTATCTATCTATCTATCTATCTATCTATCTATCTATCTATCTATCTATCTAAGTCTGTTCATCCTGTATCCTATCTATCTATCTATCTATCTATCTATCTATCTATCTATCTATCTATCTATCTATCTAAGTCTGTTCATCCTGTATCTATATATTTATCTATATATCTATCTATTTATCTATCTATTCATCTATCCCAGTCTGTTTATATCTATCTATCTATCTATCTATCTATCTATCTATCTATCTATCTATCTATCTATCTATCTATCTAAGTCTGTTCATCCTGTATCTATATATCTATCTATCTATCTATCTATCTATCTATCTATCTATCTATCTATCTATCTAAGTCTGTTCATCCTGTATCTATATATTTATCTATATATCTATCTATTTATCTATCTATTCATCTATCCCAGTCTGTTTATATCTATCTATCTATCTATCTATCTATCTATCTATCTATCTATCTATCTATCTATCTATCTATCTACGTTCATAAATTCAGAATATCGTCTAGTGTAAAAATAGATACATGCGTATTGAACACATTTCGGACAATAAAAGTTCTCATTTTCTGACTCTTTGTATCAAAGTTTCTGCGCAGATGCATCTTATTCAACCGACAGGAAAACTCTTTATCCTTCAATTTTCTTTCTGTCTGGCCAGTGAGATGAAAAAGAAGCCAGAAAAGAAAAGGAAAATTTTTTAGAGAAGCCAGAAACTTCAACTCCGTAACTGAACAGCGGAACAACAGCTGTAGCTTCATTTGTAAAAGAATCAAAAGGACATTGCTGAACAAGTGAAATAAAAACTCCAATAAATATTTCGACAAGAATTATATCAACTGTATTCCGCGCCAAGGACTGACCACGACGAGGAAATGATTTTAAATATAGCTTATCTAAATATCTGGGGTGGTAACTTTTATTCAGGCAAACGTCTATATCTTTGGTTTCGCTTGTTTTACGTCATATCAAACTGAATGGGTTATTTAATGCAAGCAATGATGAGGTGTTGGAAAGAATGGCAACAAAAAGGAAATTAATACTGAGCATCAGGAAGAGACAACTGAAGTTCCTGGGACATGCAATAAGGAAGGAGAGCCTGGAGAACCTGATACTGACAGGCCAGATAGAAGGAATAAGAGACAGAGGAAGGCAGCAAATAACATATTTGCAGAGCCTGATCAGGTGGATGACGGAACGGGGGTTGCGAGGTGTAACAGGAGCAAACGTGCTAAAAGCCACAAGGGATAGAGAGACGTGGAGAACCATGATCGCCTACGTCCTGAAAGGACAGGGCACATAGAAGAAGAAGAATTCAGTCAAAATTTTTACAATAGATTTGTATAAATAGAATATGCATTCTTTGTAAGAAATCAGTTTGTAAATCAGATTTCATTGACGTATTTTTGTAAAGAGGTTTTTTTGTCGAGTGTGAGATGTATTACTAGTATATATAAATCATTTTCAGCATAGTTATTGAACATTGGGGTGTGCGCTGTGGTGCAATAGATATCAGCTCGGAAAGAGAAATCAGAGAGCCGAGTTCGAATTTCAGTTGAATTCGTTGCATTCACTTATGCGCAAATACCATTGGGGAACGTATTGATCCGTCTCTTTCCTCCAGGTATGGGTTAAATAACAGGACAGCTTCGTTTCTATGGCTTTGGTTGGCAACTAGTCTACCGCAGAAACTAATGGCAACCAACTACGGAAAAATTTTCTGCCCAGTCAGTCATGTTCGCTTCGAGACATGATCGCACAAGCGCGTACTACATATAGCACTTAACTGACTGACTGACTGACTGAATATTGAACATTGCCTGATGACGAAATAAAAAAAATATCGAAACATAGAAATTTTCGTGTCGCACTATATATATATATATATACACTAGCCAAATAGCGGCTGGTTGTTCGAAAACAGTGCTCAAGACACACCCAACCAACACAAATGAACTCAATATGCAGAGTTAACAATATGTTAAAGAACAGAACACATACCACCTACTTGCTGCCAAGGTTTCAATCACGCAGGTCTCTTCAGGCAAGCTAAGTAGGACCAGGTTGCCTAAAGAGACATGCGTGGTCGAAACCTGGGTACCAAGTAAGTGATGTGTATTCTGTTCTTTAACATATATATATATATATAGTCATCCGCAGACAGATCTGTTTCACTGCATCACAGCTCATCAGTACGGTCAGAATCCGATTGCTTTTAACCCAGGATTGAAACCCGACCGAATCGGCGTCAGTCGGCGATTCTACCTCTGAGCTCGGTAGAAGAATGTAGACTTTATAGCGTGTAATAAACGAAACGCCGTTAATATGGCAGCAAAGAAGAGGAAAACATTCTGAAAAATATAAATAGTGCAAATAATCTACTGAGGAATGTTGATATTTTTAATAGAATATATATATATATATATATATGTGTGTGTGTGTGTGTGTGTACGGGTATCAATAGATATGCATATATACAATAGATATACATGCAAGTACACACATATATAAATACTTTTTGGTGTTAATAAAACAGTGCCCGATGAAGTGTAACAGAGCTATAAAGCATATATTAATGCATATGCATATTATCCTACGTCAAAAGCACGACTCGGAGTTTCAGAAATGCATACACCTGATGATTGCATAGTACATGAAACTCCGAGTCTTACAACAGATGTAGCATAGTATATATATATATATATATATATATATATATATATATATATATATATATATATATCGTAACCTTACAACGGAAAAGGAAATAGATGCCTTTTAGAAAAAAACTTGTCATTTAAACCATATGAACAATCCAAATTTACTTAATAAAAAAGTGATTTAATGACCACATGCTGTCATAGACAAAGAATACTTACTTAAATTCTTAGACATAGATGGATATAGATCCTTTTTTACATTTGCCTATTCAATTCTTTCTTTTTTTTCTTTCTTTCTTTCTTCGTTTCCCCGCAATATTACTTTAACAATTATGAATTACACCTCTTTAATTTTTGCTCTTGTATTGTTTAATTTTTAATTTTAATTCTAAATTTTACTTTTTATTTCTATTTTTTATTTAAAATTTTAATTTTTATTTACATGTAATATTAAAATAACTTTTACGTTTTATTAATCACACCCCTTTGATTTTTTTCTCCTTGAATTTTATTTTTAATATTTTTAATATTTTATTTTAAATTTAAATTTAAATTTTTATCTACTTATAGATTATTTAAATTCTTAATCTTGTTAAAAAGGCAGTAACTTAACTTTATAAGATTTAATTCCCATCAATATCAAGTAAACTTAAATTCAAATCTATTAAACTATCAGTTTGAAATATGCATCTGATGATTGCATAACGCATGAATCTCCGAGTCGTGCCATAGACGTAGGATAATATGTATATAATACAGCTCTGTTCATACATTGAGCACTGTTTTATTATCACCTGGATAATCATACTATAAATATGTGCGCCCTCATATGTATATTTATTAATTCACGTCACTATCCACTCTATGCGTTTTCTTATTTCTTTGTTAAACCCAACGCCGGGTCATGAAACGGTTGTATATAACAATACTTCATTTCCTACTTTTAACCAGGCGCCTGTCTTTGAGCCTCCCACCATGCCTTTTTTTAGTTTTATCTCTCTCTCTCCCTTCTCCTCATTTTGTTCTTTATTTGCTCAATATCTCTTTTACGACCCACAACTTTCTTGGTTTCTAATTTTTCATACCACCTTTACCTCGCAAACAAAATTATATATATATATAGCACACAAAACTATATATATATATATATATATATATATATATATATATATATCCCTCAATGTCTCTTTTACGACCCTCAACTTTCTTGGTTTCTCATTTTCCCTGTCCTCTTTACCTTGCACACAAAAATTTACCAATATAAGGAAATGAACTTCCCATCTCCCTTCAAAAAATAGCGTTTACTACCTGATGAGACATTGTCCTTTCAATGTGGAAACAAAATGTAGAATTTGTAGTAGATTGTAATTTGTACATGTTAGAAATTATAATAAATATTCATATCTTTATATCTATATTGAGCATTGTTTTAAATTAATGTTTTGGACGTTGTTAATATTTTCTTCGTTCCTTATTCATTTGTATATATATATACATATATATATATATATATATATATATATATATATATATATATATATATATATACTACCGACTATAAGTTTGGTACCACCCAAATGTTTTTCACAAAGTTTATAAAATTTCATTTTTAGCAGAATCAAATTCGCCGAGTTTGTATATTTTGTTATTCTTATGCAGATGTCAAGTAAAAAAAAAGGATTCTTTTCAACTTTAAAGGAAACATTTACTCAGTTTGCTACTTGACTCCTCTTATTGTGATCAAGTTTTTGCCGAAAATTCAGATTTATTCAGATATTATAATTACGGTATAATTTATTTTTGTAAACCATATAACTACGGTATAACTGGTAAGGAAGAAACAGATTAGCATTGAAAAAAGAGCTCAGGTTGAAATTCTTTCGAAAGAAGGATATTCTGAACCACGTTATCGCTAAAAAATTAAACCAATCAAAAAATGGCGTGCATTATTGCCTTCAACGACTTCGTCAAACTGAGTTAAATATTGACAGAAAAAGATCTGGTAGGCCCAGAATAACATCTATTGTAGAGGATAGACACTTGGTCATAAGAGGAATAGAAGAAAAACCGCTCCGGAATTAACAATTGAAATGACTTCTACTCGGCAACATCCAGTATCTGTTACTACTGTTAAGAGACAACTTCATTCTGCTGGGCTTAAAAGCTGTGTAGCAGTTCAGAAACCACTATTAAAGAAGGAGAATAAGGGATGAAATTGATCCTACAGTTCGAAATAAACTTCCTAAAAATGAACAAATGTTGTTTAAATGCTTGCAGGATGCTTGGAAATCACTTTCACCAACTTATTTTTATAAGTTATTAGAAAAGAATGACAAGGATTTGCTCTGCAGTAATAAAGGCTCGTGATGGTTTCTTTGATGAAAAGAAAATATGAATTAACTTTAATTAAATTTGAAATTAGTCTATGTTAATTTTGGTTTTAATTATTGTACAATTGTGAGCAACAATGAAATATATCTATATTTATTCTTCAAAGACATAAAATTTGTTATTTCTTTCTCTTAGAGAATAAATATAAAGTGGTCCCAAACTTATGGTCGGTAGTGTATACATATATATGGTAAACGTTTGATTAAAACTAGAATTGATTCGCGTTTCACCTTTCTACGAATAATTCTTTGACGGGATTCTATATCCCATTTTAAACATATAATGTTGACACGGAAAACACTTGGATAGACTTATAAACATATACCTTTTACTTTCAACCTATTCTGAAGGATTGCATGAGAATTTGCCTGGGTTGTATTTCAGAAAAGACTATATGGATTTCTTCAAAGATTTCTGAAAAATGAGGATGGGAAGCCATTAATTCGATATAAACAAAAAGATCTGGGAAAATATAACTTTCGACAAGAACTAATTATTTTTAAAAGTCACTCATATTTTTTTAAATCACAAGAAACGCCAACTTAAGAAAGAAAGGATGAAGCTTCATTATTTAAGCAAACACACTAATACACACACACACACACAAACACATTTCTTTCTTTCGTTTTTGGATCTGATGATGACTAGAAACGCGTATTCTAATCTCTTTTGAATAAAAGGTTTTTCAATTGTCTAATAACTGAACAACTTTTAAACACACACACACACACACACACACACACATATATATATATATATATATATATATGTGTGTGTGTGTATATATATATATATATATAATCAATTAAGTGCTATACGTGATGCACTCTTGGGCGTTTATGTCTTGGAAGAGCCATGACTGACTGGGCAGATTTTCCTGCAATAGGTTGGCATTACTTTCTGCAGTAGACTGGTTGCCAACAAATGCTATAGAACCCAATCTATCCTGCTATTTAGCCCATAACAGGAGGGAAGAGACGGATTAATACCTTTCCCAAGGGTATTTGTGCGCAAGTGAATGCAACGAATTCAACTAGAATTCGAACTCAGCTCTCCGATTTCCCGTTCCGAACCGATATCCGCTGCACCACAAAAATGTATTTGAAGTTGGATTAAAAAGAACGAAATCGTGATGGAATTTGTCCGTTTTAACCGAATAAAAGCCAAACCAAAACGCAAGAGGCTTTTTGGTTTGTTATTATTATTATTATTATTATTATTATTATTATTATTATTATTTCATTTATCATCATAATTCGATTTCTGCTATGGTCGCAGATCTCTGCGGTAAGATCTAAGAAAGGTCATGGTCCGTTGTTATGGCTCCATTTCATGTTTTTTCCTATCTCCCATAACATCCCTAGCGTTACGTAGACAAAGTTTTTCTTAGTGTGTGGGCTGTACTTAATAAGACATTTTTTGTATATCTCTTAAGCTAGGGTTTCCAGGGATTCTTTCAATGTGTTGTTTTGTTCCATTTTTTATCATTCCAAGTGCACCCACTATCACTGGCACAACTCTTGTTTTCAATTTCTACATTTTTTATTTCAATTTCCAGGTCTTTATATTTTGACAGTTTTTCAAATTTCTTGGTTGCTATGTTACAATTCGCTGGACAAGCCATATCAATTAATAGACATTTTTTTCTTTCTGGATTTTAACAATAATGTCCGGCCTATTTGCTTCAATTTTTCTCTCTGTGTAGATGGTGTAATCGCATAGAATGGTGACATCTTCTATTTCTGTAACCGGTGCTGGGTGATGTTCATACCAGTGTTTGTTTACAGATTTTCCATAATGTTTGCACATTGTCCAATGTAAATATTGCCCAACTCTATCGTGGCGATTTTTATATTCATTTGGGGTAAGCACAGAGCAGCCTGAGATTAGATGGTCTATTGTTTCTTGGTGTTTATCACAAAACCTGCATTTTGGATCCATATTATTATGTATAATATTTGCCTGAAAGTTTCTAGTAAAAAGACTTTGGTCTTGCGCTGCAAGAATAAATCCTTCAGTCTCAGACTTTAATCCAGATGTACGTAACCATCGATGAGTATTAACTTTATCAACATTGGATTTGTTGGCACGTTCTGAATATTGGCCATGCAGAGGTTTGTCTTGCCAGCGCCGTTTCAACTGTTCAATAGCTTTATCTTTGGCTTTGTTGGTTCTTGGCTTCTGTTTTGCTCTTCTACAGAATCTACTAACTGTAAATCTTGTTTGTATTTACTGCCTTCTTTTATTATTGAATATTTTTTCTTTCTTTCTTCATGCTGCCTTACTAATTGTATCATCCAATCCTTTGTTGTTTCTATGTATGTTAGTAAGCCAATAGTTGTTGTCTTGTATGACAATTCTAGCTGAATAAGACCTCTTCCACCTTCTTTACGGGGTATGTATAGACGGTCTACATCAGCCTTTGAATGATGCATCTTATGCTTAGACAGAAGCTTTCTTGTTTTAGAATCTATTCGCCTGATGTCGTTTCGAGTCCAGTTTAAGATGTTGAAACTATATTGAACAACTGGGATTGCAAGGCTATTAATGGCCATAATTATGTTCTGAGAATTCAATTCAGTTATTAATATCAGTCGTAGCCTTCTGTAGTACTCTTTACGCACTATTTCTTTCATTTTTTTATGGTGAATCTTTTCACTCTCATTTGCACCTAGGTATTTATAAGCTTCTTCTGGCTTTCTTTTATTGTTACAGTAGGGTCTAAACTAATTGAGGATGTTTCTTGTAGTGATCCACGTAAAACTGTAGCTTTAGCACATTTATTCAAATTGAATTTCATTCCAATGTCTTCGCTGAAGCATTTTACAGTTTGCAGAAGACCTTCCAGCTCATTATCTTTCTTAGCATAGAACTTTAAGTCATCCATGTAAAATAGATGGCTTATTTTCTTTTGGACTATTTTATAACCACATTCTGTCTTATTAAGTTGTCTGGTTAGTGCTATTAATGATATGCAGAATAGTAAGGGAGACAAAGAATCACCTTGAAATATACCTCTTTTGATGTTTATTTCATCAGACTTATATGTTCCATTTATATGATTGAGGTAAAGGGTTGTTTTCCATATCGACATGCATTGTTTGATGAAATTGATGATGACGGGTGATATCTTGTATATATTTAAAGTCTTTAAAATCCAGGAATATGCCACGCTATCGAATATCTTACGATAATCTATCCAGGCAGTACTAAGGTTTTTCTTTGTACTGCAGCAGTTTTCCAGGATCATTCTGTTGGTAAGCAATTGATCTTTACATCCGTAACAGCCACGTTTTCACCCTATTATTATTATTATGTCATTTTTCATCATATTTAGATTTCTGCATTGGTCTCACTACCAACCAAGTCTGCAGGGAAGACCTAAGGCAGGTAGTGGCGTGTTGTTATGACTCCATTTCATGTTTTTCTATCCTCCCTATCATCCCCAGCATTACATAGATAACGTTTTCCTTAGTGTGTGGGCTGTACTTAATAATACAATTTTTTGTATATCTCTTAAGCTGGGGTTTCCAGGGATTCTTTCAATGTGTTGTTTTGTTCCATTTTTTATCATTCCAAGTGCACCTACTATCACTGGCACAACTCTTGTTTTCAATTTCCACATTTTTTCTATTTCAATTTCCAGGTCTTTATATTTTGACAGTTTTTCAAATTCCTTGATTGCTATGTTACAATCCGCTGGACAAGCCATATCAATTAATAGACAAGTTTTCTCCTTCTGGTTTTTAACAATAATGTCTGGCCTGTTTGCTTCAATTTTTCTGTCTGTGTAGATGGTGTAATCCCATAGAATGGTTACATCTTCTATTTCTGTAACCGGTGCTGGATGATGTTCATACCAGTGTTTGTTTACAGCTTTTCCATAATGTTTGCACATTGCCCAATGTAAATATTGCCCAACTCTATCGTGGCGATTTTTATATTCGTTTGGGGCAAGCACAGAACAGCCTGAGATTAGGTGGTCTATTGTTTCTTGGTGTTTATCACAAAACCTGCATTTTGGATCCATATTATTATGCATAATATTTGCCTGAAAGTTTCTCGTGAAAAGACTTTGGTCTTGTGCTGCAAGTATAAATCCTTCAGTTTCAGACTTTAATCCAGATGCACGTAACCATCGATGAGTATTAACTTTGTCAACATTGGATTTATTGGCACGTACTGGATATTGGCCATGCAGAGGTTTGTCTTGCCAGCGCTGTTTCATCTTTTCAAGAGCTTTATCTTTGGCTTTCATTTTCATATTTTTTGCCGCAATAGTTGGTTCTTGGCTACTGTTTTGCTTTTCTACAGAATCTACTAACTGTAATTCTTGTTTGTATTTACTGCCTTCTTTTATTATTGAATATTTTTTCTTTCTTTCTTCATGTTGCCTTACTAATTGTATCATCCAATCCTTTGTTGTTTCTATGTATGTTAGTAAGCCAATAGTTGTTGTCTTGTATGACAATTCCAGCTGAATAAGACCCCTTCCACCTTCTTTACGGGGTATGTATAGACGGTCTACATCAGCCTTTGGGTGATGCATCCTATGCTTAGAAAGAAGCTTTCTTGTTTTAGCATTATTATTATTATTATTATTATTATTATTATTATTATTATTATTATTATTATTATGTCATTTTTCATCATTATTCGATTTCTGCTATGGTCGCATTACCTACTAAGTCTGTGGGAAGACCTATGGCAGATCGTGGTGTGTTGTTATGGCTCCATTTCATGTTTTTTCTATCTCCCCTAACATCCCTAGCGTTACATAGACAAAGTTCTCCTTAGTGTGTGGACTGTACTTAACAAGACAATTTTTTGTATATCTCTTAAGCTGGGATTTCCAGGGATTTTTTCAATGTGTTGATTTGTTCCATTTTTTATCATTCCAAGTGCACCTTTGGTGCTATTCTTGTTTTCAATTTCTTCTTCTTCTTTTTCTTCTTCTTCTTCTTCTTCTTCTTCTTCTTCTTCTTCTTATTATTATTATTATTATTATTATTAGTAGTAGTAGTAGTAGTAGTAGTAGTAGTATTTAGTCATTTTCATCATATATCACTAGCACGTTTCTTGTTTTCAATTTCTACATTTTTTTCTCTTTCGATTTCCATTATTATTGTTGTTGTTGTTGTTGTCATTGTGATTTAACATCACGAGGAAACTTTTAAAGAAATTGAGAATATGTTTAAGTCTTTTCTCCATAAAAACGGAACAACGATTCTATTAATACAAATAATATGCCACTTGCTTTGTCCAAGACATTGCCAGTACGGATATAAATCTGACGACAATACCAAACACACAAACCAGCTGTCATATTTGGTTCTGTTCGCCATGGGGACGAAAATAAAATTTAGAGGAAATGGCGCATTTTTTTTCTTCGTTTTATTTTCATTCAGTCCTACTTTAATATTCAGCAGTTCTTTTTTCATTCAATCATTCTTTTTCTATTAATTCATTATTTTTTATTCATTCATTCTTTTTATTCATTCATTCTTTTTCATTCATTTTTTAATTAATTCATTCTTTTTTATTTATTCATTCTTTTTCATTCATTCATTTCTTATTCATACTTTTTCTTTCATTCATTCTTTTATCATTCACTCATTCTTTTTTTCATCGATTCATTCTTTTTTAATTCATTCTTTTTTCATTCATTCATTCTTTTTTCACGCACTCTTTTTCATTCATATATTCTTTTTTATTCATTCTTTTTCATTCACTCATTTTTTTTCATTTATTCGTTCTTTTCATTCATTTATTCTTTTTTTCATTGATTTATTCTTTTTTGTTGATTCCTTCTTGTTTCATTCAGCCATTCTTTTTCATCCATTCATTCTTTTGTATTGATTCTTTCTTTTTTATTCATTTATTTTTATTCATTCATTCATTTTTCATTTATTCATTCTTTTTCATTCACTTATTGTTTTTATTCATTCATTCTTTTTTGCTCATTCATTCTTTTTCATTCACTCATTCTTTTTCATTTACTCATTCTTTTTATTCACTTTTTCATTCACTCATTCTATTCATTCATTTATTTTGTTCATTCATTCTTTTTATTCATTCATTCTTTTTCATTCACTTATTCTTTTTCATTTACTCATTCTTTTTATTCATTCATTCTTTTATTCACTTTTTCATTCACCCATTCTATTCATTCATTTATTTTGTTCATTCATTCTTTTTATTCATTCATTCTTTTTCATTCACTTATTCTTTTTCATTTACTCATTCTTTTTATTCATTCATTCTTTTATTCATTTTTTTTATTCACTCATTCTTTTTATTCATTTATTCTGTTGATTCATTGTTTTCATTCACTCATTCATTTATTCATCCATTCTTTTTATTCATTCTCTCATTCTATTTATTCTTCTTTCATTTTATCCGATGTCAATCTTCACGTTTCTTCTTTCTTTCCGAATTTCTTTCATTCTTTAAATTGTTGTCTTTCATGCTTTTCTATTTTTCTTTAATCCCTTCATAATAAATGAATGCACAAAAATTTGGTCATTCTTTTTTCTTTTTCTTTTTCTTTTTCATTTTCTTTTAAAGAATGAAAAAGATATCGTTTTTTGTAGAGAAATACAAACGATGTGATTTACACGCACAGCGATGAAGGAGGAGAGACAACACAAAATTTGAAACCGTGAAGCAGGCACTTCATAATCCTGTTCATGAATTGTGAATGCATAATCTACAGATATAAGAGAAAAAGGAACGCGCGGAGAGACGTAACCGCCCAAATCTTGAAAGGACTTGATATCTTTAACACACATCTTGCGTAGATAACTTTTTCGGAAAGCGATTTCCAAACATTTTTATGATTTAGCTCCGTAGTTTATTTATTTACCTTGCACTTCCAAAATCCATATCCGTTTAAACCTATATAAATATTATCTTGAAAAATTAGCGCTATACAGTCTTCCTTTCTTTATTAGGCCCTGGCTGAATCTTTATATATTTAATTGCAATATACAAAGTATAAAAAAATAACGCAGCATCAATTTGTTTGGGGTTTTTGGCCATCTAGGAACACCAGGACTTGAATATGATCCTGATCAAATTTTTTTTAGTGGAGGGAATGGATGTGCAGGTGGTGTAATGGATAAAGGCTCAGAATTGTTAATTGGAAAGCAGTGTTCCAATTCCAGTTGGGTCTGTTATATTCATTTGCATGCAATGAATCTACTTCTCCCCACCAGCTATGGGTTAATTAATAGGATATATATCAGTCAATCATTATTATCTTAAAATACATATCTTACAATCTGAAAATATTTCCAGGCTTCAAATATCCAGCAAAAGATTGATAAGCCATAAAAAAAAAATTGATCAATTAATCCTCATTGTTTTTTGTTTTGTTTTTAATACTCATTTCACCCCAAGCAAGGCAGTACTGCTACTGGTGAGCAGGGGGTTACATAAGAGGAGAGTGATAAGAAAGGGCTTAGAAAATATGATACGGGACAGATTGGAGATAAAAGAGACAGAAGAAAGCAACACCCAACCTACATGGCGAGCCTGAAGTGGAATGGATAGTGGTGGAGGGTTTGACAGGGGGGATATAAAAAAAAGCAGTTGTTAAGAGATGCAAGGGAGAGGAAATTGTAGAGAGCTATGATCGCCAGCATACTGAAAGAACATGGCACATACAAGAAGAAGAGGAGGAAGAGATAGAGGAAGAGGAGAAAGAAGATGAAGTATGAGGGGGTAGCATTGAACGCACGTGTCGGGAAAAATGAATTGATTCAAAATGTTCTGTATAAGATATTCTTTCTTTCAGAAAGTAACCTGAAAAAAAAAAACGCTATTGGATATAAAAACCTTAACTTTTAATGAAGAAGTATTTTATTTCCGTTAGGAATATAATGCCAGTGAACTTGAAAATATATGGTTTTGCTAGATAAATTCATTTTGATATCGATAGTTGGCCTAGAAGATATTCAGCCATTTTTAATGTCACGAACTTCTTGCACGGTTTTGATCTAATCGGTGTGGTCTTTGCATACGTGAAAAGATATCTTACCGCGAGATTCTACTTGCATACTATGTGACAGTCGCATTTAGTGAATTCTTTACTTCCAGTACAGGGAGTTTAACCCATAGCGGTGGCATGGAGGAGAAGGGTTCATAATTCTTACAAGAATATTTGCGCGTAATAACGAACACGACAGGAACTGAAACGCGGCTCCCCGAGCTCCAATTCTGAGACTTTTTCCATTACACCACCCGCATATCAAAGCGCACAGAGCTCCTGGTATTTCCGAGCAGTCACCCATGTAGGTACTGACCAGGCTCAGCGTTGCTTAACTTCGGTGATTGGACGAGAGCCGGTGTTTCAACGTGACTTAGCCGTAATCTATTACGAGGATAAGTAGGGAGGGATAGAGATTGACCTTTGAGTTGAAGAAGTTACGATTGCAGTGTTCATGGAAATATCAACGGAGAAGTTTGTTCCTCGACGTAGCAGTTCTCGGATAACAGCTGTCTAGATAGAACTTTCTCCTTATAAAATTGTCGAGAATCCATGCTGCCATGGTCTGAACTCGTAAAAGTAAAGTTTGTTTCGTTTGCTTAAGGGCATATCAACACCTTATGGGTCATTTAATGCCGAAATTAATCTTCTTGGGAACTTTGAAGTAATAAAATTATGCTTTCACAATTGAATACTTAGTAAGCGATACTTATGGTCATATCACGTTGAATACACCGGTTTCCGTTCGATCAACGAAGTTAAGTAACGTTGGGCCTGGTCAGTACTTAGACGGGTGACAGCTTAGAAATACCAGTTGCTGTAAGCGTTTATTGACGGATGTGCGTTTTGGTGCAGTGGATATCTGCTCGGAAAGTGAAATCGGTGAGCCGAGTTCGAATTCCAGTTGAATGCACTGCTAGTATCCTTGGAAAAGGTATTAATCCGTCCCTTCCCTCCCTTTTATTGGTTAAATAACCCTGCCCTTAAACAAATCCCAATGAGACTTTCTCCGTCGGGGAGGAAGTCGGGTCAACCCGACTAGGGCGAATGCGGCTTACATACATACATACATGATACTCAGCTTTTTAAATCTACATGTCTGTGTGGGCATAATTACTGAAGAAGGTGTGTTTCATGTTGTAATTATTTTGAAGCTATATTTTGGAATACAATTTATGTTTTTTAAGAATCCGTAGGATATTATATGGATTAAGATCATAGAAGTTTTCTTTCATGTTCGCTGTTTGGTTGATTTTGTTTAGCGGCATCTCAATCTTTATTTAAGGCTGAAATATAAATATCTTTAATACAATTGTATGGTTTTAACTAAATATATATTGAATGCAATTGCATGTCTTCAACTACAGACAAAACCAAACGGTGGTCATTTTTAAAAAAATATGGAGTTTTAGTTGGTTGATTTTGTTTAGCGGCATATTAACATCTATATGTATTTAATACTGAAATCTAAATATTTTGAACGCAACTTCATGCCTTCAAGTAGAGAAGGCTTACGGCCTATCACGTTGAATACACCGGTTCTCGCTCGATCACCGAAATTAAGCAACGTTGAACCTGGTCAGTACTTAGATGGGTGACTGCATGGTGATACCAGGTGCTGTAAGCGTTTAGTGACGGATGTGCGTTGTGCTGCAGTGAATGTCGGCTCGGAAAGAGAAATCAGTGAGCCGAGTTCGAATTCCTGTTGAATACCCTGTATTCACTTGAGCACTGGTACCCTTGGGAAAGTTATTAATCCGTCCCTTCCCTCCAGTTATGGGTTAAATAACAAGGGTAGGACTTGGGGACCCTGCCCTTAAAAAAAAAAAAAACAAATCCCAATGAATCTTGATACTCAAAAAGAAAAAAGTATTGCTAGACACAAAACTTATGTAAAAACAACAATTAATTGTTGAAAGTAAAGAGTTATTACCAGCAATAAATAAATCAAATTTAGTTGGCAATAAATGACCCGCCGAGGTTGATATGCCATAAAAACAAAACAACCAACCAAAAAATCAAGTACAGAAAAAATGTAATGTTAGTCATTTTGCTATATATATAGGTATTGCTAGTAAGTTTAGTATAACTGTGTATTTTATACTTTCATGGTGTTTATTTTTGTTTGGGGTTCACTATTTGCCCATAAAAGGTTCAAAACTTCCAATCTTCTGATCAGAGGCCTTGCTGCTGGATGTAGTCTATAGTCACACCCAGGACTAGCGGAAGTAAAGAATGGAGTTCATCTGAACATTAATAATTACAGCATATTTCATACTAGGAGCAAACAAAATAGGCCAGAATTCACTGGAAAATTCATACATTCTATGCTATTCATAACACTGGTCGGTTGAATCTCATCTTTGTCGCTTAAATTCTTTCGTGCATTGTGATGCATTGGATAACGGCCCCGAACGAGCAATCGGAGAGCCGATCCCAGTTGAATTCGTTGTATTTTCGTACGCGCAGTTACCCTTGGGAAAGGCATATATCCTTCTATTCCATCTAGCTATGGGTTAAATTACAGGACAGATTTGGTTGGCAACCAGTTTACCACAGAAAGTAATGGAAACCTCCTGCGGGAAAAAATTGTTTTTAAATATTCATAAGAATCATTCTTATCAGCAGTTGCCAGCCAACGCTTGACGAAGTACAATTCATAGTACTGAAACTTAATAGCTTTTGTAAAGCGGACAAAAATGTTTTTATTATAACTACTTATTAAAAATGTTACAATGATATACATATATATATATATATATATATATATATATATATATATATATTAGCAGTATAGCCCGGCGTTGCTCGGATGTAATGAAAGCTTTAAAACTAATCCATGGTCCTGGAGCTCAGACTCTTTGGACGTTGGCACGAAAGACTAAAAAGCAATAGTTGTTTCCAGTTAAAGCGAAACCGTAGACTGGAATAAAAATGAATGGATGTAAGTCAAATTTTGATTTCCTGGTATCGATATCAAATAAGTTTTTTTCGTCGTAAACTTAAATTTATAAGGGTTAAATAAGTCCTCTGAGTAAATGGTATCATGAATGAGAATAAGAACTACAATTATACCTACTTATAACCAAACCCGAAGCAAAAACTAAAATAAAAATACAGACATACAAGCAGATAAACAGACACACACATGCACAAACATCTTGCCTTATATATATATATAATATCAATTTTCTGCACTATTGTAAAAACTGCAACCTTGAAACTTCTGAATATCGTTTCTTACGTCTTTGTCTATGAGTGTGTCAAATTTGATTAAAATCGGTCCATTCCGATTTTTTCGATTATCGATTTTCGATGTTTATCGGGTGTACCTCTACAAAATCTAGCTAAGAATACTCGCAGACGGTCCAGCCGTTTCGTAGTCTGTAGGTAACGGACACACACACACACACACACACACACACACACACACACACACACACACACACACACACACACACACAGTTCCATTTATAAATAAGTTTAGATTTAGATCTATCTATCTATCTATATATATATATATATATATATATATATATATATATATAATTCATTTTTATTTACTTCTCTTGTCAAGGAAGAAGTTTTTACAGCCTATCTCACGTAATCTCTGAAATGAAATAACTTTTAATACATTATTGCGAACAAAATCTAAAACTGACCTGCCTCTGCGGATATTTCCTCTGGAAGAAGAAAAGGAGGGCTTATAATTAATAAAAGTGATTAATTGGTCACTCAGGAGCGAAAGATGAGATTTCCTGACAGAAAATTCCTATTTGTTTACTCACAAGTCTACTCATGACACTGTGTCATGTACTATAGATCATAAACAAGTGCTTCCCTGCTGAGGTCAGTCCATTAACTATGATTATCCAACGTGACGAATACATTCAACTGTACTCTCTGTTTTGTACAGTTTAATTCATTAGTTTTATTTATTTTCGATCCAAAAGTAAACGCAATGTCGAAGAAATTAAAATAAAACAACAGCATTGCACGGTTTAATCTGAATAGATATCATTAGTTCCAATGCCATTCTACTGTGTAAGAATTGATTTTATTATCAGCTGTTGAAACCAGAATTTCTAATCCCAGTTTTTAGGTTCAGTTCATTGCATTTTGGATTCGTCATATGTATCAGTGTTGCCCTATTGGTTTATTTTTGAAAATAGACGACCATAAAACATTCGCAATTAGCGAAAATTTAGGTTCAATTTTCTCTACTAGTGATGCGCCTTGTTAGCTGGGGCTTCAGAATACGCGGACTGCATCTCTGCAGAGGGACTTCCCCAACAATGAGACGTCCTAGGTATGACGATAAAGTACCATCAGAGTACTGGGTTTGACGATGAACTGCACCCAGCAGCGGGCCTGTGGTTAGAAGGTTTTGAGGAGCGTGGAACCGCCACTTGGCTGCTGTTGTTCCGGAGTCCGCCCCTGACAATACAGGTATATTTCCCCTTACGTCGATAATTTGTTCCAGGAGAAGCGACTTAAGTCAAAAAACGACTTAAGTCGAATTTACTTATTTCCGAATTTACTTGTCACTAAGCTAAAGCACAAATAACCATTCCCAGTTCAGTATTTTATTTAAAAATGTATTTTTAATAATATATGGTCAATCAGAATCTATTTTAAGTTTACAAACAAATAAATTTTAGTTTTTAATATAGTGCAGAAAGAAGTAATCTAAATTTACGACTACATGTACATAAAATTCATACTTGTAAATGTAGATGTTTACAATTTAGAGATCTTTACAGTACATCGTAGACTTTTTATTTGTGAACGTGATTTTCTCGAAGACATTATAAAATGAATTTGTAAGGTCAAATAACAAATACAATTATTAAAATTATTTTGCAATAGTAGAAAATTTTAATTTATGTTAAATTTACTAAGATTTACATTCAATTTGTTTATTTTAATCGTGGACGGAGATGGATTTATTCTTATTTCTTGTACAGTAACATGATTTTATGTGCTTTTAACGCTTTACTAGGGATATTACGACTTCAGTATTTGTGGCGGACAGACGTAAAGTTGAATAAAATGAATTGAACTTCATTTTTATTTTTTCCATATATTTTTTGACTAGCAGTATAGCCCGGCGTTGCTCGAGTGTAATGAAAGCTTTAAAACTAATCCATGGTCCTGGAGCTCAGACTCAGCCTAAAGAATATTTGTGTAAAGTTTGGTGAGAATCGGATAAAAATATATATATATTGTATAAAGGATATATAGACTGATAAACAGAGACACACACAAACATCTTGCCTTATATATATATATATATATATATATATATATATATATATATATATATTATCGATTTTCTGCACTATTGTAAGAACTGCAATCTTGAAACTTCTGAATATCGTTTCTTATGTCTTTGTCTATGAGTGTATCAAATTTGATTAAAATCGAACCACTGCTTCTATAACCCGATTTTTTCGATTATCGATTTTCGATATTTATCGGAGGTACCTTGTCACAAAACTTATCTAAGAACACTCGCATATGCTTATAGTACAACTGTGTAAATTTTCAAGAAAATCGGTTCAGCCGTTTCGGAGTCTATAGTTAACGGACACACACACACACACACACACACACACGCACACACAGACACAGACACAGACAAAGTTCCATTTATAAATAAGTTTAGATAAACGACGTATAATCAAGAACGACTTAACTCGAAATGGCGGAACCCGAGGTATATATATATATATATATATATATATATATATATATATATATACTGACAAACGACGTATAATCGAGAATGACTTAACTCGAAACTGCGTAACCCGAGGTATACTTGTTTATTTCTTGTACAATTTATTCCTTAGGATCAGATCTTGCATCAAAATTCAGTTTTATTTTTATTTCTTCATTTTATATTATTAGTTCCATTTATAAATAAGTTTAGATAAACGGCGTATAATTGAGAACGACGTAACTCTAAACGACGTAACCCGAGGTATAGCTGTATTACCTGCAATATATTTATAATAAAAAAATATTACCAACAATATATTTTTGAAGAAAAAATATTAACAGCAATATATTTTTGAAAAAAAAGTATATATATACCAGTAATGCATCTGACTATTTCAAAACCGGCTTTACAAAAATACGCCAATAAAACCAGATCTACAAATTGATTTCTTACAAAGAATACATTTTCTATTCATACAAACCTATTGTAAAAATCTTGTCACCATTAAGGTTGATATAATGTAAAACAGAAGAAACTAAACCAAACCTTCTAGGGATATTTTAAGTTAACATTTTGACTGTTGAAATGTCTTGGGCCACTAATGAGGCAAGAAAGCTTGTAAAATTGATACTCACAAGGGAAGTAAGGGGAGACAAAGGAAAGCTGGTGAACTTGATTGAATGGACGGCGGATTAAGTTGTGGAAGGTGATTAAGTGTTAAAAGTGGAAAATTGTAAAGGGTCAGAATCGCAAAGGTCCTGAAACGACAAGGTACATATAAAAAGAAGACGAAGAATGAGCATGTATCAATGGTTGGCAGAACAATGTTCATGAGAAATAACAAAAAGATAGTTATTTTAGTTAATGAAAACAAGGAAACTAACATTTAACATAAAGAAGAAACAGTCGAGGATTTTGAGCACATCATGAAGAAGGAAGGCTTGGAAAATATGATACTCACAGGACAAATAGATTGCAAGAAGGACAGAAGAAAACAACGCTTAACATAGTTAATGCGGTTGAGTAAATGGATGGTGAAAAGGTTTTGAAGAAATAACAGTAAGACAAAGCTTATTAAGAGCTAGAAAAGACGGGAAGTTGTGGAGAGGTATGATCACCAACATCCGAAAGGGATACAATACATAGAAGAAGAAGAAAAAGAAGAAGAAGAAGAAACTAAATGTTTGGAAGAACAAGATTTAGAACATATAGCAAAAAGGCAAAATTTAATAAAAACTAAAAATGTATTGTGAATTAAATATGATAACTCCGGTAACACAAATGCTTGACTTCTTAAATAAAAAAAACTCAACAATGGAGTCCTGAGTGAGTGGCGCTTGAACTCAATCACATCAGAGTTTCTACCTTCAGGCGGAGAGGGACCCAGTCGAGACTCTTTCGAAGGACAAAATCTCGTCTGGGGAATATTAGACAGGTGCCCCACCCGGCCTAGTTTGAGGGTCTATGGGAGATTTTTGCTCGTGCTTAAGAACTCAAAGTTCCTACAATAAGATGGTCTTGTGCCGCATTCTACCTCAGTGGAGAGGCAGATAAATAACGAAAGTTTCCCCCGAACTATGCCTCAGGACGGAGATGAACCCAGACGAGAGGAAACTCAGCTGAAGGACAGAGACTTGTCTGAGAAGAAACAGTCAGTTGCCCGACTCTGCCTTGTGCAGGGTTTACGGAAAAACCTTTTTGTCTTATGCCGCATTCCACCTCAGTGGAGAGGCAGATAAATAACGAAAGTTTCCCCCGAACTATGCCTCAGGACGGAGATGAACCCAGACGAGAGGAAACTCAGCTGAAGGACAGAGACTTGTCTGAGAAGAAACAGTCAGTTGCCCGACTCTGCCTTGTGCAGGGTTTACGGAAAAACCTTTTTGTCTTATGCCGCATTCCACCTCAGTGGAGAGGCAGATAAATAACGAAAGTTTCCCCCGAACTATGCCTCAGGACGGAGAGGAACACAGACGAGAGGAAACTCAGCTGAAGGACAGAGACTTGTCTGAGAAGAAACAGTCAGTTGCCCGACTCTGCCTTGTGCAGGGTTTACGGAAAAACCTTTTTGTCTTATGCCGCATTCCACCTCAGTGGAGAGGCAGATAAATAACGAAAGTTTGCCCCCGAACTATGCCTCAGGACGGAGAGGAACACAGACGAGAGGAAACTCAGCTGAAGGACAGAGACTTGTCTGAGAAGAAACAGTCAGTTGCCCGACTCTGCCTTGTGCAGGGTTTACGGAAAAACCTTTTTGTCTTATGCCGCATTCCACCTCAGTGGAGAGGCAGATAAATAACGAAAGTTTCCCCCGAACTATGCCTCAGGACGGAGATGAACACAGACAGCGAGAGGAAACTCAGCTGATGGACAGAGACTTGTCTGAGAAGAAACAGTCAGTTGCCCGACTCTGCCTTGTGCAGGGTTTACGGAAAAACCTTTTTGTCTTATGCCGCATTCCACCTCAGTGGAGAGGCAGATAAATAACGAAAGTTTCCCCCGAACTATGCCTCAGGACGGAGATGAACCCAGACGAGAGGAAACTCAGCTGAAGGACAGAGACTTGTCTGAGAAAGAGCAGTCAGTTGCCCGACTCTGCCTTGTGCAGGGTTTACGGAAAAACCTTTTTGTCTTATGCCGCATTCCACCTCAGTGGAGGAGCAGATAAATAACGAAAGTTTCCCCGAACTATGCCTCCAGGACGGAGATGAACCCAGACGAGAGGAAACTCAGCTGATGGACAGAGACTTGTCTGAGAAGAAACAGTCAGTTGCCCGACTCTGCCTTGTGCAGGAGTTTGGAAAAACCTTTTTGTCTTATGCCGCATTCCACCTCAGTGGAGAGGCAGATAAATAACGAAAGTTTCCCCCGAACTATGCCTCAGGACGGAGAGGAACACAGACGAGAGGAAACTCAGCTGAAGGACAGGAGGCTGTCTGAGAAGAAACAGTCAGTTGCCCGACTCTGCCTTGTGCAGGGTTTACGGAAAAACCTTTTTGTCTTATGCCGCATTCCACCTCAGTGGAGAGGCAGATAAATAACGAGGATTTCCCCGAACTATGCCTCCAGGACGAGATGAACCCAGACGAGAGGAAACTCAGCTGAAGGACAGAGACTTGTCTAAGGAAGAAACAGTCAGTTGCCCGACTCTGCCTTGTGCAGGGTTTACGGAAAAACCTTTTTGTCTTATGCCGCATTCCACCTCCAGTGGAGAGGCAGATAAACCGCGAAAGTTTGAACTATGCCTCAGGACGGAGATGAACCCAGACGAGAGGAAACTCAGCTGAAGGACAGAGACTTGTCTGAGAAGAAACAATCAGTTGCCCGACTCTGCCTTGTGCAGGGTTTGCAAACCTTTTTGTCTTATGCCGCATTCCACCTCAGTGGAGAGGCAGATAAATAACGAAAGTTTCCACGAACCTATGCCTCGGGACGGAGAGGAACACAGACGAGAGGAAACTCAGCTGAAGGACAGAGACTTGTCTGAGAAGAAACAGTCAGTTGCCCGACTCTGCCTTGTGCAGGGTTTACGGAAAAACCTTTTTGTCTTATGCCGCATTCCACCTCGGTGGAGGCGAATAAATAACGAAAGTTTCCCACGAACTATGCCTCAGGACGGAGATAGGCCAGACGAGAGGAAACTCAGCTGATGGACAGAGACTTGTCTGAGAAGAAACAGTCAGTTGCCCGACTCTGCCTTGTGCGAGTTTACGAAAAACCTTTTTGTCTTATGCCGCATTCCACCTCAGTGGAGAGGCAGATAAATAACGAAAGTTTCCCCCGAACTATGCCTCAGGACGGAGATGAACCCAGACAGAGAAACTCAGCTGATGGACAGAGACTTGTCTGAGAAGAAACAGTCAGTTGCCCGACTCTGCCTTGTGCAGGGTTTACGGAAAAACCTTTTTGTCTTATGCCGCATTCCACCTCAGTGGAGAGGCAGATAAATAACGAAAGTTTCCCGAACTATGCCTCAGGACGGAGATGAACCCAGACAGAGAAACTCAGCTGATGGACAGAGACTTGTCTGAGAAGAAACAGTCAGGTGCCCGACTCTGCCTTGTGCAGGGTTTACGGAAAAACCTTTTTGTCTTATGCCGCATTCCACCTCAGTGGAGAGGCAGATAAATAACGAAAGTTTCCCCCGAACTATGCCTCAGGACGGAGATGAACCCAGACGAGAAGCTCAGCTCTAGAGGACAGAGACTTGTCTAGAAGAAACAGTCAGTTGCCCGACTCTACCTTGTGCAGGGTTTACGGAAAAACCTTTTTGTCTTATGCCGCATTCCACCTCGGTGGAGGAGGCAGATAAATAACGAAAGTTTCCCCCGAACTATGCCTCAGGACGGAGATGAACCCAGACGAGAGGAAACTCAGCTGAAGGACAGGAGCTTGTCTGAGAAGAAACAGTCAGTTGCCCGGCTCTGCCTTGTGCAGGGTTTACGGAAAAACCTTTTTGTCTTATGCCGCATTCCACCTCAGTGGAGAGGCAGATAAATAACGAAAGGTTTCCCCGAACTATGCCTCAGGACGGAGATGAACCCAGACGAGAGGAAACTCAGCTGATGGACAAGGCTGTCTGAAGAAACAGTCAGTTGCCCGACTCACCTTGTGCAGGGTTTACGGCAAAACCTTTTTGTCTTATGCCGCATTCCACCTCAGTGGAGAACCCGAATAAATAACAAAAGTTTCCCCGAACTATGCCTCAGGACGGAGATGAACCCAGACGAGAGGAAACTCAGCTGATGGACAGAGACTTGTCTGAGAAGAAACAGTCAGTTGCCCGACTCTGCCTTGTGCAAGAGGGTTTACGGAAAAACCTTTTTGTCTTATGCCGCATTCCACCTCAGTGGAGAGGCAGATAAATAACGAAAGTTTCCCCCGAACTATGCCTCAGGACGGAGAAGAACCCAGACGAGAGGAAACTCAGCTGAAGGACAGAGACTTGTCTGAAGAAGCAATTGGTTGCCGGCCTCTGCCTTGTGCAGGGTTTACGGAAAACCTTTTTGTCTTATGCCGCATTCCCACCTCAGTGGAGAGGGCAGATAAGAAGTAACAGTTTCCCCGAACTATGCCTCAGGACGGAGGAACCCAGACGAGGAAACTCAGCTGAAGGACAGAGACTTGTCTGAAGAACAGTCAGTTGCCCGACTCTGCCTTGTGCGGGGTTTACGGGAGAAAAACCTTTTTGTCTTATGCCGCATTCCACCTCAGTGGAGAGGCAGATAAATAACAGTTACCCCCGAACTATGCCTCAGGACGGAGATGAACCCAGACGAGGAGAGCTCAGCTGAAGGACAGAGACTTGTCTGAAAAGCAATCCAGTTGCCCGACTCTGCCTTGTGCAGGTTTTACGGAAAAACCTTTTGTCTTATGCCGCATTCCACCTCGAGTGGAGAGGCAGATAAATAACGAAAGTTTCCCCGAACTATGCCTCAGGACGGAGAGGAACACAGACGAGAGGAAACTCAGCTGAAGGGACAGAGACTTGTCTGAGAAGAAACAGTCAGTTGCCCAGCCTCTGCCTTGTGCAGGGTTTGGAAAAACCTTTTTGTCTTATGCCGCATTCCACCTCAGTGGGGAGCAGATGATAACAGAAAGTTTCCCCCGAACTATGCCTCAGGACGGGAGATGAACCCAGACGAGGAGAGACTCAGCTGAAGGACAGAGACTTGTCTGAGAAGAAACAATCAGTTGCCCGACTCTGCCTCGTGCAGGGTTTACGGAAAAACCTTTTTGTCTTATGCCGCATTCCACCTCGGTGGAGAGGCAGATAAATAACGAAAGTTTCCCCCGAACTATGCCTCAGGACGGAGAGGAACTCAGACGAGAGAAGCCAGCTGAAGGACAGAGACTTGTCTGAAGAACGGTCAATTTGCCCGACTCTGCCTTGTGCAGGGTTTACGGAAAAACCTTTTTTGTCTTTATGCATTCACCTCTCGGTGGAGGGCAGATAAATAACGAAAGTTTCCCCGAACTATGCCTCAGGACGGAGCGGAGATGAACCCAGACGAGAGGAAACTCAGCTGAAGGACAAGGAGACTGAGAAGAACCAATCAGTTGCCCGACTCTGCCTTGTGCAGGGTTTACGGAAAAACCTTTTTGTCTTATGCCGCATTCCACCTCAGTGGAGAGGCAGATAGGTAACAGGTTTCCCCGAACCCAATACACTCAGGACGGAGATGAACCCAGACGAGAGGAAACTCCAGCTGAAGGACAGAGACATTAAGAGAAGAAACAATCAGTTGCCCGACTCTGCCTTGTGCAGGGTTTACGGAAAAACCTTTTTGTCTTATGCGCATTCCACCTCAGTGGAGAGGCAGATAAATAACGAAAGTTTCCCCGAACTATGCCTCAGGACGGGGAGATGAACCCAGACGAGAGGGAAACTCAGCTGAAGGACAGAGACTTGTCCTGAGAAGAAACAGTCAGTTGCCCGACTCTGCCTTGTGCAGGGTTTACGGAAAAACCTTTTTGTCTTATGCCGCATTCCACCTCAGTGGAGAGGCAGATAAATAACGAAAGTTTCCCACACGAACTATGCCTCAGGACGAACCCAGACGAGAGGAAACTCAGCTGAAGGACAGAGACTTGTCTGAGAAGAAACCAATCAAGTTGCCCGACTCTGCCTTGTGTAGGGTTTACGGAAAAACCTTTTGTCTTTTGCCGCATTCCACCTCAGTGGAGAGGCAGATAAATAACGAGTTGCCCCCGAACTATGCTTCAGGACGGAGTGGAACCCAGACGAGAGAAACTCAGCTGATGGACAGAGACTTGTCTGAGAAGAAACAGTCAGTTGCCCGACTCCGCCTTGTGCAGGTTTACGGAAAAACCTTTTTGTCTTATGCCGCATTCCACCTCAGTGGAGAGGCAGATAAATAACGAAAGTTGCCCCCGAACTATGCCTCAGGACGGAGATGAACCCAGACGAGAGGAAACTCAGCTGAAGGACAGAGACTTGTCTGAGAAGAAACAGTCAGTTGCCCGACTCTGCCTTGTGCAGGTTTACGGAAAAACCTTTTTGTCTTATGCCGCATTCCACCTCAGTGGAGAGGCAGATAAATAACGAAAGTTGCCCCCGAACTATGCCTCAGGACGGAGAGGAACCCAGACGAGACGAAACTCAGCTGAAGGACAGAGACTTGTCTGAGAAGAAACAGTCAGTTGCCCGACTCTGCCTTGTGCAGGGTTTACGGAAAAACCTTTTTGTCTTATGCCGCATTCCACCTCAGTGGAGAGGCAGATAAATAACGAAAGTTTCCCCCGAACTATGCCTCAGGACGGAGAGGAACACAGACGAGAGGAAACTCAGCTGAAGGACAGAGACTTGTCTGAGAAGAAACAGTCAGTTGCCCGACTCCGCCTTGTGCAGGTTTACGGAAAAACCTTTTTGTCTTATGCCGCATTCCACCTCAGTGGAGAGGCAGATAAATAACGAAAGTTGCCCCCGAACTATGCCTCAGGACGGAGATGAACCCAGACGAGAGGAAACTCAGCTGAAGGACAGAGACTTGTCTGAGAAGAAACAGTCAGTTGCCCGACTCCGCCTTGTGAAGGTTTACGGAAAAACCTTTTTGTCTTATGCCGCATTCCACCTCAGTGGAGAGGCAGATAAATAACGAAAGTTTCCCCCGAACTATGCCTCAGGACGGAGAGGAACCCAGACGAGAGGAAACTCAGCTGAAGGACAGAGACTTGTCTGAGAAGAAACAATCAGTTGCCCGACTCTGCCTTGTGCAGAATTGTGCAAATTACAAAAAACAAAGGAATATTTGTGTATATGAACATTAATAATGTGGATGCAAAAATGCAACTAGACATAAGTAGCGATATCACATTCATCACCGAAGCCAATGTGGAAAGCAAACGACAAACCTATTTTATAAAAAACTTTTAAAATAGCACGTGGCGAGGCAGGTGAACAGTGATTTGTTTTTGATTTGTACCGTTTAATAACAAGTGTTTAAAAGGTAAGGCTTATGTGTTAAAAAATGCTACAAACGTATTCGCTACTAACGGGATAGAATTATTTCAGTTATGGGATTTACCTGTATATATTTATTGTAAAAATATGAGTATATAACTGTCCAGTTAAAAAAAAAACAATATGAAAATTCAAAGAAAGAAATAGGAAAAAATATTTTCCAGATTTTCTGTCGAATGAGTTGAGTCAGTGTTCCAGATTCAAAGCAAAATTTCCAGAGAAAAAAGAGCGATGCCGTTATTTAAAACGAAACGTAGTGTACCGTTTGCAACTTAGGATTAAGTCAACGATGATGTTTTTTTAATCGTTTCACCCCAAGCAAGGGGGCTACATGAGAGAGTTAAAGTTTTAGGCAGGAGGAGAGTGAAGAGAAAGACGGACCAGTTACAGGGGGTGTCAGAGAAAGGGCAAGAGAAAGTGCGAAGACAGTTCGGAAGGTAGATATTCAGGGTAGTGTAGAAAGGACTAGAGTCAAGTGGATAAAAAATGGGAATTGATATTGCATTTAAATTCCTGGAGGTTGTAGCCGTCAGGAAAGCAAGTATATTAATTTCATATACTTGCTTTCCTGACGGATACAAATAAAGTTATAAATTTTTTAAAGTTCATATGACCTTCATGGACACTTTGTATATAATTAATAAAAATTTTCTTGTTTCTTAATACTTTGCTTAGCTTTTGGAATGCGCCTTCAGATTTCAGTGTCATGCTTAAAAACTGAGTCATCAAAGAAGGTAGAAACTCAAAATGTGAAATTAAACAAACAATTCAGTTTTTTTTATTAGTTTTTTTAATAGGTTGACTTGATTTATTTTGAAGCTTTCGAATGTGAGTCGAGCGGGATATGAAACGTGGTATGTTGAAACGAGACGAGTGATCTTCGATATTCAATACTATAACTGAGACTTTCAAATCGAATCAATATTGTAGCTACTAATCCTCATTACTGTGACAACAGATAACTAATATTTTTCTCACCAGAGTAATTACTGAAAGTGCACTTAGAATAATCTCTCAGTAATATTAATATCTTTTATGTGTGTAATAAAAAAAATGATAAAATAACTTATTTTGAATAATATTAGGAAAATTATCTTGTAAGAAAAATATTATTTTTTCGCTTTGAAGCGACACAGATCAAATTATAAAACAGATTTTGAATTTTTTGTACTAAAAAGCGACGATAAAACCGTAGAAATATAAGGTGTTTCACTAAGACAGATTAAAGTTAGCAGTAAACAAAACTGTTGTTGGTAAAATTTTATTGTGTGACGACGTTATCGGGTGGATAATCGTGATGGCTTCGACACAGTAGCTGGTCTTCAAGTCGTCCATTTTCAACAGTGTTCCTCCTTGCTCACGCAGTGATCCTTAGGAAGACACGTTGAAATCTTGCTAGCTGTATCTTTACCACGTCGAACCAGGCCGGACGCGCGTACACATTTGGGTCATTTAAAAAAAAACGGCACAAAAAAAAAATTAAATTCGATGACGCCTGGAGAAGTTGCGGAAAAGTCTTTATATACAAAAAGAAAAAAAACAGCAAACAGAAATAGAATATAACAGTAGTCGAATTTCTATTCTTACAACGGAGCGAAAGTTTTAGTTTGAAATTAATGTTTGTTCACTCTAATCGGAGATTTCAAGTTTTCCTTTTGTTTTTATTTATTTTATTTTTTTTCAAGTGTTTTGACAATTCAAAAAGTTTAATCAGGGCTTTTCACCGAGGCCTTACGGAAACAGCCGAAGATCGGTCTTTGTGACGACAGCGGGAGATTCGTCTTGTCTCCTTAGCTCGGCGCGGCAATCAGTCTGAATTTCTGCTTCTAACTCTTTCTCGGTTCTTTCTGTTTCTTTATATCATCAGCCAGGACTTTATGTGAGGCGCGTTATTTGACTTTAACTCTTTTAAGTCGGTCGGCGGCAGGCTTCTCTACGTTTCTTTACATCTTCAGCCAGGACTCTATGGGAAGCGACCACTCTTTTCGGTCGTAGCTCCCGGTTAGGAACACTTATCTCTCAGTCATTACATCTCGACTGATCTTAAGGCTCAGCTCCAACTGATTTTGGCCTTCTCGGCTCTGGTATTTATGCCTGTCTCAAATTCTCTTGGTGAGGACATGACGGACATGGGGTGTCCATGCAAATCAAATCTTTAACTAATGAGATTACTCCCTGCTCGCATCATGAGGCAGAGTGATTTTACTCCCTTGGAAACAATGAAACAGCAATATTTCTATTGACGTAATTTCTTTTCTTCTTCTCGATTACATCATTTATTTTTTCAAGTTTCAAATTTACAAATCTTTTCCCAGCGAATTCGGGAATCAACGATCTGACCTTCTTTAACCTCATCAAAAGTTTTCAACAGTTGTGTTTTGATTAGCTATATTTTTCACTTCCACCGGCCGTAAAAATCCCAGGCTTCCCACGGTGTCTTTCTTGGTTACACAATAGCGGCCAGTGCTGACCTCTCCTGACTTATAGCACACAGCTGCAAAAATATATTTTCCTTTTTATTCGCTTCTCAGTAATATTTTCAGATTTTACAAATTTTGTAATAAATAATGTGTTTTCAATAATGTGTTTGCGATTGACAATAAACGATTTTATCATCTATTTGAATTAATTTCCTCTATTCATATTGCGATTTCTAATAATCTGCAGAAATAATAATACCACTAGTAATAATTTCTTTCGCTCCGTCGTACTAAACTTAGGATTATATATTTTTCTCCACATGCAATATTATAGTATTATATATTTCCACATGCAATGCAATTACTTCTTACAATTGATTTCACTATTGGATTTGTAAGATTTGTTATATCATTTGTTAGATCATAATCAATAAAAACAAACGAATAGATAAAAGTGTACATACCACCATAATACTACTTGATACAAATTAGGAGACGAAATGTTTTAAATATGCATTGTTGATTGAAAACCACAAGAAACTTAGCTATATTTTCTTTCTCTATTGATCTCTTTCCTCTCCTCACTGTTCAGTGCTAAATAAAATTTCAGATAATATAAAATCCTTTTCCTCTCACCCGTTTGCTAATATATTTGTGCCCGGTGGCACATCATGCCAAGTGGTTAGGAAACTCTGTCGCTGATCTTGCTGGCATCTATACCCTGAACTTCTCAATAATTCAGTCTCTCAGGCAAGTAATAGTTATCCCCATCCGTTTCCTCAATACGCCCGAAGGACACACTTCCCTTCTAGATCTCTGCTTTACTTCTACCTCTGTGTGAACATGAAAGGGCGACTAGCGGCGGCTCTGGAAAAAAGAGAGTTCGTTTGTGTCTGGCGTGCAGGGCAGTAATCTGTTCCAAAGAAAGAAAATAATAATAATACTCACCGCTGTCTTAATAATCCACCTTCAGCTCATTCTAAAGGAAAAAAGAGAGGAGGCCCTCGAGTGGAATTTTTATAGACTGAGGAAATGGATTATGGGTAGAGAAATGGATTATGGATAGATAAAACTGACCGACCAAGTTCACCGAGGAGTTAGTGGCGTCAATTTCTTGGCGAGAAGCTGACGCAGAGAGACGCAGTGAAAAGGTGGAAGGAGGAAAGTGGAGGAGGAAGAGGAAGAGGCGTAGCAAGAAGCCAGCTGGGAGAGCGTTGAATTGAAATCCAACGGTCTGTGGTTCGATCCCTGGTTCTGCACTCACTAGAAGAAAGTGTGCAACAAGCTATTTCGGCATAATGGGGGACAGGTTCGACCTGAAATTGATTCCAGAGTTCAGTGGCTCGACCCCAGTACTTGACTGGGTGGAAAAAGTGGAACTGCATTGTCTCTTGTCTGGTGTCAAAAACATTGAACATGTGATTCCTCTGCGTTTGTCCGGTGGGGCTTTCGCTGTGTATCAACAGCTCAGTGCTGAGGAAAAACAGAATTATGAGAGGATCAAGGCAGCCCTATACAAAGCGTTTGCTATCGACCCCGCCACTGCCTGGGAGCAATTTGAGGCAAGACAATTACATCCTGGCGAAACTGTGGACGTATATTTGGCCGAGCTGACGAAGTTGACGGTGTTGTTCGGTGGGCTGCCCGAGCGGGCCTTGGCATATAAATTTCTGGCGGGGCTCCCAACCGGAGCAAAACAGCTCCTGCGGGCGAGCTCAAACATAACCTCGTTGTCCCTTAATGACCTGGTGGACCGAGCCAGAACCGTGATGAAGGATAATTCCGAGCTGAGAGATCCGGTAATCGCCGCTGCACAATCCACACCGAGTGATGATAAACCGTCTCAGGGGCTTAGCCCGCGTGGTGGGGTCGTGTGTTATAGGTGCGATGGCCAGGGCCACATTGCAAGGAACTGCAGACGGCGACCGACAGCTGTTCGCTGCTACCGGTGTAATGAAACCGGACATATGGCCCGGGATTGTGCGGGAAACGGGGCCGGGGACAAGGTGCCGGCGTCGACCTTTCCCCAAAGCAGAAATTAGAGGCGCTTCCGATCATTCAGGTCTATGTCAACGAGACATTGTGCTCAGCACTCCTCGATTCCGGGTGCTCCCGCACCATAGTGTTCGTAGACCTCTGCCACACTTGGAAGGAGAAGGGTGTCAGGGTAACCACCATCAGTGGAGAATCGCGGACATGTTGCGGGGTGGGTGCGATAAACATCCGTACAAGAACAGGAAACTCGGCCAACGTCGAGGCGCTAGTAGCGCTCAAAAAACCACTGAACTTTGACCTGCTTCTAGGCTATGATGCCATCAGAGCCCTAGGTGGTGTTCACATAACGCAGACGGGGGAAGTGCAGTTTCAAGAGAGGACCCCAGTGTGCGCAGCGCTGAGGATCGACCAGCCAGACTTTAGTGTCGAATTTGACCAGCACCAGAAGGCTTGGACCGCCTCATGGAAGTGGTCGGGAAATCAGGAGCCAGCAAAATTGCGGAACGAAGTAGCCGAGTACCATGTGCCCGACCAAATAAGGCCTGCATACGAAGAGGAGCTTCGTGAATGGATCAAGGATGGCTGGTTAATTCCTTACCCCTATGAGAAACTTGGACCTCCCAAAGGTTTGATCCCGCTGATGGCGGTTACTCAGCACAACAAAGCAAAAGTGAGGCCAGTGATGGACTACCGCGAACTAAATGCGCATGTTGATGCATTTACGGCAGATGCTGATGTTTGCGCCAGCAAGCTACGAGAATGGCGCCAGCAGGGTTCCAATGTGTCCCTGCTGGATCTAAGAAAAGCGTATCTGCAGGTCCGGGTCAGCGAAACGATGTGGCCGTTTCAGACGGTGGTGTTTGCCGGCAGAAGGTACTGCCTTACCAGACTGGGCTTCGGGCTGAACGTGGCACCCCAAATAATGAAGACCATAGTCAACGCTGTGTTGTCACAGCAAGAAACAATGAAAGAGGGGACATCGACGTACCTTGATGACATATACGTGAACGAAGACGTTGTATCATCATCACGCGTAAGGACCAAACTGGCCGAGTTTGGCCTGATTTGCAAGGACCCGGAACATTTGGAGGATGGCGCCCGTGTCTTGGGCCTGAAAGTTCGAAAGGAGCGGGGGACCTTGAAGTGGGGGCGCGGAACTGCAGTTCCTGAAGTACCCGAAGTCTTCACGAGACGAGTGGTCTTCTCCCTGTGTGGAAAACTTGTGGGGCACCTACCAGTGTGTGGATGGACTCGTGTAGCAACAGGCACCATAAAAAGGAGGGCAAGCGCAGTCACCAAAGACTGGGATGATGAAACGACGGACGATCTGTTGGTTCGCATGGTGAAGGAGACCATCGCAAGGGTAAAGCAGGATGACCCCGCAAAGGGAGACTGGTGTGTGCAGGGAGACGAATTGAGCGTGTGGGTGGATGCGAGCTCTGTGGCGATTGGTGTGCTGCTTGAGGAGAACGGAGCTGCGATTGAGGACGCCTGCTGGCTGCGACCGACGAATGACGCTGCTCACATCAACCTGGCAGAGCTCGATGCGGTGACGAAAGGCATTAACCTGGCACTCCAGTGGAAAGTCAAGAAATTACACATACACACAGATTCGCTGTGCGTGTACCACTGGATATCGAACACACTGACAGGTAAGGCCAGGGTGCGCACCAAGGCGGCCAGCGAGATGCTGATCAGACGGAGGTTGGAGACCATAAGAAAGCTAGTAACAGAGTACAATCTGTCTGTGGATGTGGTACTTGTCACCTCAAACTGCAACCTCGCTGATAGGCTCACTCGGGTGCCTCAGAGATGGATTGATGCCGTGAAGAAAGAAGCTGGGCCAGTACCGTTACTATGTGCTGCCTCTGTGGAGGCGGCAGACAAAATCAGGGAAATACACCATATCAGTGGGCACCCCGGAGTGAGACGGACATGCTATTTTGTACAATTGACCAATCCGTCAGTGTCAAAAAGTGCAGTGAGAGCGGTGGTCAAGGAATGCCAAACATGCCAGTCAATCGACCCCGCTCCAGCGAGATGGCGGAGGGGTCGGCTGGGAACAGACATAACTTGGAGCCGACTGGGTATGGACATAACCCATTATGGCAGCCAGCACTTCCTCACACTGATAGATTGCGGACCGACGAGGTTTGCGATCTGGCGCCCGTTGGCACGACAGGACTCCTCCAGTGTCATCCGTGAATTGGAATCCATATTTTACGAAAGGGGGCCGCCTGAAGAGATCCTCACGGACAACGATACTGCCTTCTGCAGCGTAGAATTTAGGCGTTTTGTAGACGAGTGGGGGATCAGGCTCAGACACCGATGTGCATATGTGCCGAGTGGCAACGGCATAGCAGAGCGGTGCCACCGAAGCGTGAAGAGGACCGCGGCCAGGAAGGCGTGCACTATTGCAGAAGCGGTCTATAGATATAATGCAACACCGAGGGATGCTGTGACTGCTGTGAGCGCACCCGCCAATGCGATCCATCGCTACCGAGTGCGCATCAAGGGCATTGACGCGCGTCTGCCTGATCGGCGGGGAACAAGAGGGCCGTATGAATTAGGGGACACCGTCTGGGTGAAGCCTCCCAATAGCCGGTGCACCACCAGTTTTCGAAGGGGACGAATCACCGGCATCGTCAGTGAGCAGGCCGTGCTGGTTGATGGTACTCCACGCCATGTGAGGGACATTCGGCCCGCCCTGAATACGAATTCGTTGACAAGTAGCGGCAGTGGTGAATCATCCAATGACGAACTGTGGATTCGACCTACGCCCCGCGAGTCTGATGGTCCGACTGCGAACCCCGACGCTGTTGCCGATAATTCCGATGCCACTTCTGAGAGCTCAGATGAAGAAATCCAGACAATCCCCCTTCGTAGGAGTGCCCGCAACAAGCGGCCACGTCCGCCTTGCCACATGTGTGGTCTTGAGACCAGGGGGGAGTGTGAACATGAAAGGGCGACTAGCGGCGGCTTTGGAAAAAAGAGAGTTCGTTTGTGTCTGGCGTGCAGGGCAGTAATCTGTTCCAAAGAAAGAAAATAATAATAATACTCACCGCTGTCTTAATAATCCACCTTCAGCTCATTCTAAAGGAAAAAAGAGAGGAGGCCCTCGAGTGGAATTTTTATAGACTGAGGAAATGGATTATGGGTAGAGAAATGGATTATGGATAGATAAAACTGACCGACCAAGTTCACCGAGGAGTTAGTGGCGTCAATTTCTTGGCGAGAAGCTGACGCAGAGAGACGCAGTGAAAAGGTGGAAGGAGGAAAGTGGAGGAGGAAGAGGAAGAGGCGTAGCAAGAAGCCAGCTGGGAGAGCGTTGAATTGAAATCCAACGGTCTGTGGTTCGATCCCTGGTTCTGCACTCACTAGAAAAAAGTGTGCAACACTCTGACTCTGCCTCCTTGGTAATTCTGATCATACAGTTATTTCCATTAATATATATTTCCACTTTCCCTCCTTCCAGGAACTTCCTACTAGCATAATATCTTGCTGCTACCAAAGAGCTGCCTGGGACTCGTTCCATGATTTCTTTTGTGATGTCTGTTGGAACGAACTTTTTAGTCGTCATGTTAAAGACTGTCATCTTAAGATCTCATCTTGGGTGAAAGCCGACATCAATGCTTTCATCGCAGTCAAGAAATTTTGTCTTAAACCTCGTACATTTCCTTAGTTTTGTTCTTCTTGCTCGGCCGCAATTGCCCACAGGAATTACTTATTCCGACTTTACTGGGGCGACACCTCTTATCACAATAGGCGCCTTCTTGTCGCTGCTCATAATGAATGCGAGCGTGTCCTAAATTATGCTAAGCTGTTGTTTGCCGATATAAAAGCAGCGCATAGCATCTCGCAAGTTTGGTTTCAAAGACTACCGGCGGCTCTTCAAATATGGACTAAATAGCAGCAAACCCTTGATCCCTCCCCTATTCAAACAATTCAAAATACTCACAGCCACAGCGAACAAGGTTGAGTGCTTTGCTCGCAAATTCTTTTCCAACTCCACACTTGAATCGTCTGGAGTACCCACACACGACTTCCCACCTCGAACTGAGGCTCAACTGAATAATGTATACATTATTCCGTCTCTGGTCTCTAACATAATTTATAAGCTTGACTCCCATACGGCTAGCGGTGATAGTAGTCCAGTCATTGTCCTAAATAAATCTGCCCCTGAACTTCTGTCATCTTCAAACTCTGTGAGTATTACCACGCTGTTTCCAGTTTTCATGCTTGTATGAAGTCCTCCTCTGTAGTTCCTGTTTTTAAAACTCTAGGAAGCCCTCTGACCCTTCTAATTATCGTGCTATCATCCTCTTTGGCAAAATGTTCGAGGCTATTATCAATGCTGAAATGGTTCATCAAGCAATGGCTTCCACTTCGTTTGGTCTACCGCTGATGTGCTAACGGCCATCACTTAATATATACTAGCATCATAGCTCGGTGTTGCCCGTGTAACTCAGGACATTTTGTAAACAACATTGCGTTTGTTTTTCTTTCAAAATTACGGGGGAAAATATTTACATTTTCTTTGACTAAATGAATTTAACATAAAAATAAAAATTATTCATGTTTATTTACTGAAATTGGAAATATAAAAACTATTACGCTCTCAGTTCAGAAATTTTCGAAGAATAATTAAAAATGTAGACATTTAATTTTAGATGAAAAAGTTATATTAATGCCACACGAATTACAGACAGTTGATTTCCTGCATGAAATATTTAGCAAAAAAAAGCTTTATATTTTTTAATTTTATTTTCTGAAGTATGAAATATTAAATCTGAAAAAAAAAGACTTAAATAATTGCATTAACCATTGGCACTTTTTTTTACATATTTTGTTTTTGTTTAAAAAAACACGTTTTATTATATATTTCTTTTGTTTCAAAATTACGGGGAAAGATATTCACATTTTTTGTTGACCAAATGAATTTTTAAAACGTCGGAATAAAAATTAAATATAAAGGCTCAATTTTTTGTTTTTTTAATAAAAAAATATTTTAGTCGCATTTGACACGTCTGATTTGATTTCTGTTATGTAATGTAGCAACCATCTTAGATCTTAGATGTTTTACGGAGCAACTGTAAACAATCGGCTCCATTGACCAAAAAGTGCGAAAGGGAAAATTGCTGAACTGAAACTCAAAAAGTATGTGTCGACCTGGCTTCCCTGTAGATATGTGTCCCTAGAAAGTTTGAATGGCGTAGCTTAAAAAATGTAGGCGTGCATAGGGTACGGTCACATACAGACTCACAGCTTGCCTTTTATATATATAGATACCAGACTCTTGATAAGAACGGCAATGCTCGAGCTGTTGCCCTGGCTATCTTTAAACTATTTGACAGTATTTTGCATGCTGGCCTTCTGTGCAAGCTACAGGGCTACAGTATTTCTAGACAATTGTTCGATTTAATCAAATCGTTCCTGTCAAATCGTGAAATGAAGGTCGTATTGAATGGGCATGCTTCCATATCTTTTCAAACGAACGCGAGCGTTCCTAAGGGCTTTATCGTAAATCCTCATCAATGAAGAAATCTTCATCAATGATCTTTCTAATGTAATCAGTTCTCAAGTAGGCATCTATGCAGATGAAACCACCATTTAGTTCCGTCTCGATGAGAAATTTGCCAGGACCGTCAAAATAAACTTCGCTGTTTTTCTTGGAAAGGAACTCTAATCTGTGTTGGTTTGTGGTAAGAAGTTGATCGAAAATTTTAATGCTTCCAAAACAAAGCTGTTAACCTTTAACCACCGTAGAGTAACTTTCCTACCCTTAATCAGCGTAGACGATGCTAGTCTTCCTAAAAGCAATACACTGCACCTCATCAGCCTCACTCTCTCAATAGACCTCAAGTGGAACGACTACATCGAATCAATAGCTTTATCTACTGCTAAGAAGGTTGGGTTTACTGTGTCAGGCCAGGATGGGTTTTTCGTCAGAATACATCTTGCATATTTATAAACCTACCATTCGTCCGTGCATTGAATGTTGTTGCTATATCTTGTCGGTTGTTCCTGTTATTCATCTCTGGCTTCTCGACAAAATCCAGAGGAGGATCTGCAATGTAATTGATCCCGGTATAACAGCTTGACTTCAATCTCTTTCTCACCCACGGAATGTGGCTTCCCTCTTTCTTTTCTACAAATATTTTCACGGTTTCTGCTCTGAGGAGCTTCTTTCCCAGGTGCCCAGATCACATGAATTTATTTGTGCTACTAGATTGGCAGTTACGTCCCACCATTTACCATAGAAATAATCATATGTCATCACCACTTCTACTCCACAGTCTCTTTTCTCGCACTTCCCGCTTGTCAAACTCCCTTCCATATACTTGCTTCTCTGATAGTTACAATATACAAAAGTTTAAATGCAATATCAATGGCCATCTTCTATCTCCTTGATTCCCATCTTTCTCTTATCCGTTTTTCAACATCCCCGTTACCTTGTTCCTTCTTTTAATCTCTTTCCTTTTCTCTTACTATAACCTCCTGCGCACCAGTGGCAGTGCTGCCTTGCTCGGAATGAAACGATTATATAAAAAACGTTCACTGCTCTGTATAACATATTACATCATAATATAGTGTCGTTGCTCCCTATTCTACGGTGAATTAACTCTTCCTTCTCAATAAATGATAACCTGCGTAACTTCCGGGGACGCAGCTGAGAGGCAGCTGGGAGGCAAAAGACAGTCGAGATGCAGCGCAACTATACTGTCCGGACTTGCACTTTTAGCTACTGACTACTAACACTCTTACTGGTATATATGTTCTGTTATTCTAATACACTGTTTGAACCTACTTTCTTGTTTTCCGTATCTTTCTTCCAGGCTCAAACAGGCCACAACAACTTGGCGACGAAGATTCGCCCCAACATAGAGCTAAATTCCCTTTGTAGCAAATGATGGTCTTATTTGATGGAACAATAATTTAGTAATAATGTGCTTGTGCCATGCATTTTATCCAAATGTAATTTGTAAAACTTCAGTAAATTAGACATTATAAGGCTGTGATATAAGATGTTCACTGATCACTGGAATGAAATTCCAACGCTACAATTTTGAAGCCAAACTTAATCTTTAAACTCGTCTCATAAAAAAAGAAAACAAAAACAAAAAAAAAGCATAACGATTTGGAAAAAAATATTTGTGTCCTGATTTACTTTTCAAATTAAGTACGACACGGTTCCGAAATCGACCAGCTTTAATGGGGAAAACCCCATCGTCTTGCGGAGACATTTGTCAATGTTTGCCAAAAGAGTAAATATTCTTTGCAACGAGGAATTAAAGGCAAAATGGCGGAGGTTTCGTTCGACTAGTCTTTGCCTTAAATATTCCCATTTGATGTTTGTGTAGGTACAGATTGATCCAGATAAAAGTAATTAAAAATAATTATTCTTTTTCACTCGCTCGCAACAGAAACATTTAGTGGGAACCTATGTAATGAGTGAGAAGAAGACAAGTATCTAAAGTGGACTTATCAACATGCGAATAATATTCATATCTCGTGACTTTGAAATTCAGACGATAACGATGTGTTGACACAATGTGATAACTCTAAACACATTAGCATTAAATAAACATCTGCTTGAATTTTCATTGATTTATCTTTTACTCGTCTCCGGAAATTTTTCATCAAAACTTGAATATTCATGCATGCATTAATACATAAAAAACGTTTTATTTATCTTACGTTCACGGTTTTAAATCTCTATGAATAATGCGTGCGTATTGTAACAGCAATGACTTCTTCTCTGTGCCGTGTCCCTTTAAGACGTATCCCTATCACTTGTAGATCTTAACACCCTGTTGTATTGTGGAATAAAGAGAAACACAGGGAAATGTAGATAAACTACTTTATTACCAGAGTGGTACAACCAAGATGTATATACAACACTTACAGTCTCTCGCAGTAATAGGTGTTACTTTACGAAGTCTGTGATAATGACAACTCCCCGTGATAAACGCACATTTTTTTATACGCCCGGATGACCGGATATCACATGGTACGAGCCACGACACAACACAACCCTTCTCCTGTTATCCTGCTCAACCCCCGCTCAGCCAGCCATCTACTCAAATTCATCAAGTATGTCACACACTGCTTTCCTTTGTCTCTCCTTCCCTCTATCCGAACCGTGAGCATTAAATTCTCCAAGCCCTCCTTCCTCATTACATATCCTAGGAACTTCAGCTGCTTTTTCCTGATGTTAAGTATCAGTTTTCTTTTCGGGTTCATTCTCTGTTCTGTCAATGGTATTCTCATCATCCTTTGGTAGAACTACATTTTGGATGCCTCTTTCCTTCATCTTTGCTGAGACTGTCCAGCATTCGCTGCCATATTGAAGAACAGACATCGCATAACAATCCAGTACTCCCTGTCTTTGTTTCCAGCAAAATCTTCATGTCTCTCAATACACTTTGGAATGCATCCTCAGCCATGCCATTACGACTTCGGATCACAATGTCACACTTTCCGTCCTCTGTTAGGACACTTCCCGAGTATTTAAATTTCTGTCAGTCAGTCAGTCAGTTAAGTGCCATACGTGATACACACTTTGGACGATCATGTCTCGAAAGATACATGACTGACTGGGTAGAAGATTATCCCGCAGTAGGTTGCCATTGCTTTCTGCGGTAGACTGGTTACCAGCCAAGGCTGTAGAATTTAATCTGTCCTATTATTTAACCCATTACGAAGAGACGGATTAATATATTTCCCAAGAGTATTTGTGCGTAAGTGAATGCCAAGAATTCAACTGGAATTCGAACTCGGTGCCCCGATTCTCGCTTCTGTACCTGGCTGATTTTCATTTACAAATCAACCGCAGTAGAGAATTTCAAACAAGGTTCTTAATATAATTTTGCATGTCTCTTCCTTTCTTGGCTATCACGGATGTTACGCACTGCCAGTATATCATAAATAATGGATTATGCTGCTTTGATCGCATGGGAAGACAAAAAAGACATAACAGATACGTTACTTGGTTTCAGTGGAAGAAAAAAGAAAGAAAGAAAGAAAACAAAATAAAATTTAAACAAGAAAACATTGAAATGAAATTTTCACGGATACTATTACTACTATAACTACTAATACTATTCATACTTTGTCCTAAGTATGACGGTAAACTACATCCGGCAGCAAGGCCTCTGATTGGGAGGTTGCGAGGAGCGTGGAACCCCCTCTTAATTGCTGTTGTTTCCAGGTCCACCCTGACCCGGAGTTGTAGCACCTGTTAGGGTCCCAGCTATGAGTAAATAGTTAACCCCTAAACTGGGGTCAAAACACTATGAAAGTATACAAATACATTTTTATAAAAATATATGCATAAAAATATTTCTTTATAGAAATATATACATTTCTGAAAGAAAAATATTACCAACAATACATTTTTGAAGAAAAAAAATTATTACCATAACACATTTTTGAAGGAAAAAAAATTCTCAGCAAAACGTTTTTGAATACAAAACTAGAAGACATTCTCAGTTTTCTAAAATAAAAAAGAATAAAAACAAAAAATGTTCATTAAAATCTGACTAAATCAACCTTTTCACTATAACTGAATATTTAAAAAAATACCTTAAAACCCCAACTTTTGTGGCATTAAATGACCCACAGAGGTTTTGATATGCCGTTAAACAAAACTCAAACTCAAACTATTCATACTATTTATACTACTACTACTACTACTACTACTAATAATAATAATAATAATAAACATCAAAAGAGGTATATTTCAAGGTGATTCTTTATCTCCCTTACTATTCTGCATATCATTAATAGCACTAACCAGTCAACTTAACAAGACAGAATGTGGTTATAAAATAGGACAAAAGAAAATAAGCCATCTATTTTACATGGATTACTTGAAGTTATATGCTAACAATGATAATGAAATGGAAGGTCTTCTGCAAACTGTAAAATGCTTCAGCGAAGACATTGGAATGAAATTTAATTTGAATAAATGTGCTAAAGCTACAGTTTTACGTGGATCACTACAAGAAACATCCTCAATTAGTTTAGACCCTACTGTAACAATAAAAGAAAGCCAGAAGAAGCTTATAAATACCTAGGTGTAAATGAGAGTGAAAAGATTCACCATAAAATAATGAAAGAAATAGTGCGTAAAGAGTACTACAGAAGGCTACGACTGATATTAATAACTGAATTGAATTCTCAGAACATAATTATGGCCATTAATAGCCTTGCAATCCCAGTTGTTCAATATAGTTTCAACATCTTAAACTGGACTCGAAACGACATCAGGCGAATAGATTCTAAAACAAGAAAGCGTCTTTCTAAGCATAAGATGCATCATCCAAAGGCTGATGTAGATCGTCTATACATACCCCGTAAAGAAGGTGGAAGAGGTCTTATTCAGCTGGAATTGTCATACAAGACAACAACTATTGGCTTACTAACATACATAGAAACAACAAAGGATTGGATGTTACAATTAGTAAGGCAACATGAAGAAAGAAAGAAAAAATATTCAATAATAAAAGAAGGCAGTAAATTCAAACAAGATTTACAGTTAGTAGATTCTGTAGAAAAGCAGAACGGAAGCCAAGAGCCGACTATTGCGGCAAAGAATATGAAAATGAAAGCCAAAGATAAAGCTCTTGAACAGATGAAACAGCGCTGGCAAGACAAACCTCTGCATGGCCAATATCCAGTACGTGCCAATAAATCTAATGTTGACAAAGTTAATACTCATCGATGGTTACGTGCATCTGGATTAAAGTCCGAAACTGAAGGCTTTATTCTTGCAGCACAAGACCAAAGTCTTTTCACGAGAAACTTTCAGGCAAATATTATGCATAATAATATGGATCCAAAATGCAGGTTTTGTGATAAACACCAAGAAACAATAGACCACCTAATCTCAGGCTGTTCTGTGCTTGCCCCAAATGAATATAAAAATCGCCACGATAGAGTTGGGCAATATTTACATTGGGCAATATGCAAACATTATGGAAAAGCTGTAGGCAAACACTGGTATGAACATCACCCAGCACCGGTTACAGAAATAGAAGATGTAACCATTCTATGGGATTACACCATCTACACAGACAGAAAAATTGAAGCAAACAGGCCAGACATTATTGTTAAAAACCAGGAGAAAACTTGTCTATTAATTGATATGGCTTGTCCAGCGGATTGTAACATAGCAATCAAGGAATTTGAAAAACTGTCAAAATATAAAGACCTGGAAATTGAAATAGGAAAAATGTGGAAATTGAAAACAAGAGCTGTGCCAGTGATAGTAGGTGCACTTGGAATGATAAAAAATGGAACAAAACAACACATTGAAAGAATCCCTGGAAACCCCAGCTTAAGAGATATACAAAAAATTGTCTTATTAAGTACAGCCCACACACTAAGGAAAACTTTATCTATGTAATGCTGGAGATGATAGGGAAGATAGAAAAACATGAAATGGAGCCATAACAACATGCCACTACCTGCCTTAGGTCTCCCCGCAGACTTGGTTGGTAGTGAGACCAAAGCAGAAATCGAAATATGATGAAAAATGACATAATAATAATAATAATAATACTGATGATGATAATTATTATTATTACCATAATTATTATCAATATTAAAAGTATATAAGTGTAAAGAAGAAGTGGTATAAATATTAGCGAGAGGCAGTAATGGGAAATGACAGTCACAATGTATTATGGGATTTTTCAGTCCAGACAGATGGCAAGATTACTGTTATCATCGTCGGATTTATCTCGTATCCAAGAATTTAATGTCTTCTTTGCTGATCGCTTCCTTTGTGATGATGGCGTTGAAGACTAAATTTACCGCCAACGGGCAGGTTCAGGACTAGAAGCTGCCAATTTCATCAAAACCTACTCTCATCATCCATTCCCTATCGTCGTTTGGCTTTCCAAGAGTTGGTTGAAGGTGAATGAAAATCAGAGTAGAAGATATTGTCAACAGCGTGAATTTGTCTGAAGGGAATCTCAACTTGCCAGGAAGTGATCCACACACTTGATTTCTGTTGTGGCGATTTGTGTACAAATCCTTGTCGCCAATTTGTTGTGGATTCCGGGTGAGGATTCGCACAAAATAATAAACAAAAAAAACGGATATGAAGATTGAAAAAGTAGGTTATATTGAACGTAATATACAAACTGGAACGCGTGTTAGTCAATTTAGGAATACTATTAGTAGAAATAAATATATATAAATCTTGAAGTGAAATAGTATGTCCAGGTAACTTATTCTAGCTGAGTGGAGCTCAGAGTAACTGCAACTAGAATTGTGATTCCAGATCCAACCAACTAAACTCTGCTGTTCTCTCTACAAACAGGATTATATGTACACTCAGTCGAGTCCATTATTATATACAAAAAGGGTAGATCCCACAACAATTTCACTATCTATCTATCTATCTATCTATCTATCTATCTATCTATCTATCTATCTATCACAGACTGTCCATATCTATCTATCTATCTATCTATCTATCTATCTATCTATCTATCTATCTATCTATCTATCTATTTTGTTGTTGCCGGCTTTATCGCGTATCCAAGAGTTTAATGTCTTCTTTACTGGTCGATTCTTTTATGATGAAGGTGGTGATGACTAAATTTGCCGCCAACGTACAGGCTCAGAACTAAAAGCTTCCACTTTCACTTAAACCTACTCTCGTTATCCATTTCCTATTGCCATTAGGCTTTGCAAGAGTTGGTCGATAGTGAAAGAAAATCAGAGTAGAAGTAAGTGTCAATGAATTTGTTTAAAGTGGACCTCAACTTGACAGGAAGTGACCCACATACTTGACTTCATGACCTTACTCTGCAGCACATATAGAATGAGACCTGAAGGAACGGACAGCCACGGGCTCTGCTATAATTTTGGGTGACGCCTTCTGTAGTATATTCACCATTCGTTGGTTCAATTGCTGAAATCTATTGTAATAATCATCTGTTTGTCTCGCTGTTGGGCTTTTTGGGGTTGGTTGCGTTTAGTCTGGGTCCTCGTCTTCGGCATTTCCGGCAAGAGTGGCCTTACCAGGAGATTAGAACCCCCGGCGGCACCCTTCTCAGGGACATTGGACCACGCAAGCTTCTCTACCACGACGAGGTGTTGCCATCAAATATAGGCACATAGAAACGTACACGCACAGACACACACATAAATTTTGCAATGGATTTTTTAGTATGCAGACGATTTGTTGTTACGGGGGGGGGGAATAGTAAGTGTCAAATTATTTGATATGTTAAATAATAAAATAAAGAAAAATCTAAAAAATAAACAAATTAAGTAATTTATAAACTACAATTGTAGAGATAAACACAAGCAAAGGAAATAGCCTCAATAGCCTCTGGAATAATTTGAAACCTAACCGTTACCACCTACTCAATAAGCATTAGGATAATAAAATAAACCTTGCTACCCATAACGCACCATTGACTAGCATATATACGTAGTCGAGCCAAAACACAACACACAACGCCTGAATATCGTATTTAAACATGAAAGAAAATGTCGCCACTGGATGCTAACCTCAATGTCTACTTTTACATTTACATAAAGTATATCCCTGATATTGAACAATTTGACCCATAGGTATAGCATAATTTAGAACTATATTTTTATCATATATATAGTCATCCGCAGACAGTCCTGTTTTGCTGTATCACAGCTCATCAGTACGGTTAGACATCTGATTGCTTTTAGCCAGGATTGAAACCCAAATGATTTGACATCAGTCGGCGATTCTACCTCTGAGCTATGGGCGGAAGAAGGCGGATTTAGCGTGTTATATACACAATGTAAACGCACGCTAGTAGCCGAGGGTGTTTAAATTCATTACTGAAAGAACGATGCGGAAATAGCGGTGAATAGCTACTGTTTTTAAAGTCTACCATTTCTCCATAGTGCTCAATCGGTGAATGATATATTTAAACTTATTTATAAATTGAATTTTGTCTCTGTGTGTGTGTGTGTGTGTGTGTGTGTGTGTGTGTGTGTGTGTGTGTGTGTTACCTATAGACTCCGAAATGGCTGTACCGATTTTCTGGAAAATTTACACAGTTGTACTATAAGCGTCTGTGAGTGTACTTAGCTAGATTTTATGTTCGAATTCCAGCTGAATCCATTGTATTCACTTACGCACAAATACCCTTAGGAAAGGTATTAATCCATCTCTTCCTTCCAGTTATGGGTTAAATAGCAGGACAGATTGGGTTCTATAGCCTTGGTCAGCAACCAGTCTACCGCAGAAAGCAATGGCAACCTACTGCGGGATAATCTCCTGCCCAGTCAGTCATGCCTCTTTCGAGACATGATCGCCCAAGCGTGTATCACGTATAGCACTTAACTGACTGACCCCCGATAAATATCGACAATCGATAATCGAAAAAATCGGGTTATAGAAGAAGTGTCTCATCTGGTAGTTAAAGATTCTTAACAGAATTACTTACTACCTGACGAGACATTGTTCTTTCAATGAAGAAACAAAATGTAGTTTTAGATTGTAGTTTTCACATGTTCTAAAGCATAATTTATAATAATGTTTTTTGTAAGTATAGCATTTAATTAAAGAAATACAAGTGTGTAACTTGACGTTACACATTATGAAATTGTATTATGTATGTGCAAACAGCGTGAGCTGTTGGGACTCGATATTATTAGCCTCTAGCTCCTTGCATTCACAATTTTTTTTTATCCCACTCATTTTCCATGACACACTTTATTTTAATTCCAATTAAAATCTCCCGTAAAGGCCTAATGAGCGGAAGCAAAACCTGTTCCTTTGCTTTTTATCAAGCTACACACTTTTATTTCTTTAAATTATAATAAATATTCATTGCTCTATTTTCATATTGAGCACTGTTTTATATTAATGTTTAGAACGTTGCAATCATTTTCTTCGTTCCTTATATATATATATATATATATATATATATATATATATATATATATATATATATATTGTGTATTTGGCCAGTAATCTCTTTTATGCAGATTCATTAAAAACGATATAAAATGTATTATCGTTAAGTTTTATATGATAAACTTGTGACTTTACATGTGATACGTTTGCTTTTCTGATGGCCAAGGTATCGTGTATAAAAAGCAAGCGTATCACGACATGTGAAGTCACAAGTTTATTCGCCTGAAGATAGTCAGCTTTAGACTCGAAATACGTGTAGTGACACAAATAACATTATGGGCACTTAATATATACAAAAAGCAAGTAATAATTATAATAGCAGCAATGAATCTACACTTCAAACAAAACGTTCACGACTTCTCGCACCTTTCTTATATATATATATATATATACAATAGAAAGACGTTGACTCGAATTCCAGCCACGTTTAACGCACGATGGTTTGTAATATATACTCTTAGTTATATTCAAAACATACAAAAACAGTATAAATAATGTTTATCTATTTATTATTCTTTATGTTCTTTTAAAAAAAGGGGACACAGTACAAGGTCCAAGAAGAAGATTAAACGCTACGTTAAGTAACCCATTATGTCGAGTGGTTTACTGAGTGTGGCGTTTGATCTTCTTCTTCATGTAACGTAGGCGATCATGGATTTCCACTTGGCTCTGTTTCTTGTTGTCCTCACCATTCTTCTTCTCGGTATCTCTCCTAAACCCCATTCTGCCATCCCTTTGCTCAGGCATATCAAGTAGGTCTCGCGCTGCTTTCCCATGTCTCTCTTACTCTTTATCCAACCCGTGAGTATTAAATTCACCAGGCCTTCCTTCCTCATTACATGTCCCAGAGAACTCATTTGTCTCTTCCTTATGTTAGTTATCGATTTTCTCTTCGTTTCCATTCTATCCAACACATCTTCATTAGTTACGTGCTCAGTCCATATATTATCTTTGAAATATTTTTGAAAAATCGAAGAAAATTTTAATTGTGAGCTTTTTATTTTTCTACTGGCAACGAAATACTAATCTTTGGTTTAGCAGACGGTGTTTTACTTTTGTTTTTTGCTTGTTTAGACTTGTTAATTTTTTTTCATCTATGTTCATTTTTTTGTCTTTTTTAATCTTTATCTTTCAGAAGTTTTTTCCCATTACTTTTTGCTCAAATGTATAAATGCTGAATTTAAAATTTTAATATTGAGTTTTTCACCGAAGATTTTACATAGACTAGTATTTAGATAATTCATCAAGTTTTTATTAGACCTCAACAGAATTTAGAAAGCACTGGACGGCCGTTTCGTCCTATATTTGGGACTCATAAGCAGTGCGCATCCACTACCAGGAATTGAAACCCAGACAGTTACGTTATTATTATTATTTATTTCTGCTTAATATATATATATATATATATATATATATATATATATAATTAAAAAAGGACCCATATATATATATATATATATATATATATATATATATTCGTCATCTCGCTATATCACAGCTCATCAGTGTGGCTAGACATCCACTAGCTTCTGTCTAGTTTGGTGTCAGTTGGAGTCGCTAACCCCTAAACCTTAGGTTCATGGAATCAGAGAAGTGAAATTTTAGCGTTTTATATATGAGTCGTGCTTTTTTTAAAATTCAAGATCAGTTGCTTCCGACCGAGTTGCTAAAAGGGTAAAAATGAATATTAATATATACTAATATTGTCTTTCAAATATTTTTGAAAAATAGAAGAAAATTTTAATTGTAAGCTGTTTTCCTCTCCTGGCGTTTGATATGGAGATTTTCTAAGTGCAGCTTAGATGTGGCACAAGGCCGAAAGTATGGGACACCCAGTGAGGATCGCACTCACTACTCAATTGTAATGGTTCAAGCAAGACAAGCTTGCTAACTATTACACCATCTCTAGGTGCTCCTGGGGTTTGATATGAATGTAAAAAGAGGAAGATGGAATTGAATATTATCGGAGCAGACGCTGTGAAAATATTTATAGAAGAGAGAGAGAGAAGCCACATTAAGTATGTGCGAAAGTGACTGGAGTTGAGCTGCCAAGTTGGGGTCAATTCTATTGAATATTCTCGGTTGGATTTTGTCAAGAAGACCCAGATGAATAGCAGAGGAGCCCGACCAGATGTAACAGCAGTATTCAATGCACAGGTGGATGGTAGATTTATAAATGTGCAAGATAGATTCAGACGAGAAAACCTTCCTGGCCCTACACAATGAACCGAAATTCCTAGCGGCAGATTCAACTATGGATTTAATGTAGTCATTTCACTTGAGGTCGGCTGATAAAGTTAGGCCGAGGAGGCGCAGTTATTTGCTTTCAGGGAGACTAGCCGGATTTGTGCTGGTGGGAAGGGGTGGGAGCAATTGTCTGTGGAGGTTAAAGGATAGTAGCTTTGTTTTGGAAGCATTAAAATTTACGAGCCATTTCTTACCCCAATCCACCAGAGATTGGAGCTACTTTTCAAGATCGGTAACGAGATTAGCTTTGTCAGTCTGGGTAGATTTCTAACCATAACGCGCATCCAGTATTGTTAGTAAGTTTGCTATAAAATGTATTGCTGTTCATTTAGCTATAAAAGGCATTGCTTGTCATTTCGTTATAAATAGATATTGTTCCAAATTTTACTATAAATAGGTATTGTTGGTAATTTTACTATAACTTTTTTTAAAAAACTTTCATAATATTTTGTTTTTGTTGTGGAGTGCACTATTTGCCCATACCTGGGACCCTAACAGGCGCAACTGCCGCGTGTCAGGGTGAACCTGAGAACAGCAACAATTAAGAGGTGGTTTTACGCTACTCAAAATCTTCAATCTCCCGCTCGGAGGCCTTGCTGCCGGATGTAGTTTATCGTTATACCTAGCTCTAATCTAGATGGGTGATCGCTTGAGAATACCAGATGCTGTAAACCCGGATGTACGGTTTATATAGGAATAACGCCTCTTAATTTGAGATCGGAGGACCGAGTTTCAATTCCAGTCGTTTTTGGTATAACTTACATGTAGTTTAGGAAAGGTATGAAATTATCTCCTCTCCCCCAGCTATGGGTTAATTAGTAGGAATTTTATTAATAAATCGTTATTTAGCAACTATCCAAGAAATTCTAACAATCTAAAAATCTCAAGTATTTCGTAAGCTACGATGAAGTGAGGGTAGAAAAATGGAATTCTAACCATGCAACAGCCACTCTTACATTACAGAAATGATGAAGGGATATATTATGACGTTAAACTGACACTGGTCATGGATTCTATGTTGTTGTTGTTGTTGTTGTTGTTGTTAATCATTTAATTCGAAACAAGGCGATAATGCCACTAAAGCTCAAGGGAGTGACTGGGACTGAAAGTGAATGAGAAGACTTTTGAAGGAACCCAAAACTTTAACAGTAAACGAGGCAAAATCCTCTACTCTTGTGAATGTAACATGGCAACTCCAAGCTGTAAATGTCTAAAGTGGCAGAAGCAAAAAAAATTGAATTCATAGCTGGGATTGATTTTAAAGGGATTCCTAATAAGTAGTGGATGTGCGTTGTGGTGTAGTGAATATCGGCTCGGAACTAGAAATCGGAAAGCCGGGTTCGAATTCCAGTTGAATTCCTTGCATCCACTTAAGCGCAAATACATTTGGGAAAGGTATTAATCCGTCTTTTCCCTCCAGTTATGGGTTAAATAACAGGACAGATTGGGTTCTATAGTCTCGGCTTGGCAACCAGTCTACCGCAGAAACAATGGTAACCTCATGCGGTATAATCGTCTGCTAAGTCAGTAATGTCTCTTTCGAGACAAGATCGCCCAAGCGTGTTTTACGTATGGCACTTGACTGACTGAATGACTTGAGAATCAAAAGGAGAGAATGTAAAGTAGTTAAGTTCTCGAACTTCTAAACATTATAAAGTAACCAGGAGGATGTGCGTCGTGGTACAGTGGATATCGGCTTGGAACGGGGAAGCCGAGTTCAAATTCCAGTTGAATTTCTTGCATTCACTAACGCGCGAAACGTTCATGGCTTCTCGCACTTTTTCTTCTATACCAATTTCTCTCGTTGGAAACAACCCCTATTTCTGTTTTTAATATATATATATATATATATATATATATATATATATATATACAAGTTTCATTAAAAACGACAGACTGTATTACGGTTAATTTTCTATTAACATAAGCTGTATCAATAAATAAGAAAGCTTTAGTTTTTTTGTTTTTTTCTGAAACACTAACTTCTAGGATTTTTTTTTTATAAGTTTGTATATAAAAATATTTCATCTCTATACCGCTTCTATTCATCACATGGGCGGTCATGTCTCTTCAAACTTCCCTATTCATTGTGTCTGTTAGCAGCTTTTCTTCTTTTGCTAAATTTCCCCACCCAGTTCGACCATCTATTTACACAACCTCGCTGCTTTTCCCTATCTTTCTTGCCCTCAATATGCCTAGTGAGGATTAATTTCTCCAAGCCCTCCTTCCTCAGTTCTCTTCCTGGATACTAGACAACCGTTCTTGTTTTTGTTTTTGTTGTTTTTTTTTTTGTTTTGATTTTTATGACTTCTTCTTTGCTTATTCACTCTGCCATGGAATCCTCAGTATCCTTATGTAGAACCACGTTTCTGTTTTCTCCAGTTTTCTCCTCATTTAAGAGGATGGATATCAGATGGCAATCCAAAACTCTTTTCTTTTTTTTTTTTTGCCTCTACGTATTTTTTCTGTTTAACTTTGCTTAGTTTTTCGTTTGCCTCTTTCACATTCTTTGTGGTGTAATGGATATTGGCTCGGAATGAGAAATCGGTAGAGACGAGTTCGAAATCCACTTGAATCCGTTACATTTACTTGCACACAAATACCCTTGGAAAAAGTATGAATCCAACTCCTTTCCCTCTATTTATGGATTAAGTAGTAGAATATGTTGGATTCTGTAGCCTTGATTGACAACCAGTCTACTACAGAAAGAAATGGTAACCTATGACGGAAAAATCTACCTAGTCTGTCATCGATCGAAAGAGGCATTATGTATCACGTATGGCACTTTAGTGACTGATCTGGATAAACGAATTGAATAGCAGAGCCTTTGTTGGAAACCAGTCTACCGGAGAAATAGGTTGCAAGCTACTACGGGAAAATCTTCTGCCTAGTCAGTCATGGAACGAATCAGACATGATCGCCCAAGCGTGTATCACGTATGGCACTTAACTGAAAAGGTCAACAGTTAATTAGGAGAGGAATCTGTGGAGAGACATGATCGACTAAGCAGGTATCACGTATCACACTTAAGTGACTTATTGAATGGCAATATAAGTCCTTTCCTTATGAGGAAACATTAACAAACCGAACAGCCAGTGCTATTACCAGTTTCAATTAATAAAATCTTTCTCTTATAACCATTTTTCAAAAAAAGTAGGTTTTCTGGTCCTGGGCATGACGGTAAACTGCATCCGACAGCAAGGCCTCCGATTGGGAGGTTGTGAGGAGCATGGAACCACCTCTTAATTGCTGTTGTTAACAGGTCCACTCTGATGTAGAGTGGTAGCACCTGTTAGGGTCCCAGCTATGGGCAAATAGTTAACCCTAAACTGGGGTCAAAACACTACGAAAGTATAAAAACACATATTTATAGAAATATATACATTAAAATAGACTTTTATAGAAAAGTATACATTTTTGAAGGAAAAATATTACCAACAATACATTTTTGAAGAAAAAATTATTACCATAACAAATTTTTGGAGAAAAATTATTCTTAGCAAAACATGTTTGGATACAAAACTAGAAAACATTTTCAGTTTTCTAAAATAAAAAAAGAATATAAACAAAAACTTTTCCTTAAAATCTGACTAAATCAACCTTCTCACTATAACCAAACATTTAAAAAAATAACTTAAACCTCCATCTTTTGGGCATTAAATAACCCACAGAGGTGTTGATATGCCGTTAAACAAAACTCAAACTCAAACTCACTATTGGTTAGGCGATTGAAATATAGAAACCTTATCCCCGCTCAAATAGAGAAACTCTTTTATTATTTCTCTTCTACGTGCCATACCCTAAATAATTTGAGGACGGCTCATCATCGAACAACGAGTTGTGTTTTCAACAGCTAATATTATAACGGAAAATCGCTGGCTATTGCTCAACCAATTTATATTGTTTTCCACCCTACACCTACTTTCCCCACAGCGAAAATGTTGCTAGCCTCGATGTCGCTATTTTCATAGCAAATGTTCAGACGAGATAAATTCCTTAATTCCACCAGCTCAGATTTCCACAGCTGGGTCCCACCATACAACGTAGACAATTCTCAACTCATCCGTACTTTCTTCGTATTCCATTAGTAAGGAAGAAGTTCTACTCACACAGCTTTTCTCAGAACTGTTATTTAATGGAACAGAAAGAACGCTTCCCTGATCACTAGAAACTTAACCTCTTTAAGTCCCAGGTCAACTATGATCTATTCTTCTTCTTCTTCTTCTTTTTCTTCTTCTTCTTCTTCTTCTTCTTCTTCTTCTTCTTCTTCTTCTTCTATGTGCCTTGTCCTTTCAGGACGTAGGCGATCATGGCCTTCCATATCTCCCAATTCCTGGTGGCTCTTAGCGCGCTTTCTCTTGTTACACCACGCAACCTCCTCTCTGCCATTCACCATCTCAGGCTAGTCAAGTACGTTACACGCTGTGTTCCCCTGTTTCTCCTTTCCTCTATCTGGCCTGTTAGTATTAGGTTCTCCAAGCCCTCCTTCCTCATTGCATGTTCCAGAAACTTTAGCTGTCTCTTCCTGATGCTCAGTATAAATTTCCTTTTCGTTTCCATCCTTTCTAAAACTTCATCATTGCTCACATGCTCGATCCATGATATCCGCAGCATCCTTCTGTAGAACCACATTTCAGTTGCTTCAAGTTTTTCCTTCATCTTCGATGATATTGTTCAGCATCTACTGCCGTATTGAAGAACTGACATCATATAACAATCCAGTACTCTCTTCTTAGTTTCTAGCGAAATTTTCTTGTCTCTTAATACTCTACTCAACTTCTGGAATGCGTCTGTAGTGCTGTGGATATAGGTTCGGAACGAAAAATCGGAGAGCCGAGTTCGAATTTCAATTAAGTTCGTTGCATTCACTTACGCACAAATACTATTGGGAAAGGTATTAACCCGTCCCCTCCTTCCAGGTATGGGTTAAATAGCAGGACAGATTGGGTTCTATAGCCTTGGTTGGCAACCAGTCTACTGCAGAAAGTAATGGCAACCTACTGCGGAAAAATTTTCTGCCAATGCCGTCATGTATATTTTGTGACATGATCACCCAAGTGTGTATCACGTATGGCCATTAACTGACTGTCCGATACAGCTTATCATAATAAAATTAGCAAAGATTTAGAAAAGAAGACAAATTTAGTATTTTCTTTTTTAGTTTTCAGTTACAACAAAAACTGGGGATACTGTAGCTTTCCAAAACTCTCCCTACATCGTCTTGAATTCATTTAGAGCGTCAGCCTTTACAATGGAGAATGCATGCTACTGGGTGTAGGCGAAAGATATTTAGGGAGACTTTTAGGAGACTCCTGCTCATAGCACTTGATAACCTTACGATGGTTAGAAGTGCGGGAATATCTTTATCTCAGTCGGTCATGTCTTTTTCGAAACATTATCGCCAAAGCGTGAATCACGTATGGCCCTTAACTGGCTGAGTGGAGCAAAATGCCATATTTATTTATTCTTCATATCACTGTGTAATGCAAAATGAAATTGTAGACCAGTCCAAAGATGCACCAGTGCACACACAAACACAAACACTGATGCAAAAATAAAATCAACATCGAATAAAGAAAAGTAACAAGCACATCGAAAATTGTTTGCGACAGCGTTTATTTTACACAGAGCCCAAGGGTAAAAGCTTTCTGCTAAGCGCTTTGTCCTAGAACCAAAATGTCGCCTTGAGGGTAACAGTTCAAGCAAGTGATTACCCGTGAGGCGTGATGTTCATTATGCTTTCTGCTCAGCTGCGACAGTGAGAATTAGAAATGACCTCCAAGGAGAGCAGCGAGAAATCAATTATTTTCTGATCACAAATCTATAATGCTTTGGAGGGCTCTATTGTCCACTGCCGTACAGCTGACTTACCAAACAGTCATGACGTACGCCAGCACACTCTCAATAGAGCAGCGATAGAATGTCGTAAAATTCTCTTTATTAGTTCATTAAATAGACTTGTTATGTTTTGCTTGTTCAGAATTCATCTGCAATGTATGTGACCAGGAACGTAATTTTATCCACTCTCTCCACGCCAAACTCTGCTGATAACAATGGCCAACAAAAAAAAAAAATGGTTATGGGGTCGAGACTCCAAACATCTGTTTTAACCAATTTGAGAGTGCTGAATCTGAAAAATAACATTACTTTTTCTTGATTAGCTACCGTTTTTGCTGTACAGAAATGCCTCATTTAAAAAAAAATTTCTATCATTTCTTTTCTGTATATCTGATATTGACCAGTGGCAATATTTCTCAAAGTAAAACCGTAGAAACCTCTCAATTCGTATTTATGCAAACAAATATTGGCCTGTATTGCGAAATACTATAAATTTTAAAAAATAACACGATTGAATATACAAAGACAAAAATGTATTTTCATCAAATCCTTTAATAAACTAACAGCAGCAATAAAACCCCGTGATCATAAGAACTATAGTAAAAATGATCACATTTTTAAATGTCAATCATCATCTCACCCCTTTTACACCCAATGGGGTATAGAGCAGTGACTTTTGTTACTGTAACAAAATGTTTTCTGGGGGATAGGGTTGTTAGCCTTGCGTCCAACCCTCAAATCTGAAGAACCGGTTGACCATTCTTGGTCCTTATGTTTACAGCAGCTAGTATTCTCAAACGTTTACCCATCTAAGTACTGACCAGGCTTGACGTTACTTAACTTCGGTGATCGGACGAAAGCCTATGTATTCAACACGATATAGCCGTAGGCAATGTCTGTCATGTTGAATGTTATTAAGTCCTTTTGTTACTTCAGCTGCCATTCGTTTGTCCCACCGTCCCTGGTACCGATTTTCCATCGTTTTGATATCCTGGTGAAATCGTTCTCCTTGCTCATCACTCACATCGCTGTAATTATCCGGAAATTTATCCAGACGGCTTTGTAAAAATATACCTTAATCCTCATATCAGCGTATTACTAATAAAGTGTATTACTGATAAATTTTTATACTTAATTTGAATTTGGGCGATAAACTGGAAAACTTCTTTACTTCTATTTTAAAAATATTTACTTAAAAACACTTTTTTCTGATGAAAATAGTTTATTTCAGATGGCTGACATAAATTGCTTGGACTACCAGAAAATTGATAGGTTTCTACAACTTTTATTAAATAAATGTTGCAATCAACCAAGATTTGAAATTGATTCTTTTTTAAAAACTGAGAAATTTCAGTACAGCAGAAATAGTAGCTAACCATGAGAATCTCAGGTCAATTTCGGAATCAGCACCATCAAATTTGCTAAAAAATGTTCTTTGTTCTTTGTTTGGCACCAAAAATCGTGTTGTCCATTTTAACCAAAAGTACAGGTATTGTGGCATTTCTCCCCAATGGTGGTGGAAAAATTCTATGTACAAGTATCTAAATATTAACTTTTAAGATTTATTTTTAAAATGCTGCGAGCCAAATGCACACAAATAAGTAAAAATAATGACTTATCAGCATCTGTGTCCATTTTTCAGCAAATAAATACAAGACAACGAAAACAGGTATGGTGTACGGAGGTGAGTACTGTGTACACTTGCGCATGCGCTACTCTATGGTTTACTTCCGATCTGTTGCCAAACGCGCTCTCATTCTTCTTTAGTTCCGACTCACTCTTGTTACACAGACCAAAATTAAATTTAATATCAAAAATTTAGTTTTATTTTCCTTTGTTTCTTTCTATTTTTCTTTTCCTTTTCAGAGACTAAAATATCCAGTATTTGATCAGTTTCATCTTAATTTTTGATTGTTGAGTTTAATTTTGGTCACTTGTATAGTAGTCTGAAATTTGCTTTTCAGGACATCGAAAAAATGTTCAATGCTCCAATTTTTCAAAACAACCAATCATCGAAATCCACACTTAAGCGAGTTGATCAGTAAGTCGGTAGACTTAACCGAATATTGATCTGAAATGTTCCCTGTATAATATATCTGTGTAATGTGAACAGTAATAATTTATTTTATATATTGACAAAGAAGGAAATTATGCTGAAAAATAAATATTTATCGTAAAAAAAGAATTACTTTTTCATTTTTAAGCTACAGACTTACTGATGGACTTCTGCACATATTAAGAAGCACTAACCTAAACCTCTCAAAGTCTCTTTTTCTAACATCTGTGATATACGTACCAAATTCTGTAGTGTGGAATCATTCTTCTATGAAAGGTCCTCTGACATCTTAGCACTCTGCGAAACTCACCTCAATCTTACAATTCCCTTTTCTGATTTAGCCATTCTTACTAGATTGTCAACTAGCCCCAATCGTTTAATATCAAAATAGTTAAATATAATTGCATCTTCTACTTTAATGGTTTCTTTTCTCGCACTTCCCACCTGTGGAACTCCCTTCCGTTTACCTGCTTCCCTGATAGCTACAATCTCCAAAACGCAACCTCAATTACCATCTTCTATCTCCTTGATTCCCATCCATCTCTTATCTATTCTTCGACCTTGTTTTTTTTGTCACTGTAACCCCTTGCGCACCAGTGGCAGTCTTACCTTGCTTTGAGTAAAATGTTTATAAAAAAATCACACGTTATCAATGTTGTTGCTGTTTTTATTGTTGGCCACTCGTCTCTGAGTATGCAGATCTGTTTGAGTGGTTTGCTTATCCCGGGGGGGGGGCAGTTTTCTCGGGATTAACTGTTTCTTAACACATACCCGGTGGTTTATACTGCAATTAGGCTGATTAGACCTTACAGTTTGTAAGAAAGAAAGCATAATTTGCCATGCTCCAGGGTCGGTCACAATCTCTTAACAACTATCAACAGTTTCCAAACATTGTTAGAGTGTCTTGCTAATTCCTATTGCAAAGGTTTTGTTGCGACCCTAGTTATATTTTTCAACACACACATACAGCCAACCGGTGATTTTAAAATGCATCTCTGCTGAGTGAACCTGAAGGGAGTGAATGCATAATTTGGCATACTCCAGGCTCGTGCGCTCAAACCCGAGCTCACAATCTCTCATCAACTATCAACAGCTTACAAACATTGTCTGTTAGAATGTCTTGCTAATTTCTATTGCAAAGGTCCTGTTGCGGTCTTAGTTGTATTTTTCAAAACACACACAGCCAACCGGTGGTTTTAAAATGCATCTCTGCTGAGTGAACCTGAAGGGAGAGAATGCATAATTTGGCATGATTTAATCTCGTTCTCTCAAAACCTCAGTTACGATCGCTTATCTTCTATCGACAGCTTACACCATATTTCTCTCACAAATCTTATGTCATCATGTGGTGTAGTTTTTCCTTAATTCCCAAAGTTGCTGGGATCATCTCCCCGAAGTTATCAAGAGATCATCTCCTTGACTTGACAAATCAACCCCTGTTAAACTTCGAACTCGGTGTCATTGTCGGGACATTCTAATCACTTGGCCACGAGCCCATACACTCACACACGCGCGTGCGCACCCTCCTCACCACAGACTCACACATTCTCCCGTCGAGAGCGATGGATGTGAATTATAAGTTATTACTGAACAACCAGCACTAGTGAATTGTTTGAAGGTATCAGTCGCCAGTAGCCTACAGTACGCACTCTCACCATTAGAACGCCTGATAGACCTATGGATAGCGGCTCAGATTGAGGAATTAGTCGAATTCCGTATTTATGGCTTTGGGGAAGGTATAAATCCATCTCTTCTCTTTTTATGAGTAAACAGCAAAGTTTTATATCCTTGGTTAGCGACCAGTCTACCGCTATAAGAATTGTCCACCTACTGAAGAAAAATCTTCACTGGGAATGCGGTTGAGGACCACATGAAACTTCTTCTAGAGAAGAAGCCAGCACACCCTGCTAAGTACAAGTATGTACACTCCCTCCATCATTGCAACATACCCTTTACTGGTACACCGTGTGCTACATGTTAGATTATACTACACTTGCAGTCTTTTTTAAATAGTTTTCTATCTCCTATTTGCATGTTGGTGTTGACTCCAATAAAAATCTCATCTGCTCTTTTGCCAAATCTCTATGAGAGTTTTTCTTCTTTTAGACTGGTTGATATGGCCCACTCTATCCTGATACTTAACCTGGCACATTTTGTGTCGGTTGGGGACCAAAAATTATCTCTCAGTTGCGTTTCTGTCCCCTAAGATAGAGTGCGGCTCAGTTGTAGCTTCGTCCGCGAGGGCAGAGGTGCATCTGAGAAAAATCACACTGAGTAGATGCCCGGTCTCGAGGAACAGTGTCCTGCGGCCGCACCACCCCACTGCATTAGACGGTTGGACCAGATGCTCGTCTCTGGGGCCAGCTCAACCGGCGGTTGAAGGGGTTGGGGAATTTTTGTTCTTTCGCCCGTCTGTACGCTGCGGGCTCCCTGCGTTAAAAAAAAGGACCTTGTGTCACATCTTGTTCCAGTGAGGGATTAGAGTAAATATATACTTACCCAGAGTTGGAAGAAGAATATATGGATCCATATCTTTCAGATATTTGAGCGTAAATGAATGCAACGAACTTGACTGGGATTTGAACTTAGCCTTACGATTTACTATTCCAATTACAGCAGCCGCATCCAAACTCACAGCTCGTGGTATTCCCAAGCGTTCACTAATCTAGGTAGAGGCTAGGCTCGACTTTGCTCGGTAATCAGACGAGAACTAGCGTTTCAACGTGATATGGAGTGTCAGGTTTCGGATATCCCCTATCTGGTTGTTTTCACTCGCATGAAATTTGAAATGTTTGCACATCCATTTTTACGGTCTATTCCTTTTCAGCGTTGATATTTAATTTTCAGGATAACTTCTGTGTGCCTTGTCGGTTGGGGCTTCAGAATACGCCGACTGCACCTCTAAATAAACCAAAAATGAAAATAACACTGACATCTCATTTTAACAGATATAGAAGGTACGATGGATAAATTGTTGTCTAAATGACGCAAAAATGAAAATAACACTGACATCTCATATTAACATATACAGAAGGTGCGATGGATGAATTGTCGTCTAAATTACACAAAAATGAAAATAACATTGACTCTTTATTTTATCAGATATATTTACCAAAATGGCACAAAAATATCTTGAAACACTAAAGAGTAAATTTATTCAATTTATCCTCCCTCTAGTTATGGGCTAATTAGTATGACTTGTATCAGTAAATCCTTACTATCTCAAAAAAATTCTTACAGACTAAAATTATTCTCCTGGTTTTAAATACCATGCAAAACTTTGATAAGAAATATTGGAAAAAAAATAATCAATCCCTGAAAGTTTTCTTCACACCCTCTTCGACATTCCTTCCCATCTTTCAACTTATCATTCTTACCTTATTTTTCCCTTTCTTTCCGTCTTCTTTTTCTTTTCTTCTTCTTTCGCTTCTTCTATTTCTTCTTTCACCTTATCATTCTTACCTTATCCTTCCCTTTTTTTCCTTTTCTTCTTTTTCTTCTTCTTCTTCTTCTTTCCCCTTATCATTCTTACCTTATTCCTACCTTCTTTTCTTCTTCTTCTTCTTTTCTTCTTCTTTTCTTCTTCTTTCTCTTCTTCTTTTTCTCCTTTCACCTTATCATTCTTACCTTATTCTTCCCCTTCTTTTTTTCTGCTTTTTTTTCTCTTCTTCTATTTCTTCTCTCACCTTATCATTCTTACCTTTTTCTTCAACTTCTTTCCTTTTTCTACATCTTTTTCTTCTTCTTTCTGTTCTTCTATTTCTTTTTTCACCTTATCATTCTTACCTTTTGCTTCATTTTCTTTTCTTCTTCTTTTTCTTTCTCTTCTTCTATATCTTCTCTCACCTTATCATTCTTACCTTATTCTTCCCCTTTTCTTTCTTCTTCTTTTTCTTCTTCTTTCGCTTCTTCTATTTCTTCTTTCACCTTATCATTCTTACCTTATTCTTTCTGCCTTTCTTCTTCTTCTCATTCTTCTTCTTCTTTTCTTCTCCTTTCTCTTCTTCTATTTCTTCTTTCACCTTATTCATCTTACCTTATTCTTCCCCTTCTTTTCCTCTGCACTTTCTTTCTCTTCTTCTTTTTCTTGTCTCACGTTATCATTCTTACCTTATTCTTCCTCTTCTTTTCTTCTTCTTCTTCTTTTTTCTTTTTCTTTCTCTTCTTCTATTTCTTCTTTCACCTTATCATTCTACACCTTATTCCTCCCCTTCTTTTCTTCTTTTTCTTCTTCTTCTTCTTCTTTTTCAGCTTCTTTCTCTTCTTCTATTTTTCTTTCACCTTATCATTCATAACTTATTCCTACCCTTCTTTTCTTCCTCTTCTTCTTCTTTTTCGTCTTCTTTCTCTTCTTCTATTTTCCTTTCACCTTATCATTCTTCCCTTTTTCTTCCCCTTCTTTTCTTCTTCCTTTTCTTCTTCTATTTCTTCTTTCACCTTATCATTCTTACCTTATTCTTCAACTTCTTTTCTTTTTCTACATCTCTTTTTCTTCTTCTTTCTGTTCTTCTATTTCTTTTTTTACCTTATCATTCTTACCTTTTGCTTCATTTTCTTTTCTTCTTTTTCTTTTACTTCTTCTATATCTTCTCTCACCTTATCATTCTTACCTTATTCTTCCCCTTTTCCTTCTTCTTCTTTTTCTTTTTCTTTCTCTTCTTCTATTTCTTCTTTCACCTTATTCATCTTACCTTATTCTTCCCCTTCTTTTCCCCTGCACTTTCTTTCTCTTCTTCTTTTTCTTGTCTCACGTTATCATTCTTACCTTAATCTTCCTCTTCTTTTCTTCTTCTTCTTTTTCTTTTTCTTTCTCTTCTTCTATTTCTCCTTTCACCTTATCATTCTTACCTTATTCTTCACCTTCTTTTCTACTTCTTCTTCTTCTTCTTCTTTCACCTAATCATTCTTACCTTATTCTTCCACTTTTTTCCTCTTCTTCTTTTTCTTCTTCTTTCTCTTCTTCTATTTTTCCTTTCACCTTATCATTCGTAACTTATTCCTACCCTTCTTTTCTTCCTCTTCTTCTTCTTTTTCGTCTTCTTTCTCTTCTTCTATTTTTCCTTTCACCTTATCATTCTTCCCTTTTTCTTCCCCTTCTTTTCTTCTTCTTTTTCTTCCTCTTCTTCTATATCTTCTCTCACCTTATCATTCTTACCTTATTCTTCCCCTTTTCCTTCTTCTTCTTTTTCTTCTTCTTTCGCTTCTTCTATTTCTTCTTTCACCTTATCATTCTTACATTATTCTTTCTGCCTTTCTTCTTCTTCTCATTCTTCTTCTTCTTTTCTTCTCCTTTCTCTTCCTCTATTTCTTCTTTCACCTTATTCATCTTACCTTATTCTTCCCCTTCTTTTCCTCAGCATTTTCTTTCTCTTCTTCTTTTTCTTGTCTCACGTTATCATTCTTACCTTATTCTTCCTCTTCTTTTCTTCTTCTTCTTCTTTTTCTTTTTCTTTCTCTTCTATTTCTTCTTTCACCTTATCATTCTACACCTTATTCCTCCCCTTCTTTTCTTCTTTTTCTTCTTCTTCTTCTTCTTTTTCAGCTTCTTTCTCTTCTTCTATTTCTTCTTTCACCTTATCATTCTTAACTTATTCCTACCCTTCTTTTCTTCCTCTTCTTCTTCTTTTTCGTCTTCTTTCTCTTCTTCTATTTTTCCTTTCACCTTATCATTCTTCCCTTTTTCTTCCCCTTCTTTTCTTCTTCCTTTTCTTCTTCTATTTCTTCTTTCACCTTATCATTCTTACCTTATTCTTCAACTTCTTTTCTTTTTCTACATCTCTTTTTCTTCTTCTTTCTCTTCTTCTATTTCTTTTTTCACCTTATCATTCTTACCTTTTGCTTCATTTTCTTTTCTTCTTCTTTTTCTTTCTCTTCTTCTATATCTTCTCTCACCTTATCATTCTTACCTTATTCTTCCCCTTTTCTTTCTTCTTCTTTTTCTTCTTCTTTCGCTTCTTCTATTTCTTCTTTCACCTTATCATTCTTACCTTATTCTTTCTGCCTTTCTTCTTCTTCTCATTCTTCTTCTTTTCTTCTCCTTTCTCTTCTTCTATTTCTTCTATCACCTTATTCATCTTACCTTATTCTTCCCCTTCTTTTCCTCTGCACTTTCTTTCTCTTCTTCTTTTTCTTGTCTCACGTTATCATTCTTACCTTATTCTTCCTCTTCTTTTCTTCTTCTTCTTCTTTTTTCTTTTTCTTTCTCTTCTTCTATTTCTTCTTTCACCTTATCATTCTACACCTTATTCCTCCCCTTCTTTTCTTCTTTTTCTTCTTCTTCTTCTTCTTTTTCAGCTTCTTTCTCTTCTTCTATTTCTTCTTTCACCTTATCATTCTTAACTTATTCCTACCCTTCTTTTCTTCCTCTTCTTCTTCTTTTTCGTCTTCTTTCTCTTCTTCTATTTTTCCTTTCACCTTATCATTCTTCCCTTTTTCTTCCCCTTCTTTTCTTCTTCCTTTTCTTCTTCTATTTCTTCTTTCACCTTATCATTCTTACCTTATTCTTCAACTTCTTTTCTTTTTCTACATCTCTTTTTCTTCTTCTTTCTGTTCTTCTATTTCTTTTTTTACCTTATCATTCTTACCTTTTGCTTCATTTTCTTTTCTTCTTTTTCTTTTACTTCTTCTATATCTTCTCTCACCTTATCATTCTTACCTTATTCTTCCCCTTTTCCTTCTTCTTCTTTTTCTTTTTCTTTCTCTTCTTCTATTTCTTCTTTCACCTTATTCATCTTACCTTATTCTTCCCCTTCTTTTCCCCTGCACTTTCTTTCTCTTCTTCTTTTTCTTGTCTCACGTTATCATTCTTACCTTATTCTTCCTCTTCTTTTCTTCTTCTTCTTTTTCTTTTTCTTTCTCTTCTTCTATTTCTCCTTTCACCTTATCATTCTTACCTTATTCTTCACCTTCTTTTCTACTTCTTCTTCTTCTTCTTCTTCTTTCACCTAATCATTCTTACCTTATTCTTCCTCTTTTTTTCCTCTTCTTCTTTTTCTTCTTCTTTCTCTTCTTCTATTTTTTCTTTCACCTTATCATTCGTAACTTATTCCTACCCTTCTTTTCTTCCTCTTCTTCTTCTTTTTCGTCTTCTTTCTCGTCTTCTATTTTTCCTTTCACCTTATCATTCTTCCCTTTTTCTTCCCCTTCTTTTCTTCTTTTCTTCTTCTTTTTCTCCTTCTATTTCTTCTTTCACCTTATCATTCTTACCTTATCCTTCCCCTTCTTTTCTTCTTCTTCTTTTCTTCTTCTTTCTCTTCTTCTATTTCTTCTTTCACTTTATCATTCTTACCTTCTTCTTCTCCTTCTTTTCTTCTGCTTTTTCTTTCTATTCTTCTATTTCTTCTTTCACCTTATCATTCTTACCTTATTCCTACCCTTCTTCTCTTCTTCTTCTTCTTCTTCTTTTTCTTCTTTTTCTTCTTCTATTTCTTCTTTCACCTTATCATTCTTACCTTATACTTCCTCTTCTTTTCTTTTTTCTCTTTCTCTTCTTCTATTTCTTCTTTCACCTTATTATTCTTACCTTATTCTTCTTCTTCTTTTTTTTTCTTCTTCTTGTTTTTCTTCTTCTTTCTCTTCTTCTATTTCTTCTTTCTCCCAAACTTCAATAATATTTGTTTTTGTTTTTAATCATTTCACCCCAAGCAACGCGGTACTGGTACTGATGTGCAGTGGGATATATAGAAGACTTAAATTTTTAGGCAGGAGGAGAGTGAAGAGAAAGACAAACCAGCTACATGGTTTGTCAGTGAACAGACAAGAGAAGAATGGGAGCCGGTATAAAGACAGTTGCGAAGGTAAAGGGAAAGGAAACGAACAAGATACACGGAGTGATGTAGAAAGGACGAGAGAAGGACAGGAATCAAGTGAATAAGAGATGGGAATTGACATTGCATTTAAATTCCTGGAACTTGTAGCCGTCTGAAAAGCAAGTATATGGAAGGGAGTTTCGCAAGCGGGAAGTGCGAGAAAAGAAGCTGTTGGAGTAGAATTGTTGCCTGCATTTGGTTGATTTAACTGTAAAAGAGTGGGCCGGTGAGAAAGTAGCTGAAGTCGATCTGCCAAGTCGGGATCAATCATATTACAGATTCTCCTTTGGAGCCTGTTGAGAACACTGGTCAGAGCAGAAGCCATGAAAATATTTGTAGAAGAGAAAGAAGGAAGCCACAACCCGCCGGTGAGAAAGTGACTGGAGTCGAGCTGCCAGGTCGGAACCAATCCCATTAGAGATTCACTTTTGGAACCTGTCGAGAACCCTGAGATAAGCAGCAGGGGCCCCTGACCAGATATGACAACAGTATTCCATGCACGGTCGGTATTTCTGTACTTACTCGACTTAGACATTCCTGATACGTATCCCACACATTGAGCTACCTTTTTTGTCAGCAACGATGAATTTTGAAATGAGACTAAAGCAAAACGTTTAAATATTTTAGTTGCTTTTAGCATTTAATGAAATTGCATCGCGTTTGCACCATGAAAACATTTTACAGCGCTTATTATAGAACACAAGACATTTGTAAGCGAGCAGCTTAAATTAACTTAACACCATTTATGGTCGACCAGCACAAAAATGACGACTTCAGTTTTTTCGTTATCAACAGGAATATCAGCCCGTGGGTAGAGTTCATTTTCTTTCAAGACTTAAACTTTTTTTTCTTTTCGAGAACCAGCCTCAGGCTTTTCAACATTACCACTACTTTGTAGTGCGTATTTTTTAATATCTTTTAAAAGTTAGTAGCTTTCTTCCACAACAGAAATAATCTTCTTCTTCTTCTTCTTTTCCTTCTCTTTCTCCCCCTCCTCCTGATGATGATGATGATGATGAAGCAGTGGCGGTGATGATTTTAGTGATTCTTTTCTCATTGTCATTATTTGATCTTCACCGTAGTTGTGTTAATAATATAACAATCCATAATAAGGTTGCGGCAGAAGTATCGCCCACATGTTCCTCTCAGAAATACCTTCCACATAATGGTAAGATATTAGTAGCAATGGTGTTTTCATCTAGCTAATATCATGTGGGAAGTATTAATGGTATATACAGGTAGTGTAAAAAATAATGAAAACACTTTTTTTTTTTATAAGCGTTTCACCCCGAGCAAGGCATTTCACTGCCACTACTGCGCAAGGGGCTACATAGAGTGGAGAAGGGATGGTTAAATATAGGAAATGTCAGAGGGTGGGTGATAAGCGGGTAAGGTTACCGAGAATGAGGGTTGGGTAGATGAGAGTGTCCTGAGAATAACTGGAAGTTAGTGTGATAGGTGTCTATTGACCCTTGTGCCATAATAGCATAATTTAGAAAATTTGAATAAACTGTCAAAAGTTTGTGCATTTTTATGTTTGTTGACTTAATATTAGTAGCACATCATTTATTTTTATTTATTTATTTATTTGTTTTATTTTATTTTATTTTATTCATTTATTTATTTATTTATTTTATTTTATTTTTTTTGCTAAAATTGTTGTTTTTTACAGATATTATTTAAATAAGTTTATTAAAATCTAAAGTCAGGACTTTTAAGAATTTTAAATGATCAACTTCATCCTATGGTTCAGGAACTGTTTTTGAAAAGAAATACCATCTTTCAGAATGATAATGCACCCATTCATACTGCTAAAGTTGGAGCTGAATGGCACAAGGAACATTCTAGTGAAGTAGAACATCTTATCTAGCGACCACATTCCCAGGATTTCAACATCACTGAACTTTTATGGTTCACTCACAGAATAGCCTGGCGTCGCTCGGGTGTAATGAAAGCTTTAAAACTAATCCATGGTCCTGGAGATCAGACTCTTTGGACGTTGACACGAAAGACTAAAAAGTAATAGTTGTTTCCAGTTAATGCGAAACCGTAGACTGAAAGAAAAATGAATGGATGTAAGTCAAATTTTGATTTCCTGGTATCGATATCAAATAAGTTTATTTCGTTGTAAACTGAATTTTGAAGGCTAAATAAGTCCTCTGAGTAAATAGTATCATGGCTGAGACTAAGAACTACAATTATACCTACTTAGAGCCAAACCCGAAGCAAAAACTAAAATAAAATGACTGAAAAAATACAGACATACAGGCAGATAAAATCTTGCCTTTTATATATATATATATATATATATATATATATATATATATTATCGATTTTCTGCACTATTGTAAGAACTGCAACCTTGAAACTTCTGAATATCGTTTCTTATGTCTTTGTCTATGAGTGTATCAAATTTGATTAAAATCGGACCACTCCTTCTATAACCCGACTTTTTTCGATTATCGATTTTCGATATTTATCGAGGGTACCTCGACACAAAACTTAGCTATGAACACTCGCAGACGCTTATAATACAACTGTATAAATTTTCAAGAAAATAGGTTCAGCCGTTTCGGAGTCTGTAGGTAACGGATACACACAGACAGAGACAAAGTTCCATTTATAAATAAGCTCAGAAAAACAAGTGAGGCGTCGATATCCTCCACCAACATCATTGAATGTTTTAGCTGAAGAATGGATAAAAGTTTCTCTGGAAACAATTCAAAGTTTGTACGAGTCGGTGGTACGTAGAATTCAAGCTGTATTTACTGCCAAAGACGGTGCTACACCTTGAAATTTCAAGGTGGTTCCATTATTTTGTCCACCCATGTCCCATATGAGAAGCATTTCTGTCGACCCTGTATGAGTTTCTATTGCGTATAAAATGAGAGATCAGTTTTTATTAAGTAATAAACTGATCCCCATTGAATTACTACAAATTAATATAGTAATTTGGATAAATATACTGAAGGTCTCACGTATAAAATCCTTTTAATAATAGTACGGCCTTGCCAAAATATGTTGTTATTTTAATGATCTTGGTAGACTAATAATGATTAATAAAGAGTGTGGCAGAAATAACTCCCACATATACTTCCCAGAAATACCTCCCACATAATGGTAAGAAATTAGTGTTAATGATGTCTTCATCTATCTAATGTTATACCATATTGTGGGAGGTATTTATGCCGCAGACTGTATTAGATTATTGATCTCGTTATTTGAATTTTATTCGTGGAACTGGAAGAACATACTTTGACTCTCTACCCTTAAGTAGCCACCAATCTAACTGGAAAATTCTGAATTCAAATCGGCGGTGAATTGAAAATATGATACCGAAATCCGGATGAGCTTTGGAATAACGAAAATGTTTTTCAGAAGTTAAACAAAGTATTGAGACAGAAATATCATTACAAACAAAGAAAAGCATATGTAATATCAATCTTCCGATACGGCAAGGAAAGCTGGACGATTTCCTCACAGATGAAGTGGAGACTCGTGTCAAAAGGAGGTTAATGGGATACCATGGGTGGAACCGGTTCGAGGCAGTTTTAAAGAAAAGAAAAGCCAAAAAGATATTATTATCTATAATCAGAAAAAAAAATAGTTGAAATTTCTGGGTAAAGTAATGAGGAAAGAATGCTTGCAAACTTACCACCCTCAGAACATATTTGTTTGGTGCCATCCTACGAGGAATAGAATCTTTCTCTTACTATATAATTACCTGTAGACAGCAGTTAAAACAGCAGTTAAGGGCAGCTAGTTCTACCATGCGCATTGTCGAATTAACTGCGTTCGGACGGGGGGTAATAACCCAGTCGAAGCTCCGTCGAATGATAGAGTCTCGTCAGGGGAAAATTTTAAAAATTTGCCCGGACTATATGGCCCGGATTACCCACCTTAAAAAGACCTTGTGCCACATTTTGTCTTAAGTTGGAAGGCAATTAAATATCGCAGTTAAGGACGCAGTTAAAGCCAGTTACGATTCAGGCAATAAGCAGCGTAACTGTACCATTCGGACATCTATTTACTTAATTACTAACACTTACGTTGTATATATGTTCTTGTCATACTAATACGCTCTTTTCAACCTACCTTCAGTGTTCCATGTCTTACTTCCGGCACTAACCGGTTACTACATCTTTGCGTTAAAATTTGCCACAACAAATTGTCGACGAAGATCTATAACAATATTGAAAAGAAGAGGGACAGCAGGAAACAGCGAGTAACCTACCTAACAAGCGTGTATAAATAGATGACAGGACAGGGACTCGGGGAATAGTGAGAAAACAAACAAAATTAAGAGCTACGACGTATAAGAAATTGTGAAGAATCATTATAGCCCATGTCCAAAACGGAAAAGGCAACGGGAAAACCACTTCACAGTCTTTTAAAAATGTCATGGTAATTCTCAGATAAAAAAAGAAACGGAAGCTGGGAAGAACCCTGATCGCCTCCGTCCTTAAGGAAGAAGAAAACACTGAATTCAAAACCGTAGAGGAGTTAACGGAAAACCACTTCATAATCTTTCCAAGGACATTGACATTCACAAGTAATAAAGAAAAGGAGACCGTGGAGTGCCGTAATCACCTACGTGGTTAAAGAAGAAGGCAAACTCTGAATTAAAACTCGTAGAGAGATTAATAAGAAACCACCTATCTTTTTTCAAGAGTCGTGTTATGGCAATTCACAGATATAGCAAAGGAAGCCGTGAAGTGCCGTGATCACCTATGTCCTAAGGGGAATATTTATCCACTGCCCCACAAAGAGTGAGTTGTGACACAAGGAAAGTTAATGCCGATTTTTAGTCGTTCATATTCAACATGTTTGAACGCGTCAAATTTATTGCTTAGATTTCCGATTTGAGGGCACTTCGCCGTGGTGTAATGGTTAGCAAGCTCGTCTCTCTAAAATCATTATAACTGAGTAGTGAGTTCGATCCTCACTGAGTGCCTCCTACTTTCGGCTGTGTGCCACGTCTAAGCTGTGCTTGGAAAATCACCTTCCTCCAGGGTTGGGCGCCGGGCTAACAACCCTACCCCATAAAAAAAAATGTTTGTTACGGAAAGAGCAAAAACGCTGTCTTTCATACGATTGGGTGTGCGTTGTGGCGCATTGGATATCGGCTCGGAACGAGAAACCGGGGAGCCGAGTTCAAATTCCAGCTGAATTCATTGCATTCACTTACGCGCAAATACCCTTGGGAAAGGTATTAATCCGTCTCTTCCTTCCAGTTATGGGTTAAATAACAGGACAGATTGGGTTCTATAGCCTTGGTCGGCAACCAGTCTACCGCAGAAAGCAATGGCAACCTACTGCGGGATAATCTTCTGTCCAGTCAGTCATGTCTCTTTCGAAACATGATCGCCCAAGCGTGTATCGCGTATGGCACTTAACTGACTGACCTTTCCGATTAGAGCAAACTTCAAACTATTTCTTGAGAAAAAAAGATTAAAATTTCATAAAAGGTGTCAATTTTGCATCCCTATGAAAATGGAAGATTATAATGTGCATTTTAGAGACTTGGTTTTTTTATATTAATGTCAAGGCGAAAATGGCTCGCAAGCAACAAAAACAGATATGTCCTGTGTACCTTGAAGGTGTTTTAACTGACAAAAATGTACAGGAAGTGGTTCGCTAAATTTAGTGTTGGTGATTGTAGCCTTAATGACGAAAAACGTTCAGGTAGACCCCCTTTCCTATTCTTCTACTTCATGTGTCGTGTCCCTTCAAGACACAGGCGATCATGGACTTCCACTTGGCTCTGTCGCTCTCAATAATTTTTCTCTTGGTATCTCTTCCAAGCCCCGCTCCGTCAACCATTTGCTCAGACCTAACAAGTACCTCTCGCGCTGCTTTTCCCTGTCTCTTCTACTATTTATTAGACCTGTGAGTATCAAGTTCTCCAGGCCTTCCTTCCTCATTACTAGTCCCAGGAACCTCGTTTGTCTCTTCCTGATATTTAGTATCAGTTTTCTAATCGTTTGAATCCTTTCCAACACCTCATCGTTGCACGCATGCTCTGCCCATGGTATCCTCAGCATCCTTCTATAAAACCACATTTCTGCTACCTCAAGCCTCTCCTTCATCTTTGATGAGATCGTCCAGCATTCACTTCCATACTGAAGGACAGATATCACATAGGAATCCAGCACTCTTTTCTTTGTTTCTAATGAGATTTTCCTGTCTTTCAGTACTCTGACGATTAAATCAAAACATTGATTCAGAATAAACCGCGTCAATTGACAAAAACACTAAATTTATCAAAATCCACTATTCATGAGTGCTTAGTGAAGCTTGAGTACACAAATTTTTACGATGTTTGGAAACCACGTGATCTGAGTGAAAAGATTCTTTTGGGTCGCATTTCTATCCGCGATTTGCTGTGTAACTGCAACGAAAATGCACCATTTTTTAAGCAAATTGTGACGGGCGATGAGAAATGGATAGTTTAAAACAATATTCAGCGAAAAAGATACTGCGGTAAGCGACATGAGCCAACTTTAGCCACCCAAAATACAGGTCTTCATCACAAAAAAAAGTCATACTATGCATCTGGTGCGACTGGAAAAAAAACTGTACTATTATCTTTTGCCGAGTAACTATTTTATTCTGAAAAGTACTGCTTCAACTGGACGAATTAAATGATGTGCGTTGTGGTACAGAATGTGCGTTGTGGTGCAGTGGATATCGGCTTGGAACGAGAAATCGGGGATCCGAGTTCGAATTCCAGTTCAAATCCTTGCATTCATTTACGCACAAATACCCTTGAGAAAGGTATTAATTCGTCTCTTCCCTCCAATTATGGGTTAAATAACAGGACAGATTGGTTTCTATAGCTTTGGCTGGCAACCATCCTACTGCAGAAAGTAATAGCAGCTTACTGCGATATAATCTTATGCCCAGTCAATCATGTATCTTCCGAGACATGATCGACCAAGCGTGTATCACGTATGGCACTTAACTGACTTACTACCCAAACTGGACTAATTAAAGGTAGCAATTCAAGAAAAACGCCAAGAATACAGGAAAGGTGTTATTTTTCATCAGGATAATTCCAGACCTCACGTTTCTTTGCCGACAAAAATTGTTGCCTGACTGGGTTTTGCTACCTCCACCCGCCATATTCATCAGACATTGCTCATTCGGCTTTTAATTTATTCATGTCCTTGCAAAATAATCTCAAAGGTGAAATGTTTAATTCTTTTGATGATATAAAAAAAACACGTTAATGAGTTTTTTGCTGAAGAACCACCGATATTCTGGGAAGTTGGGATCTTTATGTTGAGTGAAAATAGGGAAAGGCTGTACAAAAAAAAATGGCTAATATTTACTTGAATAAATATTGAATGGCATAATTTTGTCTTGTGCTTTAATTTCCCTTAAAAGTCGGCATGAACCTTCAGGACAACCAAATAGTTGAGTATCGACTACTTCTCTCATCGTTGCCGTCCATAATTTTAGCAGTTTCAAAATGTCTATTTCATTTTATTATCTTCATACTGGCAGTATAGCCCGGCGTTGCTCGGGTATAATGAAAGCTTTAAAACTAATCCATGGTCTGCAGCTCAGACTCTTTATACGTTGGCATGAAAAACGTAGGTTGTTAAGACTAAGAACTACAATTATATCTACTTAGAACAAAACCCGAAGCAAAAACCAAAATAAAAGGGCTGAAAACCTGATTTGATCAGACCCGATAGGATATCGGGGTATCGATTTCCAATATCGGAGTCAAATAAGTTATCCAAACATAAGCTCACCTAAGTAAGTCTATGAAAACTTATTGCACCCATGGAAAGTAAAATTGGAGAAAATGAACCATATTGATGGCTGAATATCGGTTTTTGATGAAATTTGATAGGATATCGGGGGTATCGATTTCCGGTATCAGGGAAAAGGAGTCGTCTGAGAAGATCTACTAATGTTTGAGACTAAAAACTATAATTTTACCAAGTTAGAGCAAATTATGCAGCAAGAACCACGATAAAAGGGCTGAAATCCTGATCTTGATCAGACCTGATCGGATATCGGAAAAAAAGTAGCCCATGACTTGACCGGAAGCCTAAAAACTATTTGTCTGAAGTTTGGTGAGAATTTAATAAAAATTGTGTATTTGTATAAAGGACATCCTGACAGACAGACAGACACACAAACACCTTGCCTTTTATATATATGGATACAATGAATACTTTTTATCGTCTTCTCTTTCAGATTTTACTCTCTTCAAAATTAATGCTGAGCTCTCCTAGTTTCCAGACCCTTCTCCTTTTTCGGTTGTAAATTTCAGAGTTTGTCTTTTGTACCATTCTGTTTTAACTCACGTAAATTTAGTCAGCGTCCATGTTTGTTTTTTCTCATCTCAAAACTCTTACCTCTATCATTTCGTTATAATTTTTCTTGTTAACCTTATATGTTTATTTGTTTTTGCTTTTTCACTTTCAAATGTCCTTCCACTGCAATTGCACTAAACAAAGAACTGTTTCATTTTGTTTTTATTTTCGTGTTTTTATGATTTTACTTTAAATTTAATGTATAATTTTTTATTTTTGACTTTTTTCTTGTTTTTTATGGTTTCTTCTTTAACTTTGAAATTTTCAAATGTCTACTCACTCTATTTATTCACTGATACAGATCTCTGATTTTCCGCCCGGTAACAATTTTCTTCATGCAAGCAAAAGTTACATTTAATGAATTCCTCTATCTGAACTCAATCGATGAGAAATTTGTCGGTTTTGCGCTTGTAATATTTTTTCTTCGTTTAATGTAGAAATGTAATCAAGTTACCTTGAAAATGCGACCTTACCGTGTATATATATATATATATATAAATCGCATTGCTTAATAACTTCTGATGGCGGAGGTAATATCTTTTACGGTTTATATTAGTAAAAAACGGGTTATATATTTATATATATATACTAGCAGTATAGCCCGGCGTTACTCGGGTGTAATGAAAGCTTTAAAACTAATCCATGGTCCTGGAGCTCAGACTCTTTGGACGTTGACATGAAAGACTAAAAAGCAATTGTTGTTTCCAGTCAAAGCGAAACCATAGACTGAAAGAAAAATTAATGGATGTAAGTCAAATTTTGATTTCCTGGTATCGATTTCAAATAAGTGTTTTTCGTCGTAAACTGAATTTTGAAGGCGAAATAAGTTCTCTGAGTAAATGGTATCATGGCTGGGACTAAGAACTACAATTATACCTACTTAGAGCCAAATCCGAAGCAAAAGCTAAAATAAAAGGGCTGAAAGAAATACAGACATACAGGCAGATAAACACACACACACACACACACACACACACACACACACACACACAAATCTTGCCTTATATATATATATATTATCGATTTTCTGCACTATTATAAGAATTGCAACCTTGAAACTTCTGAATATCGTTTCTTATGTCTTTGTCTATGTGTGTATCAAATTTGATTAAAATTGGGCCACTCCTTCTATAACCCGATTTTTTCGATTATCGATTTTCGATATTTATCGAGGGTACCTCGACACAAAACCTAGCTAAGAACAATCGCAGATGCTTATAGTACAACTGTGTAAATTTTCAAGAAAATAGGTTCAGCCGTATCGGAGTCTATAGGTAACGGGCACACACACACACACAGAGACAAAGTTCCATTTATAAATAAGTTTAGATAGATTTAGATGTGTGTGTGTGTGTGTGTGTGTGTGTGTGTGTGTGTGTGTGTGTGTGTGTGTGTGTGTGTGTGAGTATGCGTGTGTACTTAAAAGCTTCTAATGGAAGAAGTAACATCCTTTATGGTTTCTTTTAGAGAAACTAGGTTTTATTTTTTGAATGGCCTTTTAATTGGGTGTGGCAGCTCATCAGTTATCTAAAGGCGACGCTCTTATATATCTGCAATCAGTGTCAACCAAAATATATTGACCAAGGTCGTGAGTGAGCTTTGAGCCGAGAAGTGGAATTCATGGCTTTTCCTAATTACGCTAGCAGGGAGCAGGGGTACGTATTTGATATAAGGTTATTGTTTTGCCAGCTAGCGACTGTCCACCTCGATGAGCGACACGTAACAGCCGTTCTATCTCGTTGTTGAAGCACATGGATGAACTTGATTGATTCTTTCCGCTATTTCTTTCGTCGTCCATGATTTTTAGGTGATGGGGTCACTTTTCAATTATTCACTGCGTCCACTCGAAAACGCAACCAACTGATGACCCAAGTCACAACGCTACATTTAAACGTTACAATGATATAATCGTTTGGTATAATTATTCGAAGTTCTTCAAGAATAATTACACTTTATAAATATAGTTGACCGTGTTTGTAATTCCGTTTAACCTCCATTAATGTTTTAACCAAAATATCAGGCCTTTACATTCAGTCGCCATCTAAAGCCAACGTTCATAATTTTGATGTATGGAAGCAGGAAAATAAACTAAGGGGTCGTTAGTTAACATCATTGAACACGAAGTAATATTCCAAAATGCTTAAAACAAATTAAGAGAGTTCGTTTCTCACATAAAAGTTATACGGTTCTATTCAACATGAATAAAAATATATATTTTAAGGTACTTGGTTTAGGAGTTGAATAGAGTTCTTTGAAATTTCCCAGCTCATATTAGAGGCTCTCTCTCTCTCTCTCTCTCTCTCTCTCTCTCTCTCTCTCTCTCTCTCTCTCTCTCTATGTGTGTGTGTGTGTGTTCCTTATAGTGGAATAGTGAGGTGCATGGTTCCTTCTAAGTCCTCCTGTGTTTAAGTGACGATTGACATAGAATTTCACTTTGACAAAAACAAAGTTAACTGATTATTTATGCTTTCTTTTCAGCAAACAAAGTGGTGACAACAACAACAACAACAACAACAGGAGGTGAGTCTCGATTGTGCGTCTTTGTATGTCTTTTATTTATTTATTTATTTATTTTTTGCGCGCGCGTGTGTCTGTTTTCTGTTCTTATCAACTTTTTGTCTATGTTTTTTTTTTTTTTTACTTCCGGGAATTCTGTCTTTGAAACATTACACTCTGTAATCCTTACATTTGTAAAATATATATAATTTAAAACCCGCGAGCATAGATGGTCTGACCTCTCACAATTACATATGCCATTAAGATAAGCTTAATGACTGATTAGATTACCCTTATTAATTTAAATGCAATATTGAGTGGCTCTAGGTATCTCCACACATTTTCGATACTTAACTTTTAAATTCTATTTTAAAAAACAAAAATGTTTTTCTGAAACTTTTATTTTAGCTTTAATTGAAAGCTAACTGAGTAAATTTACTATTTCCAGTAAGCAAAATACTCTGGTGTATTTCACACAGAAATAATATTGATTAGTATCTAAAATTTTGAGCTTTTTAAAAGATTTTCAATTTTTCGGCTATTTTTGAGCGATTGACGCATTTGTAAACAAAAGTTAATTCTCAGTTTTAAAAATCTTACAAAAATAAAATATACTTCCGTGACACGCTATTTTTGAAAAATTAGCAAATTTAAAGTTAACTTAATCTGATTTACACAAGTATTATTTATTTATAGCATGACATTTAGAATAAAGCTTAAGCATAAAGCGTTGACCTTTTTTATCTTTGCCGTAAATGACTGACTGATGTGTGATGACAGCCAGAAGTTGATAAGCTAAGTATAACCAGAATTGACATAACTGTCCAATTTATTTCCTGTAAGGGGAAGAAACCGTGAAGCACATGACCTTTTAATGTAACACAAAAAATACCATAATAAAAAAAACTTAAAATACAAAAAAAAAATAATTTTAAAAAACGATGGCTCGACGATTTGTATTAAACTTTTCAATTTTCAATTAGTAAATATAGTCTTCACTTAATAGCTTAATAACAAAAATACCACCAGACTTTTAGAACTTTTAGAATTAAAAAAATTAAAATTTTATAAATTATTATACTTAAAAAGAAAAAATTAAATCAATTCTTTTAAAATTTTATTATTTATCGAATTTCTTTTCTTCTATTTTTATAAAAGCAATTAAAATTTTATCTAATTAAATAATATCATAGTTTTGTTTCATTTTTTATTTCAATATAGGGAGCAGGTTTTCAAAAAAATGCCCACTGTTTGAAAAAATAATGCATAATTTATATAGCCCAATGAGTCCGACGTTTAACTCATACAACAAATTTTAGCTACAATTTTTTTTTTTTTTTGAAATTTCATGAATTTAGGTGAACCGCCTCCTCAGTAAGACATACATCGTCCCTTTCCTCCACACTTTCTTCCCAATCAGAAACCATCCCTAAAGAGGGTCAATAATTTCAACAATAATTTTATTTGTTAATCAGTCCTAAAAGTTTCACTAAAATACAATCATTTGATTTTTGCGAGAATTTTCAAATACTGTGTTTTTCACTGAAAAAAAAACTGAGTTACGTAATATTTCATTATCCCTTGTAAACTCTGACAAAACCGTCCAACCTTTTTTACATTACATGAATGATCTGCCTAAGTGTATCAGTCAGTCAGTTAAGTGCCATACGTGATACACGCTTGGGGCGATCATGTCTCGAAAGAGACATGATTGACTGGGCAGAAGATTTTCCCGCAGTAGGTTTCTATTACCTTCAGTGATAGACTGGTTGCCAACCAAAGCCATAAAAACCAATCTATTCGGCTGGGGGGAGAAGAGACGGATTAAATTATATTATATTATATTATTATCTTAATAAGTAGTAATTAGTGGGGGGATCAGTTTATTGCTTCGTAACAAGAGAAAATCGATCCCCCACTTTATGTCCATTAGAAGCTTTACTTATGTTTCCAACGATTATATTCAGTTCAGTCAGTTAAGTGACATACGTGATACACGCTTGGGCGATCATGTCTCGAAAGAAATATAACTGACTGAGCAGAAGATTTTTTTTTTATAGAGCCAATTCTATCCTGATACTTAATCCATACCTGTAGGGAGAAAAGACGGATTAATACCTTTCTCAGGGTTATTTATGCGTAAGTGAATGCAACGAACTCATTTGGAATTCGAACTCAGCTCTTTTATTTCTCGTTTGGAGCCGATATCCACGGCACCACAATGTCTACTCTGTTCATTCATTAATATCTATGCCGATGACACAATGGTATATGGGTGCACCTTTAAAATTTGTGATGACCTGCGATTGGCAGCTGACCTCTTCTCCGATCGGGGCTCGTGCCTTGAACGACTATCGGACCTTAAACTCAACGCAGACCTAAAGTGGAACATGTACATACAATCCATCGCTAAAGGTGTTGGAAAAATGTTCGCTTCTCTGTAATAATAGCTGGCCACTCGTATTCGTAGATACCCGTCCACCAGGGCGGGTAGCTAATCCCTGTTGCAGACGCCTGCTCAGGCACAGTTGTTTTATGGTTTATACTGCAACTACGGTGAGCAGACCTTAGTTACAGTTTACAGAAAACGCATTATCTAGCGTGAACAAAAGTCTGACAAAGGACAAGACACTCAAACCCTCAGCCACGACGACTTTTGGCTTCGATCTAGCGCAACTATCGACAACTCCTCAAAAGGACTCTTCTACTCAATTTTACGCACAAGGCTTGTGTCAATTAACTGTTTCATTGCCGTTTATACTTAATAGTTAACTTTTTATGTTGAGTAATTCCTCCTTAAGTGATCATAAACATGGCTTTACGTCTATTTCCGTCCATAAACGTCAATTCTTATATTAACACCCTTTACGACAAACACATTATTGTTTGAATTTCTAATCTCGTAGCATTTCAAATATTATACTAGCAACAGTTTGTTCCATCATAAGTCAAACTGATACAACTGACACTTTCCGTTCATTCTACTTGCTTACCCTTACTCACACTGTTAAATGTCATTGGTTTACACACGCTAATCTTTTAAATTCTAATAGCCTCCAGCTTACGGACATATCACGTTGAATACACCGGTTCTCGCTCGATCACCGAAGTTAAGCAATGTTGAGCCTTGTCAGTACTTAGATTGGTGACGGCTTGGGAATACTAGGTGCTGTTAGCATTTATTGACGGATGTGCGTTGTGGTGCAGATGTCTGCTCGGAAAGAGAAATCGGTGAGCCGAGTTCGAATTCCAGTTGAATACCCTGCATTCACTTAAGCACTGGTACCCTTGGGAAAAGTGTTAATCCGTCCCTTCTCTCCAGTTATGGGTTAAATAATAGGGTAGGACTTGGAGACACTGCCCCTTAAACACAAATCCCAATGAATCTTGATACTCGAAATGAAAAAGTATTACTAGACACAAAACTTATATAAAAACAACAATAAATTGTTGAAAAGAAAAAGGTATTACCAGCAATAAATAAATAAAATTTAGTTGGCAATAAACGACCCAATTACTTAATATAATAGCGTCTTTGTTTTTGATTTTAAATTTCTATAACATTATATATATGAACCCGTAACTGAATAATATTTCCCTGATGATGATCATACACTTGGCACCGAAACCTGTAAGCTTATCAGTTGCAATCCCATATATTAATAATAACTGATAATAACTTCCTCTCTTTTTGTTATATATATATGTGTGTGTGTGTGTGTGTGTGTGTGTGTGTGTGTGTGTGTGTGTGTGTGTGTGTAATTCATAAATACATATTTGGTGGTTAAAGAAGCTCTTCAGTGATGTTCTGCCTTCATTGCCGATTTCGGGTTTTTAAACATCACATCGGCTCCGGTAGTAACCCCGACTTTCGGTTCAGAAGTACCAAGCCGGCTCCTTCCTTTTTTTGCTACTCGTCTAGATTTAATCCCACCTCTCGGCAGAATTCATACCTTTTATTGTTAACCTGACCAATGGGAAGAGTTTATTTTCCCACCCTCCTCTATTTAATAACAAATCCGAGTTGCACCTATTTTTGGGATCTTTAATCGCGGCTACTCTTTCTGGTATGTTCGTTCATTTTATTTTTTCTTCACTAAATTTACCCTTATGCTTTGAATTACTAATACTAATTATACTTTCTTACCTCTATTTATTAATACAGATTTTTAAACGAAATTTTACTATTCAACTATATATATATATATATATATATATATATATATATATATATATATATATATTAATCGTATCACCCCGAGCAAGGCGGTAACGCCACTGATGTGCAGGGGGCTACGTAATAGTGAAAAGATTAGAAAAGAGAAAGCCGGAAACCACATCCTAAACAGGGAACAAGGGATGAGCCTCTTAACCTGTTCAATAGACGTGGGTGAACTATCCCCAGCCTGTAAAAACCTTGTTTATAGTCAATATCTTAATACAATGATGATGATGAATGTGTATCCACATAGATGCAAATCTTAGTCCAGGTCAATTTATATACACAGACAACTGGTACACTTAATAAAAGTTTTGGCATATTTGTAGAATAAATCCTGTCGAGATAACATTGGCTACATAAATAGCTAGTGTAAGTCAATCTAGAATTTACTTGCCACATTGAAAATATAATCTCTGAGAAAACAGTTTGCTGGTGCAATGTACGAAATAGATAGATACATGTAAAATGTTCTCCTAAAAAAAAATCATGGAAAATAAATCAAACTAAATCAACTCTTACACTCAAATACCTTGACTGCATCCATAAATCAAATCGAGAAACACTTTCACATTAATTTTCTTTTGAATAGAGTTTGATGTCTTTTTTTTTTTTTGTATTTCCTCTCCCGAGATCCCGCAAAATCTCAATACGGCCTCAAATTTGATCTCATGTCCTTTCTATAAAGGAAAACAAAATCCGATCCGCTTAATGACAGGTTAACTTAGCTAACAACCACTAAGTGTACACGTTCCGACCCGCCAAACCCATTCCGCCATCTTTTCCCCTTATTACTAAATCGATATGTAATTTCTCCTGTTGGCTGCTATCTTTGTCTTCATTTTCAAAGCTCGTTTTGTTCTGCGGCGGCTAACCCCCCCCCCTTTTACCCCCTTGCCAAAGCCAAACGACAAAGTAATATTCGAAATCCTTCTCCCATTGGCTTATTCACCATTTTACAAATGGCGGCTACAATCAGCACTACCACTCCTACCGCAGTTCTCCGGGATTCTATTACGACCTTGGATATTACTGAACACCGTTTCAGAGCTTCCATAACCGACGAAATAAAGCGCAAACGGGAAATTCTTTTCGACGTTCTTTTCTTTCGATTTTACTCTTTTTCCATGTCCTGGAACGGGCAATAGATCGTAAAAGGCCAATCGATCACTGGATAGCGTTTATGAGTCTACTTACTTTGCAGTTAACCACGACGCAATGCAACAACCGTTTGCCTAACATTGTCGACATGCTAGAAACCGGAAAGGCTATTTTGTGAACAATTTTTAAAAATTCTCCAATGACGGAATTATGCCGAAAATAATTTAGACCACCTCTTCGTTGACCGAATTATTGCTATTTCTAATGCCAGCAATCAATTTTGGGATGTCTCATCAGCAAGAATAAAAGCCTGAGATGCGAGTTACGAATTGCAGATGTAAACAAGCGGGTGCAGAAGTTCAAATATCTGGGATGCATTTTATCGGAAAGTGCAACACCGAGATCTGAATTATGCATTGCACTAGGCGTTCCCAAAGCTACATAAGGTGTTGAGAAAGGCAAAAACCTCGTTAGAAACAAAAATGAGTGTTGGGTTGTAATATAGTATCCATTTTCTTGTATGTGTGTTGTAGTGCATGGATATCAGCTCGGAACGAGAAATCTGGGAGCCGAGTTCGAATTCCAGTTAAATTCCTTGCATTTACTAGCGCTCAAATACCCTTGGGAAAGGTATTAATCCGTCTCTTTACTCCAGTTAGGACAGACTGGGCTCTATAGAAAGTAATGGCAACCTACTGCGGGAAAATCTTCTGCCAAGTCAGTTATGTTTTTCTCGAGACATGATCGCCCAAGCGTGTATCACGTATGGATCTGTTTTTCGCACTGAAGGTTATAATCGTGCTATGTCGGTCGCTAATCGACTTAACGTACCCAAAATGTTAGGAACTTTGTATTCTTCCACTGAAAGCCGACTCCTTTTTATTCGGCTAACTGCCGATTAATATCAACTGCCTAGTAGTTCTACTGAACTCCAATAGAAGTCTAAAGAACTCCCATAAACTTCCCAAGTACTTCCTGTTAACTCTTATTAATATAGGATGGAGAGTCCACTATCTAAGGAATAGGTGTGTTTCACCATAACAGGGTCTTAACTGACATATATTTATAGGGTGTAGGCCGGGGTAATGGTAAATGGGGGCCGTGTGCTGATCTTAGCATTTCGGCATTACCAAAAATATTCAAAATCCAAAGGAATACAGACTTTACATTTGGGGGACATCTTCGCTGCGTGAATTGTCCAAAGGTTACCAGTGCTGACAGTCAGCCACCTTCGGAGTTTCGCTCCTGATTTTCTGTTTGGATTTCCATAGACGTTTTCGTGTATGTATATTACAGCGAGCTAGCGGACATTTAAAATATTGATGGACTGCCTTCGTGGGCAGGTGGGTTTCATCTACCCGAAGCAGCTGGTGATAAGATGCCAGTTGTACATTTTCATACCCTCTCCGGCTTGAAGTTGGACTTAGTCCTCAGAGACTATTTAGACGCATGTCACTGAAGTATTTTATAGACCGTGAGTGCTTGGCTTCATTTCCACCCCTTGCTCTGGCAACCTTTGGAACATATATAATGCACATATATGAACATTATATATGTTAAGTGTCTCAGAATCACACAAAAATTGGATACAAGCATAAAATATAAAAAAATATATAAAAATTATATGTCTTTGTATAAACGTCGCCTGTCTTGAGAAAATAAAAATTACACTGGACAATGTGCAAACACTTTAGAAAACACTGGTATGAACATCACTCAGCACCAGTTACAGTAATAGAATATGTCACCTTTCTAAATTAAATTGAAAACAAAAATAGTACCAGTGATAGTAGGTGCACTTGGAATGATAAAAAATGAAACAAAACAACACATTGAAAAAATCCCTGGAAACCCCAGCTTAAGAGATATACAAAAAATTGTCTTGTTAAGTACAGCCCACACCCTGAGAAGAAGTTTGCCCATATAACGCTAGTGATGTTATGGGAGATAGAAAAAAACATGAAATGGAGCGATGACAACACACCACGACCTGCCTTAGGTTTTGCCGCAGACTTGGTAGGCAGTGTAACCATAGCAGAAATCGAATTATGAATAATAATAATAATAATAATAATAATAATGATAATAATATTTTAAAAAATAAAATAATAATAATAATAATAATAATAATAATAATCGTCAAAAACTATTAAAATACAAAGATTTTGAAGTGGGAAGCACAAAATAATTCCAGTTGCAGTTGGAATCCTCTGATTTACTGAAAAATCGTCTGATAGACTCATTGAATGGATTCTTGATTGCCTATTCCTTACAGAAATTTAAAAAAAAACTTTCTACAAGTACAGCGCAGACATTATGAAGAGCTTTTTCGATGTAAAATGTAAAATGTGTCTTAGATATTGTTTGTTGTTTTGACCATTGGAAAAGTCATAAAGCCATTTCTGACCTCAGATGTCTGGTTGGAACCCAGAAGGAAATGTGTATTGTAATAGAAATAGAAAAAAACAGTGTGCCAAAACTAAGTTCAATTGTAGTACCAAAAACGAGGTCCAAAACCCAACCTTCCTCACTCAAGAGCGAATATTGCACTTTCGCTCACCAAGATCAAAAAGAGTTCCTTTCTCTCAAAGCGCCAAAAACCGCTTTTCAGCAAGCAAAAACAACGGCCTTTATTCACTGAGCGAATTTTCTAACTGGTCACGCCAAACGTGGAGGAAAGAAAACTAGCATAGCTTCTGATATTCACAGCAGTTCTTTTTGTGCTAACAATTCTATTATTTTTTTCGGCAGAAAATAAAAATAATAATACTGTGTATTTATTAATAGTTTAGATGTGTACATAAAATAATAGTTGTATTAAAGGGCTGTAAAATCCAACAAATACTTTTAATAATAATAATAATAATAATAATAATAATAATAAAGAAATCAGGAATAGATGTGTACTTGAAATAGTTTTTGGAGTAAAGGCATATAAGTGAAAATACTTTCTATACACAATAAAAATTTAATAAAAAGTTCTTAACAGTCTTCAGATTGGCTCCTGAAAGACGCTTTGGAGTAGAAGGCTTTGAAAAAGTAAAGATATATTTTTGATACACACAGATCAAGTATATTCTACTGAGATTGTTATCAAAATTATGTTATAATTTCAAGCATCAGTTTCTTTTTTCGTCGCAATAATTAAATTACTGGCTATTTCTAACATAGAATAAATCTTTCGTTTTTTTTTTTAATTTCTTAAAGGCTAAAGATAACTTCCAATATGGATCAGTAAAATTCGTTAATTGCTATTTCTTCTGGTTTTAATCGTGTAATTTGAAAAATGTCTATTTTGATCGTCTGAACAACTTTTTTCTCTCTTTTTAAATTCTCTCTCTTTTTTTTTTTTAATTCCAAGACAATTTTCAGAGTTCAAAGACATCGGAATGATAAATTCCATCACACAATTGATTATTGATAACAAGCACTGATACTAAATACTGTCGACTGGTTGATTAATCAATTAATCGTTATTAGAATGAATTACGTAAAGAAAATTTAATTTTAATTTTTTCAGTGAAAAAAACAACTGGTTCTTCCGCTGCGGGTGAGTTTTGTGGCCAGTGGGTCATTTCTTTTCAAAATCAGAAGACACAAATGCTCACTGAATATGAAGCTATCTATCAATCGATCTTTCATTTAATCAATTGATCTATTTATCTCCCTATTGTCACTTCATGTGTGCATGCATATAGTCACACATAGAGACATCGACAAACACACACACACACACACAAACACACACACACACACACACACACATATAGATAGATAGATAGATAGATAGATAGATAGATAGATAGATATTTGGATATATGTATCTTTAAATATTTTAAAGTTTACTTTTGTTTACCGAACACATCTGAATTCACACGATCCATTGCTTTCTCTATTCGAATTTGATTACCTTTTCCTTTTTTCGTTCAAACGTTTTTATTATATATATATATATATATATATACTGTGTCGAGTCAGCATATGATTTTCTAAACATATATCGAACGTTTTCATTATATATATATATAATAATTTTCTAATCTTATTTCAAACGTTTTCATTATATATATATATATATAGTGCATCGAATCAGCAGATAATTTTCTAAACATATATAAAATGTTTTATTATATATATATATATATATATATAATTTTCTAAACATATATCAAACGTTTTCATTATATATATATAGTGTATCGAGTCAGCAGATAATTTTCTAAACATATACTGTTAAATATAACAGACAATGAATGTCTATTATGTTTAATCATGCGCCGTTCTAAATGTCGTATTTTAGTTTTAATTTCAGGTGAAAATAAAAACAAAAATTGTCCGTTATATTTAACAATATATGTTCAGAAAATTATCTGCAGCCTCCATACACTAGATTTAAGTTACATGATGTCGCAGCATTAATTCATCCCAACATCAAGAAATTTCGATGGAATCTCATTACATATGGTTTTGTTGTTAACATTTCGGTCTCTCACGGAGTGTGACGTCATATAACCGCATTACAAATTTACGATCTGCGTCTGCTATTCAGTGACTTTTATCGTCACATAGCAATGTTTTATGACAACACAAGTTAATATCATCTTTGATAGTTGATGTCTTTATATTAACGTCCCTGTAAGCACTCTGAAGATGGCTCATGTGAGCTGAAAGCTAGAAAAACAGCATAATAAATCGCCAAATGTTTGACAATTTTTTGTATATTTTTACCTGAAATTAAAACCAAAATACGATGTTTCGAACGGCTCGTAATTTAACATAGACATTCATTGTTTGATATACTTAACAATGAATACTTAACAATATATATATATATATATAAGAGACTTAGTTTGGAAATAAGATTTTATTTTCTCTTTTTTTTCTCTGAATTCTTCCATGAATGCATTTCTGAAGTACACATTTCCTGTCTCTTAATCAGTTCTTCGTTATTATGGACTTTATCCGTCGATTTTCGACGTATGAATGTCTAACCTCAGTTAGACTGCCACAAAAAGAATTGTTTAGAGTGGTGAGGGCTTGTGTAGCACCATTTACACTTTTTGGAACTGCTGAGAACAAACAATCGGTGCAGAAATTCGCCACAGATTGCATGAACAGCAGACCTCAGTTATTTAACCCATAACTGGAGGGAAGGGAAGGATTAATACCTTTCTCAAGGGTACCAGTGCGCAAGTGAATGCAAAGTATTCGACTGGAATTGGAACTCGACTCACCGATTTCCCTTTCCAAGCCGACATCCACCGCACCATAATGTACATCCGTCAATAAACGCTTACAGCACCTGGTATTCCCAAACGGTCACCCAGGCTCAACGTTGCTTAACTTCGGTGATCGAGCGGGAACCGGAGTATTCAACGTGATATGACCGCAATAATTCGTTGTACTGTATACACAAACACACACACATACATATATATATATATATATATATATATATATATATATATATATATATATATCTTCGTGTATATTACAATCTATCTCTTTTTGAAATTAAATCTGTCCGTCAAAATCTTTTTCATGGCAACTGCTCTGACGAGATTTTTTCTCCTGGACCAAGCGAGTCTCTCTGAGAGCAATACACTGCGCCTCCTCGGCCTTACCCTCTCTTCCGATCTCAAGTGGAGCCATTATACAGAGTCAATAGCTAAATCCACTGCTAAGCGCCCCTGCTGTTCATCTCAGTGTTTTTGACAATCTCCAAAGGAGAATCAGTAATGTAATAGGTACCGACTTGGCGGCTCGACTCCAGCCACTTCCCCACTGACGGGATGTGGCTTCCCTCTGTCTGTTCTATAAATACTTTCATGGCTTCTGCTCCAACGAACTTAAGTCACTGGTGCCCTTGCAGCAGGTGTTCATGGGTTTTACCCATTCACAGTTAGATCAACCGAATGCAGAAGACAATTCTACTCCTGCAGCTTCTTTTCTCGCACTTCCGTTTACTTGCTTCCCTAACAGCTAATATCTCCAAGAATTCAAATGTAAAGTCAATGATCATTTCCTGTCTTACTAACCTGCATCCTCTCTTTCATGCTCCTTTATTCGTCCACTCCACTCTCATCAGTATTCTCATTCTTCTCTTACCCACTTTCTGACACCCCCTGTAACCTTTCACTCTTTCTCATAACTTTCCTCCTATGTAACCCCCTGCAAAAAAGTGGCAGTAAAATACCTTGCTTGGGGCGATTATAAAAAAAAAGGCATTATTATAGTGGATACTTACTTATATTTGAAATAGACGCCCCATTTTTATTTTTTACTTTAAACAATGTATATTACACTTCTCGGCCTGCGTATTCGAGAACTTTTTAAGAAAATGTGCTCTCTGGAAGAGGTCGAACTTGCATCTCCGATTCGAGGAGAAACAAAAGTTTGATCCAGTGTGCTGGACCACTCGGCTAGGAAGAGTGTCACAGTTCAGCAAACCTCTATTATCCCTTTTTAAGGAAATAACACCTGCTCACTAAACTAACATCCTGTGAGTGTCAAATTCCCCAATCCCTCCTTCTTCTTTTTGTGTCCAAGAGCTTTCACCTGTCTCTTTCTGATTCTATGTATAAGTGTACTTTTTGTTTCCATTTTCATGTTGCGTACGTGTTCCTTTCATAGAATTCTCAGCATCCTTCTGTCGAACAGCGTTTCTGTTTCCAGTTTTCTCTTCATCAGTGAAGTAATTTTTCAACATTCACTGCCGTATAGGAAAATTGATATGACGTAGTAGTTCAACAATCTTTTTCTTCGTTTCTAACGAAGGTTTCCCGTTTCTTAATGCTTTGCGTAGCATTTGAAATGAATATTTTGCCCAACAGACATTCCGCGGAACATACTATCTGACAGCCAACAGCAATAATGGAAAAGATAACCATGTATATTGTTTCCGTAAAGCAACGTCTCGAGTTTCGCTGATTTAAAAAAAAATGTAATCTACTTAAATGATCCAAAAAGGTTTCTCAACCCAAGTTTGAACAGGGTTAAGATTATTGCATTCACTTACACAAAACATGGCTGACTTCTTAAAAAAATTCTTATAATTTCTTTGCTCCTTTTTTCCAAGTATCTTAAGGAACTTGAAACAGATTATTATTGAACATAAATACAAAAGACGAACTCTCTCTTTCACGCACATACACACACATACATACATACATACATACATACATACATACAGAATATATATAGAAGAATCCAAGGGGTATCCTGTATATAAAGTTGTAGGATAACTAGGAGAGCTCTAAATATATATATATATATAAATACATATAGAGCAAATATATGTAAAAATTAAGACAGACACGTTATTCCAAGGTTAAGCGGAAGTTTAGGCCTATTTCAGGCGAACCAAGACGGAAGCTGACTATGGTTCGCCTGAAATAGGCCTATATTTCCGCTTAACCATGGAATAAGGTGCCTGTCTTAATTTTTACACACACACACACACACACACACACACACACACACACACACATATATATATATATATATATATAATTTATTTGCTTGAACATTATTTTAATAGATACTTATTTTGAGTAGATATACTGTTTTTAATTATATATATATATATATATATATATATATATATATATATATATATATATATAACTCTAGCGGGCTTTTATTAGGAAAATGTGGGTCATTCCTAACAAAATGCTTCAAAAAATATACTGTTTAATTTAAAACATAATATCTACTCAAGTACGAGTATGTATTAAAAATAATGTTAAAGCAAATAAATTAAATATATCGGTTGCCAATATATCCATCCTGTATATATATATATATACAAAAAAATGCCAGAGTAGCTACTGTTTTTCAAAGTCTACCATTCTCCCAGAGTATTCAATCAGGGTGTGAGAGCGTAAATAGATAGATAGGTAGATAGATATACATACACACATGTGTAGGTATATATGCTAAACTTGATTTCATTAAACGAGACATGGAATATTTATAGGCAATCATCATAACTTATGTAATAATGATAATTTCTCAATGCAAATGTTTTCCAGGTTATGTTTTCTTCTTCTTCTTCTTCTTCTTCTTCTTCTTCTTCTTCTTCTATGTGCCCTGTCCCTTCAGGACGTAGGCGATCATGGTTCTCCACGTCTTCCTATCCCTTGTGGCTCTTAGTATGTTTGCTCCTGTTGCTCCTGGCAACCCCCGTTCCGTCATCCACATGATCAGACTCTGCAAATATGTTATCCGCTGCCTTCCTCTGTCTCTTTTTCCTTCTATCTGGCCAGTCAGTGTCAGGTTCTCCAGGCTCTCTTTCCTCATTGCATGTCCCAGGAACTTCAGTTGTTTCTTCCTGATGCTCAGCATCAATTTCCTTTTTGTTTCCATTCTTTCCAGCACCTCATCGTTGCTTGCATGCTCAGTTCTTGATATCCGCAGCATCCTTCTGTAGAACCACATTTCAGCCGCTTCCTGTTTTGTCCTCATTTTCGATGATATTGTCCAGCATTCACTGCCGTATTGAAGAACTGACATCACGTAGCAGTCCAGCACTCTTTTCTTCGTTTCTATTGAGATTTTCCTGTGTGTTAGTATTTTGCTCATCTTCTGGAACGCGTCCTTTGCCATGCCAATTCGCCTTCGGAAAAAATAATTTTGAATTTGAATTGATTAAAACAGCGGATACAACAGTTATGATAAATAATTTTTTTTTAATCATTTCACCCCAAGCAAGGCATTCCACTGCCACTATTGCGCTTGGGGCTACATAGGGGAAGGTAAATAGAAAGAGTGGTTAGATATAGGAAATGTCAGAAGGTGGGTGATTGATAGTTGGATGGGTGGGAAAAGTGTTTGAAAGAATGGAAGCGAGTTAGTTTGTTAGGAGGTGTCTATTGACCTTACATTTAAACTCCTGGAGATTGTAGCCGTCGGGGAAGCAGTCATGTGGAAGGGAATTCCACAGTCAGGAAGTGCGAGAAAAAAACTGTTGGAGTATAAGTTGCAGTTGCATTTTATCGGTTTCACTGTAAAAGGGTGGGATCTAGTTGCTAATCTAGTATCTTGTGCAAATTCGAACTTAGGGGGCACCGGTGATCTAAGTTCATCGGAGCAGAAGCCGTGAAAGTATTTATAGAAGAGACACAGGGAAGCCACGTCGCGCCGGTGAGAGAGAGACTGCAGGCGGTCTGCTAAGTCGGTATCGATCACATTACAGACCCTCCGCTGTACCTTGTTGAGAAGCTCGAGGAGAATAGCAGGGGCACCCGACCAGATATGGCAACAGTATTCAATGCACGGGCGGATGGTAGATTTATAAATGTGCAGGATATATTCAGACGAAATCAAATAAAATAATTTTGTTGCAAGAAGTTTAAATACATGAGAAGTATTATAACAGATTTGAAAACGCGGCATCGCAATCCGAACACATATGAGGTTAACGAAAGATGCATTCAAAAACAAAGCGAAGTAATAAGTAACAGCAAAATTTTGTCAGAAACAAAGAAAGAAGTGTTGGATTGCTTGGTGACATCAAACCACCTGCATCTCACCACAAATGAAGAGAAAAATCTAGCCAACAGAAATATGGTTCTACAGAAAGATACTGAGGATTTCGTGGACGTAGCATTTAAGCAACGAGAAAGTTTTAATGAAAATGATTACAGAAAGAAATTTCATATTTATAATCAGAAAGACACAGCTAAAATTTTTTGGACACAGAAAGGTGTGGTTAGAAAACTTAATACTCACAAGGCATACTGAGTTCAAGGGAGATAAAGACTTGGACTAGAGGAACCCATTTTCCTGAAAATTTCTTAAAAAGAAATATTTTCTAAATTTCAACTAAAACAGTATTGGCTGTTTGGTCTTCAAATAAAAGGTTGAGAAACTTATTTAATTGAAAAATTGTTTAAAGAGAAATATTTTATAAATTTCAACTAAAACAGTTTAAGAAGAAAAATCACCAATAATGGAAAGAGCAATAACAGCGACTGGACTTGAAAAACTTACTTTCCTGTAAAGTTGTTTAAAAAGAAATATTTTATAAATTTAAACTAAAACAGTACTGGATGATCGTTCTTCAAATAAAAGTTTAGGAAGAAAAAAGATATTTAATGAAAAGAGCAATAACAACTACTGGACTTGAGAAACCTATTTTTCTGAAATAATATTTTAACATTAAGATTTTATACATTTCATATATCCCGCGCTACTTTCTCCTGTCTCTCTCCCCTCTATCCGTTCTGTGTGTATCAGATTCAGAAAACCCTCCTTTACCATTCAGTTAAGTACCATACGCGAAACACGCTTGGGCGATCATGTCTCGAAAGAGACATGACTGACTGGGCAGAGGATTATCCCGCAGTAGGTTGCCATTGCTTTCTGCGGTAGATTGGTTGCCATCCAAGGCTATAGAACCCAATCTGTCCTGTTATTTAACCCATAACTGGAAGGAAGAGACGGATTAATACCTTTCCCAAGGGTATTTGCGCGTAAGTGAATGCAATGAATTCAACTGGAATTTGAACTCGGCTCCTCGATATCCACTGCACCACAACGCACAACCTTAAATAAGATTACTTATCACAAATTTTAGTTCCCTCTAATGAATTATAAATTTTAAATCAAAGCGTTTTTTGTTTCTTGTTGTTTTTTTCTTTTTTAATCTTAAATTTGTGGCATGGATTAGGCTACGAATTTTTGCAATTAAAAAAAATTAACTAGTTTATCGGGGTGAACGCGAGTAGGTAACTCCACACTTAACCGAGTCGGCCATATTTGAGATATGTTCTCTGGGAGAATTTGTTGTGAATTTTAGTAAATATAAACTTATTTTTATTTTGGGGTGAATTAACAGAAAAAGATACTTGTTTTGGGGGGTTTTTTTTTTGGGGGGGGGGGTTTCTACCACTGGTGCAAGTTTGGCATTCGCTCTAAGTATAACTTGATAATTCTTGAATGATTTAACTCAGTAATGTGATAGGTACCGACTTGGCGGTTCAACCCCAGTCATTTTCTCACCGACGGTATGTGGCTTCCCTCTGTCTGTTCTATAAATATTTTCATGGCTTCTGCTCCGACGAACACCAGTCACTGGTGCCCCTGCTACAAGTCTTTACTCGTGTAAGCAGACTGGCAACTAGGTCCCACCCATTCATAGTTAGATCAACCAAATGCGGACGACAATTCTTCTTCATCAGATTCTTTTCTCGCACTTCCCGCCTATGAAACTCTTTTCCATATTTTTGTTTTCTTGAGGGCTACAACCTCCAGGAATTTAAATGCAATGTCAATACCCATCTCTTAACCACTTGACTCCAGTTCTTTCTACATCTTCCTCTATATCTTTTCCATTCTCTCTACCTTTGCGACTGTCTTCACACCTATGTTCCCATCCTTCTCTTGCATCTTTCTCTGACACTTTCTGTAACTACTCCTCTTATCTAATCTTTTTCTCTTATGTAGCCCCCTGCGCATCAGTGGCAGTATCGCCTTGCTTAGAGTGAAACGGTTAAAAAAACTTAAACATTTCGCAACATAGAAATGATTAGAGATTTCAGATAGTACAGCACTTTTTACTTACCAAATATCAGAATATCATCCTCTTTCTAAGATTGTCCAATTCAAAAGATGCATTACAAATAATATGCATGTATTAATGAAAATCCTCATTTTTTTTTTCATATAAATACATATACGTTTATATAGTTTATTTTTATACAAATATACATAAATATATACTTTAGCACACACACACACAATCATACGCTGGTTAAAATGCACACATAGCAGCAATAAGATATATGGCCCTGCCCAGCCCTTCATGCATGAGAGTTCCGTATTGGTCACAAAACCATCTAATTACGACACGTTCTCTTGTTATCTCAGTGGCAGATACGAAGCTACTGGTCTCGCTTCACATCCAGAACATGGACAGAAAACAAAGACTGATTTGCCCTTCTGTCACTACATACCAGACCTTTTTAAAAGCGAAACATTTATTGTTCTATAACAGTGATTCTCAACACATTTTTATCCAATGCCTTCTTTTTCTCATAAGCCAGAATGTTATTGCACCCCCTTAACAAGATGTCCGACTCAATAGGTGCTTTTCAACTAATATGAATATATTATTGAAAGTCATCATTGTTTTCTATATTAGTACATACGCAATTACATGGATTAATTTTTTAAAAAGTATATATTTTTTATAAATGTTGCTTCAACTGTGGCGGTTTCAAAAATTCATATGACAAATTTGCCTTTCTTCTCCATTGATTAGGATGTTCGTTGTGGTGCAGTGGATATCCGCTCGGAACGACAACTTGGGGAGCCGAGTTCGAATTCCAGTTGAATACGTTGCATTCACTTTTGCGCAAATACCCTTGGGAAAGGTATTAATCCGTCTAATCCTTCCAGTTATGGGTTAAATAACAGGACAGAATGGATTTTATAGCCTTGGCTGGCAACCAGTCTACCACAGAAAGTAATGGCAACCTACTGCGGGATAATCCTCTGCCCAGTCAGTCATGTCTCTTTCGAGACATGTTCGCCCAAGCGTGTTTAACGTATGGCACTTAACTGACTGAATTAGAATATAATATTTGCATTGAGCCCTCCACCTTGATCAATTAATTCCGATCGGGTTTTTGGGATTTACCTTCTTGTAAACTACAAGACCTCCTAGAGAAGGTAGCTGAAGAGAGTGACAAGAAAGGACTACAAATAAACTGCAAGAAAACCGAATGCAAGGTCATCAGTAAAAAGGGCAGCTCAATATGCCAAATACAGGTCGGGGATACTAGAATCAAGCAGGTACAGAAATTTAAATAACTGGGAAGTGTTATAACAGAAGACGGAAAATGCGACACAGAGATCCGAAGGCGAATTGGTATGGCGAAGGAAGCATTCCAGAAGTTGAGCAAAGTATTAAGAAACAAGACAATTTCGTTAGAAACAAAGAAGAGAGTACTGGATTGCTACGTGCTGTCTATCCTTCAATATGGCAGTGAATGCTGGACAGTACCATCAAAGATAAAGGAAAAACTTGAAGCAACTGAAATGCGGTTCTACAGAAGGATGCTATGAATATCATGGATCGAGCATGTGAGCAATGATGAGGTCTTAGAAATGATGGAAACAAAAAGGAAATTAATACTGAGCATCAGGAAGAGACAGCTGAAGTTCCTAGGACATGCAATGAGGAAGGAGGACTTGGAGAATCTGATACTAACAGGCCAGATAGAGGGAAAAAGAGACAGGGGAAAGCAACGGATAACATATTTGAAGGACCTAATCAGATGGATGATGAGCCTAAGAGCCACCAGGGATATGGAGACGTGGAAAGCCATGATCACCTACGTCCTAAAGGGACAGGGCACATAGAAGAAGAAGAATAATATAGTAATACTTTGCCACTTATACATAAGTTAAGAACGAACAAAAACCAAATAAGAGTCACAAAATCCCCAATTCACAAATAGCCATTATTCTTATTTGCCTCTATACTAATATCCTCATATGTTGTTATTACCACAACGTTTCGGTTGTTATACCCTCTGGCCTTCTTCAGGTATTTGTGGATCCTGGTAACTTTCAGGGTATTTCGAATTAAGCTCTTTAAAGTATATTTTTCTCATACCACTGTCAACATCTATGAATATCGCGTCTCCTACTCTTTTAGTACTGCTCAGTAATTGCTAGTCCAGTTTTAACATTGGTTGACTATTGGTCCCAATGAAAACTGATGTTAACCTTTTATTCATGAAATACACCGTGAAAACTATAATTAAATAACAAATATATCTCTCGGCTTTTTGGTCGGCTATGAGATGCTTCAACAAGCTAAGACAAATTTTTAGTACCCAGTCATCACGTATGCGGAGGCTGGGTAATATTTGACCAATGGCTCGAGCTTCATACTGAAGTTAACTTTTTTATTCATGAAATACACAGTGAAAACTAGAAAGAAAGAAATATAATTCTTATCACTTCTCGTTTTTTTTTTTTTTTTTTTTGTTTTGTTTTTTTTGGGTCGGGAGACATATGAAAAGCTAAAACAAATTTAGTAATCAGTCACTGCGTATGCGGGGGCTGAGTAATATTTGACCAATGGCCCGAGCGAACGCGCTCATGCTCCCCATATTAAAAACCGACCTTGTGTCATAATTCCCCAGCGGAAGTAGGTGATGGGTAAATAAATATCTCTCATAAAGTGGGAATGGATAAGCAAAATGCATTTTAAACAAGAAAACATTTTCCAAACAGAAACAGTAACAGTCCGAGACAATATATATGTGATAAATAACTATTTTTATCTTTTGACGAAACACTAAAAATTATATTTATAATTTTCACCCTATTGTGACTACTACCACGTTACCGCTAAGTAGCAAAGTCTCTAAACCTTGGAACTCATATACCGGTCCCTTTGTTGTGTATCGATATCAGCATCAAAGACCTACCTGCAATGCGTTACAGAAACCATTTTCACAATTATCTTTCTTGGCTAAGTAGGTTAGCTTGGGTGAACTTCACAAGAAACAGGTTAAACGATCCTAACAAAGAAGGTGACTGAATGAAGCCATGCTTGATGAATGACTTTTATTAAACAAATTTGTTGTTTTTATGAGATAGTGGTTCCTAGAAGCAAAAGACAGTGAGACAGAGGACCGCTCGATGCCATGCAAAGACCACTCGGTTAGGCATTTCTCCTCTCACAATTTGCCTCACCTCTGCTTCGCTCGTTTACAACAAAACCAGTATAAAATCTGGTTTTGTCCTTCAAATTTTCATGATTTTAATTTCTGGCCGGAGGATTATTTTTAACTACAAGCATTTGACTGGAAGAAGCTGAAACCTGAGCACTAACCAAGTCGGAGCTGCAAAGTATGGAGTAACCGTTACACTGGGTACTTCATACTTTTGTCCTTGAGCCACATCTAAGCTGCGATTATCAAATAACTATATAGCCTGGTAAATCAAAGCGCTGTTTAAAACATATTCGACCTTCTTGTAATCGTGAAACGTTGCCGGTATAATAAGCAAAAATAGCATGCTAATCTGAATAAAAAGGCATATATAATATGGTAATTCTTCGTTTGAAAAATTCCGATATAAATTAAGCTAAGCTTAATAATTAGTAACAACCATCATGTTACAAATATTCCAAGTCTATTACAAAAAAACTATTTATGCAAATGGTGCCAATAAAGAATTCATTTTTGAGGACAAACACTGATTTATTTTTTTTTTGTTTCCTTTTTTGTACATTAACTGATATGAGCCTTTTTGAACAGAGTTCCCAAACCTTGTGCTATTCTAAATGTTTGTGATCCTTTCAGCGTCTAAGGGAAGAGGAGGTACTGGGACCGGAGGTGAGTCGTTATAATCGGGCTTTTCATGCCCTTTGTTTGTTTGTTTTTTGTTTTGTTTTATTTTGTTTTGTTTTTGTTTGTCACTATATGTCGTTTGACGTGTCACGTACGATAAAAATGTAAAACAAATGTGGTCCGCGCAAATTTTTCACGCACATATTTAGTGAACTTGGCGATGACGTATTCGCATTGTTTCATGAATGATTGACTTTTTTTTTTATCACAAACACTAACTGATAAGGCTTGTAACATTTTCTAGATAAATCTTAAATGCCACCCACTTCGTCTTCTCTCTCTCTCTCTCTCTCTCTCTCTCTCTCTCTCTCTCTCTCTTGTATATGCATGTATGTAATATTCTTTAAAATTTACCATATTTACTGTGGAAGGGGATTCAGATATACCCTTCAGACCAACCATGCACGAAAAAAGCACACACACACACACACACACACACACACACACACACACACATATATATATATATATATATATATATATATATAAACAAAAATGTCGATGTTTAAATGGCTATTCAACGGATTTAAACATCGAAATCTTTGTTTTATCTTTATATTTGGCTTTGCAATTAGAATATGGAACGATGGATGTGCGTTGTGGTGCAGTGGATATCGGCTCGGAACAAGAAATCGGGGAGCCGAGTTCGAATTCCAGTTGAATTCCTTGCATTCACTTATCGCGCAAATACTCTTGGGAAAGGTATCAATCCGTCTCATCCTTCCAGTTATAGGTTAAATCACAGGACAGATTGGGTTCTATAGCCTTGGCTGGCAACCAGTCTACTGCAGAAAGCAATGGCAACCTACTGCGGGATAATCTTTTGCCCAGTCAGTCATGTCTCTTTCGAGACATGTTCGCCCAAGCGTGTTTAACGTATGGCACTTAACTGACTGAATTAGAATATAATATTTGCATTGAGCCCTCCACCTTGATCAATTAATTCCGATCGGGTTTTTGGGATTTACCTTCTTGTTTATGATTTTGGATTAAAAATATGATTGATATATATATATATATATATATAGTCATAGTCATCCGAAGACAAATCTGTTTCGCTGTATCACAGCTCATCAGTACGGTTAGACAGCCGATTGCTTTTTACCCAGGATTGAGACCCGACTGAATTGGCGTCAGTCGGCGATTCTACCTCTGAGCTACGGGCGCTCGGTAGAAGGAGGCAGACTTTTTAGCGTGTATATTATCATTATACACGCCCAATAGCTGAGAGTATATCCAGATGAAGAGAACCAACAGGTTTATAATCCTGAGTAATCCGGCATTTACTTTTTTTAAAAGAACTGCTCAATACAACACAAGATCGTAGAGCATAATATAATTGAATTTATTTTTTATTAATTTAATTTAACTTACATTGCGACACAGAAATTTCTGTTTTGACATTTATCTCGTCACCAGGCAATGTTCAATATCTATGGTGAAAATTATTTTCATTTGAATTTAGAAAACAATACGTTAGCTATTTAAATGGTTAATATGGAGGGGGAAGAGAGAAAAATTTAGATTTTATATGAGTTAACTAATCAGAATGAAGGTCGACTTTGAATTTGAAAGAATATGTTATATATTAAGGGATGAGAAGATTTTCTTATATGCTTTACGGGAAAATATCATTTCATTCGGTTGGAGTCTGGACTGCTTACAGCCGGTAAAATGTATACCTTATTAGCTACAAAGATAATTCTCTTGGAATGACTTTTGGTATGATAAAACTATTTCTATTCTGTTCAGAGTGCATTTTTGTTTTCATCAATTCTTCAAGTGCATAAATTTTAATATCTATAAAATTAGTATTATATCATAATATAAAACAAAGTGCCGGATATATGCAAGTTAATCGATATTCTTTTATGAAGAATTCTTAATTATATTCTAAGGGGAACATTTTGCAATGTTGACGGATTACTTTAATTTCATTACGTTTATTTAATAGATTCTTAGTTTTAAGAAGTTTATTAATGTATAGTTTTTCATATAGACACAGGGGCATGGGTCGTTTAAAGAATTACACATTCCAGATTTTTGCGTTTTTTTTAAATTTTTTCAGAGTGTTATGAACTGGAATTCGAACTCGGTGAATCGTGGAGCCGAGTTCGAATTCCAGTTGAATTCATGGTATTCACTTACGCACAGATACCCTTGGGAAAGGTATTAATCCGTCTCTTCCCTCCAGTTATGGGTTAAATAATGGGTCAGATTTGGTTCTATTACATTGGCTGGCAATCAATCTCCGCAAAAAGCAATGGCAACCTATTGCGGGATAATCTTTTTCCCAGTCAGTCATGTCTCTTTCGAGACATGATCGCCCAAAATGGCAACCTACTGCGGGATAATCTTTTGCCCAGTCAGTCATGTCTCTTTCGAGACATGATCGCCCAAAATGGCAACCTACTTCGAGATAATTTTTTGCCCAGTCAGTCATGTCTCTTTCGAGACATGATCACCCAAAGCGTGTATCACGTCTGGCACTTAACTGACTGACTGACTGAGTTATGATAATGTTCGGTGCCAAGACTGATTTTTTTTCTGTAGTTTTAATGATAAAAGATATTTTGGTAAACAGGTTTTTTATCACAAAGAGCTCCATATCGGGGTCGAGATAACGTTAATAGTTTCAGAGCAAAGAATTTGTTCCTTTAAAGGAGCAGGTTCCTTTCGACATTCAAGTTCCGTGAGGACACCGTTAAGATGTCCTCACTCATTGGGGCTGGTTTTCTTGGAAGAAACTGCTTCAGTTAAAGTGACAAATTCTTGACACTAAAACTATATACGCTTTAAATTAGTAGGAAAGCATCTTTTATTTAACTTTTAGGAATCTTTTTAGGCCAACGCATCTTCAGAAGGAATCTTTGGCATATTTTTCATGCAACATAAAGATAACTGATCACAGGGAATAATGAATGAGGAGGGGGGGGCGAAGGTTAGAAAACAATTAAAACCATTGATTAGTAAAAAAAATTTATGAATAAGAAAATGTTAAAGGTATAAAAAGGAAAAATTGAATTGCTTCTTACTGCCCTGGGAAAGAGAAAGAGAATGAAACTCTTCTGTTTGCACTTCTGGTCCGTTTGCATATTTAAATAAATCAAGTCTTTGTTCATATATATATATATGTGTGTGTGTGTGTGTGTGTGTGTGTGTGTGTGTGTGCATTAAATATATATATATATATATATATATATATAATATAACCTGTATATAAGAGAAATCCGGATATAAGAACACCCGGATATAAGATACATTTTCTCTTATCCCAAATTAGAGATTTATCCGGTCCCGACAGGGTTACACTGTATATATATATATATATAAAGCAATCGGAGTCTAACCGTACTGATGAGCTGTGATACGGCGAAACAGATCTGTCTGCGGATGATAATATATATATATATATATATATATATATATATATATATATATTAAAGATAAAACATTTTCATCATTTATTTTAGCATATCACCAGAAGAGGAACAGTTTTGTTCTGAAACATGAAAGTTTTTGTACAGTATTATGATCGTATAAACCATTGTAATAACAAGATTACAATATTAAGTTCTACTCCGTATCGAGTACACTTTATAAAAGTAAATAGAATAGTGCTTTTGTTATTATTACTTTGAAAAACTTTACAAGGCAAGGAAGAAAAGATGAACTCATCCGAATCACCCTAAATTTTCTTCATTTTTTCATTGAAGAAATTGCAATATAGTTAATTATTAAATATTTATAGATTCATTTGATGCACATGTTACTGCGCAGTATTAACAAAAAAACATTCTATTTTCATTTACAATTATTCACTTGGCAATAAATAATAAAAAATAGTATGAAATACATCATTTAAAAAAAAAACTGGGGTGGCCTAATAATTATGACCGGTAGTGTATGTGTGTTTGTGTGGTGCAGGCATTGGATCTTGTTTGCATGTTGATTTCGGGACATCGTTTACGTTACCACGGGTCAAGGTAATTAAATATGTATGAAATTCTCTAAGAATATATTTAATAAAGGTCGGTGATGTAATATAGTATGTATTTTTTTTTTTTATCATATCACCACGAGCAAGGCGGTAACGCCACTGATGTGCAGGGAGCTACATAAGAGAAAAAGATTACAGGAGAGTGAAGAGAAGGACGAACCAGTTAGAAAGGAGCAAGAGAAGGGTGGGAATACAGGTGTGATGACAGTTGCAAAGGTGGAGAGAAAGGAAAGGATATACAGGGTGGTGTGAAAAGAACTAGGGTCAAGTAGTTAAGAGATGAGTATTGACCTTGCATTTAAATTCCTGGAGGTTGTAGCCGTCAGGAAAGCAAGAATAAGGAAGCGAGTTCCACAGGTGGGAAGTGCGAGGAAAGAAGCTGCAGGAGTAGAATTGTCGTCTGCATTTGGCTAACCTGACTGTGAATGGGTGAGACCCAGATGCCAGTCTAGTTGCACGAGTAAACACCAGTTGCGGAGGTACCAGTGACTTAAGTTCGTTGGAGCAGAAGCCATGAAAGTATTTATAGAACAGACACAGAAGCCACATCTCGTCGGTGGGAAATTGACTGTAGTCGAGCCGCCAAGTCGGTACCTATTACATTACTGATTCTCCTTTGGAGCCTGTATGTATATTGTATGCATAACTGTATATATTGGGTATATGTTGTATACATAATTATATATATGGACAGGTGGCCGAGGGGTTAGAAAGTTCACTTTCTGACCCGGATTCGGATCTCACTATGGTCAATTTGTCAGGAAGGTGACTTGATTTATCTTTGTCAGGAAGGGTCTTGATTTATCGGTCTGGTCGAGGTGATCCTAGTGGTTCCCTTAGAAATCCCCTGAAAACCATACCACGGGTTGACCCAAGCCTTGTGAGTGAGATTGGGTAGAAGGGAACCTTTAGGAACCGTCTATGTTTGTGTTAGCACGAAATCACATGTAATCGTCACCGAGGATTTGAGGGTTCAAGCCTTGTACAGGCTGTTGTTCACGCTAGACGACGCGCTCTCTCCCAGAAACTATCACTAAGGTTCGATCAACATAGTTACAGTATAAAACATTAATGGGCTCTGTGGGTGTTGATCAAGCACATAAGTCTGTAACAGGTATTAACTAGCCGCCTGAGTAGACATCCATATATATATATATACAGGGTGCGATAGGTAAATCTTCCCCATTTTATATTTTTATTTTCGTGCATGCAAGATGTTTGTCTTTGATTTTATCGCCTGCAAAGTATAGTAGGGTCAGTTGGTCACCGTCTGTTAGAAAAAGATCACTATGACGTACGCAATTCACTCCACTAGAAATTTGGAAACGGCATGCTGTACTGCCTGACATTCGCGTCGGAAACTCTAATATGAACACGTCGTGGTGCAGTGGATATTGGCTCGGAACGAGAAATCGGGAAGCAGAGTTCGAATTCCAGTCGTATTCCTTGCATTCACTTACGCGCAAATACCCTTGGGAAAGGTATTAATCCGTCTCTTCCCTCCAGTTATGGGTTAAATAATAGAAGAGATTGGGTTCTCTAGCCTTGGTCGGCAACCAGTCTACCGCAGAAAGCAATAGCAACCTACTGCGGGATAATCTTCTGCCCAGTCAGTCATGTCTTTTTCTAGACATGATCGCCCAAGCTTGTATCACGTATGGCACTTAACTGACTGAAGTGTTGTTTGGGTGTCAATCAGAGGACAGTGCAAAGAATTCAGAAAAAGTTGGATTAGTCCAATTGTGATTACGAAATTACAGCAGTTCAGAAAATTCACTTTGATCGTTCTGATAAAAAAAGAACTCCCGAATTCGTTGGTGGGTGTCTTTGACACAGCACAGAGGCATATATTAAGTGCCTTGTTGAGGTTGTGCTGCCCTGGGTCAAGAGGATGGCTACTGGAAGACCTTATCTCTGGTAACAGGAATTTGCACCATGTCACAGAAACAGAAGAGTCTAGTCATGGCTGTAAGACTACGACCACATCACCCCTTACATCTGGCAACCTGACTGCAAACCCCTCGATTATTACGAGTGGAGCACAATTGAACGAGAGACCAACAAAATTCCTTGTACTGCCAAAGATGAACTGAAGATAAGGATTATGGTGGCATTCATAAACAACGAGACCGTCCAAACAAGAAAGCTTACGGCCATATCACGTTGAATACACTCGCTCGATCACCGAAGTTAAGCAACGTTGAGCCTGGTCAGTACTTAGGTGGGTGACAGCTTGGGAATACCAGGTGCTGTAAGCGTTTAGTGACGATGTGCGTTGTGGTGCAGTGGATATCGGCTAGGAAAAAGAAATCGGTAAGCCGAGTTCGAATTCCAGTTGAATATCTTGCATTCACTTAAGCACTGGTACCCTTGGGAAAGGTATTAATCCATCCCTTCCCTCCAGTTATGGGTTAAATAACAAGGGTAGGACTTGGGGACCCAGCCCTTAAAAACAAATCCCAATGAATCTTGAGACTCAAAAAGAAAAAGTATTACTAGACACAAAACTTGTATAAAAACAACAATAAATTGTTGAATGAAAAAGGTATTACCAGCAATAAATAAATAAAATTTAGTTGGCAATAAATGACCCGCCGAGGTTGATATGCCATAAAACAAAACAACCAACCAAACAAGAAGACGGATATTCCAAAGTCGTCTGAAGGCTGTGGTTGAAGCCAATGGAATTTTATTGAATAAATTTACTCTTTAGTACTTCAAGATATTTTTGTGCAATTTTAATAAATGTGGTTTTACAGAAGGACGCTGAAGATACCATGGACAGAGCATGTGTGCAACGATAAGGTGTTGGAAAGGATTCAAACGAGAATAAAAACTGATGATTAATAACAGGAAGAGACAAATCAGGTTCCTGGGACACGTAATGATGAAGGAAGGCCTGGAGAACTTGATACTCACAGTCTGATAAATGGAAGTAGAGACAGGGAAAAGCAGCGCGAGACGTACTTGTTAGATCTGAGCAAATGGTTGACGGAGCGGGGCTTGGAAGAGATACCACGAAAAAAAATTTGAGAGCGACAACAGGCAGAGTCAAGTGAAAGTCCATAATTGCCTACGTCCTGAAGGGACACGGCACATGAAGAACATCCGTTACAAAGAGATGCCAGTGTTATTTTTATTTTTGCGTCATTTAGAGAATAATTTATCCATTGCAACCTGAATATATAATTATTGTATCGTATATTGTATAATTGTGTATACATAATTGTGTATTATGCATATATTGTACGGATAAGTTGATATGTGAAATAAGATTGACTAGTTACAAGAACGAAAATTTTTATTATCTTAGCTATTAGAGAGAGGTTTATGTTTGTGTTGCAGTGGATATGGACACGGAATAACAAATCGGAGTGCAGAGTTCGAATTCCAGTTGAATTCCTTGCATTCACTTACGCACAAATACTCTTGGGAAAGGTTTTAATCCGCCTCTTCCCTCCAGTTATAGGTTAAATAATAAGACAGATTGGGTTCTATTACCTTGGCTGGCAACCAATCTACCGCAGAAAGCAATGGCAACCTACTGCGGGATAATCTTCTGCCCAGTCAGTTATGTCTCTTTCGAGACATGATTGCCCAAAGCGTGTATCACGTATGAAACTTAACTGACTGACTGTGTTGCATTAATTTTTTTTTGAAAAGATTTAATCATTTACCGAGATGGACATTGGTGTAAAGAGATTTTATATCTAGAATGGCAACAGGGATATTGCTCTTTTTATTTCTTGTTTTTTGTCAGTTTTCTTAGAATATTTTTAGTCACAAGATTTAAAAAGTAGAATTCTTTTTTATATGCACAAACAGATTTTATTTGATAGCTAAAAACCCTAGATCCCTCATACAGATAATATAACAAATGCAATTGCAAGATTAATGAAATATTGTCGCCATTTTATTTGCAATAAAAGGAATGTAATTCAAATTTGAATATTAACCCAAAAACATGTTCAGTTAATACTAATTTAAAATGGACGCTGACAAACCTTGCATTTCATCTTATTTATCCTTTTCTTTTGGCTTACTTTTCTTCTTTGTTTACTCCTTCTTTTTTCTTCTTCTTTTTGTTTATATATCGAATTCTTCTTTTTTTCCTTTCCACAGCTATTCTTTCTTCCTTATCCGCTTATTCTTTTTCTTCGTCTCCTCCTCTTTCTTCTTCTTCTTCTTCTTCTTCTTCTTCTTCTTCTTCTTCATACGCCGAATCCTTTTGAATCTTTCAATATTAGTTCTTTCTTCTTTTTCTTCTATTTCTTTTTTTCTTGTTTTTACACCGAATCCGTTTTTTTTCCTTTCCACATCGATTCTTTCTTCCTTCTTCTTCTTCTTCCTCCTCCTCCTCTCCTCTCTTCTTCTTCTTCTTCTTCTTCTTCTTCTTCTTCTTCTTCTTCTTCTTCTTCTTCTTTAATCCTTCTTTTTTTTTTCTACATCCTTCCATAATCCTTCCTTGCTTTTCTTCTTCTTCTTCTTCTTCTTCTTCTTCTTCTTCTTCTTCTTCTTCTTCTTCTTCTTCTTCTTCTATAGTCCGCCTCTATTGATCAGCGTCTGCGTCTGGGCAAAAATATTTGCCAGCCCTTTCGACAATGTTGTCCAACCATCTCTTTTTTTTTTTGCATATTTATACCCATCTCTTATTGCACGCTGCCACCTTAAAAAAATGATTTATTTATTTATTTATTTATTTTTTGGTTTGTCCATAGTATTCTCATCAGCCTTCTACAGAACCATATTTCTATTGCATTGTCTCCTCTTCATTTGTGAGGAGATGGTCCAGCACTCAAACTATATCTTCTTGTCCCATAACCCGCCAGGGTCATAGAGCGATGACTGAAGGCTCGCTCAACAAGAAGTCTCGCTCAACAAGAAGTCTCGACTTGATTCTATCATTGGTCAGCCCCTGATCTGGATAAAACTTTAGCTGGTGCATTCGACGATATCGTTTGACAACTGTTTTTATCGTTCCCATCTTCTTTCTTGTATTTATTCCTTATAGGATAGTCTTGGAAAAGCCTTGCAATCTAGTTACCTGGACTTTGCGCTCCAGTTTCCTCATCTTTATGGTAGTCAAAACATTCTTAAAGTCATTTCTCTGATAATTCACTCTTGTGAGCACCTCTTCAATCGTGATACAGGAGGAAATACCAAGCAGACGTTTGCCGTATCTCATCTCTGCAGTTTGGATCTACCTTTTCCTCTTAGTCAATTACTAAGAATGAGTCAACCGTATTTTTATGCGTATCGGTTATCGGCGCTTAATGAAGGATTAGCGTGCCGTTCGAATCCTAGCCGATATCGTTGCATTTAGTTTCGCACAAATACCCTTAACACACAACTGCTAACTAGGATTTAATTGCAGGGACTGGACTCACCAGCCTCGGATTGCAAACAGCCTTGGAGAAGGAAAATTTGAATTCAAAAATAATATGAAAAAGAATGGTATCTGTCAGTTTCACTTGTCTTAGATTCTGTTACGGCTGCATGTGATGCTTCTTCTTCTTCTTCTTCTTCTTCTTCTTCTATGTGCCCTGTTCCTTCGGGACGTCGGCGATCATGGCTTTCCACAGTTCCCTATCTCTGGTGACTCTGAGCATGCCTTCTCCTGTTACACCATGCAACCCTCGGTCCATTATCTACCTGATTACATCCTTCAAATATGTTATCCGTTGCTTTCCCCTGTCTCTTTTTCTCTCTATCTGGCCTGTTAGTATCAGGTTCATCAAGCCCTCCTCCCTCATTGCATGCCTCAGGAACTTCAGCTGTCTCTTCCTGATGCTCAGTATTAATTTCCTTTTTGTTTCCATCATTTCTAAGACCTCATCATTGCTCACATGCTCGATCCATGATATTCATAGCATCCTTCTGTAGAACCGCATTTCAGTTACTTCAAGTTTTTCCTTCATCTTTGATGATATTGTCCAGCATTCACTGCCATATTGAAGAACTGACAACACATAGCAATCCAGTACTCTATTCTTTGTTTCTAACGAAACTGTCCTGTTTCTTAATACCTTACTCAACTTCTGGAATGCTTCCTTCGCCATGCCAATTCGCCTTCGGATCTCTGTGTTGCACTTTCCGTCTTCTGTTATAACGCTTCCCAGGTATTTAAATGTTTGTACCTGCTTGATTCTAGTATCTCCGACCTGTATTTGGCATATTGGGCTGCCCTTTTTACTGATGACCATGCATTCTGTTTTCTTGCAGTTTATTTCTAGTCCTTTCTTGTTAATTTCTTAACGAACTTAATAGGTTATAGAACCAAAAGTAGTCTTTCTGAGGAGAAATGGGAAACCACTCAACGCTCAATCCCAGGAAAAGTCATATCTCTATCTCAAATTAATATAAGAGACACAAACCTTATTTAGCGCTACGTAGAAAGTATGGTGTAGCATTATGATCACCTGAGTCACGAAAGAACACGGTACATAAGAATGATGAACGTCTGAAGATTCTTCCTATTTCACCTGTTGTTATAGAAAACAAACATCATTGAAACCGATGAATTAAAAGGAATAAGTTGCATTTTTGTACTCTATTATTATCTCGGGAAGCCGAGTTCGAATTCCAGTTGAATTCCTTGCATTCACTTACGCACAAATACCCCTGGGAAAGGTATTAATCCGTCTCTTCCCTCCAGTTTAGGCTAAATAACAGGACAGATTGGGTTCTACAGCCCTGGCTGGTAACCGGTCTACCGCAGAAAGCAATGGCAACTTACTGCGGGATAATCTTTTTTCTAGTCTGAAAGTCTCTTTCGAGACATGATCGCTCAAAGCGTGTATCACGTATGGCATTTAACTGACTGATATTATTTTGAACCACTAGATCGAATCTATAACTGCATCTACTGCTAGACAATGTGGGTTACTGCGTCGTAGGAGAATTTTTTTTTCTTATCAGAATCGATTTTGCACATTTATAAATCTACCATTTGTCCGTGTATTGAATACTGTTACCACATCAAGTCAGGTGCTTCTGCTATTCACCTCGAGATTCTCGACAAAATCCAAAAAAGGGTCTGCAATGTAATCGGTCTTGACTTGGCATCTTGACTTTCCCCCCGACGTGATATGGCTTCCCTCTGTCTTTTCTACAAATATTTTCATGGCTTCTGCTCTGACGAGATACTTTCCCCGGTGCCCCGACCACATGAATTACGCGTGCTACTAGACTTGTATCCAGGTCCCACCCTTTTACCAATAAAACAGTTAAATGTAACCTCCTTTTCTGCTCTTATAGTTTCTTTACTCGCACTTTACTTGGAATTCCCTTCCGTTTACTTGCTTCTCTGATAGCTACAATCGCCAAAGTTTTAAATGCAACGCTAATTGCCATCTTCTATCTTCTTGAAACACATCCATCTCTTATAGTTTCTTTGACCCTCCTTGTACATTTTTTATTTACTGTAACCCCCTGTGCACTGTGGCGGGCCTGCTTTGCTTAGAGTAAAATGACTAAGAAATATATATATAATGTTCAGTACGTGTGTGTCTGTTCGAAACCTTGAAAATTAATTCATTGTTAATGTGGCCTTGGTTTAAGACCACTCAAAGGAAAACACGAACAAAAACGGTTTGGTTAGATATATATATATTCAACAATATAAAGTACAGAACAACATATCATACATTAGATGGTCAAATCAAATATAGCGCTGGCCGAGTCTTGCCGTATCGCGATAGTGCTACTACCACTACGCAACTCAGTTCCCAGCTAAGTACTGCCTCATGGCTTTGGGTGAGTTCATTCTGATCTGTGGGTAATGCTCCCACAACAATTATATATAAATTTAGTTGTGTATGTGTGTGCATATAAATATTATGTAAACTGAGAAAAAATTAATGAGAGTTTAACATGGGGTTTATCAGCATGTTAACTCAAACTGAATATGACATAAGTTTATGGTAGCAATCCTCTGTCTACATGACGACTCATCTCGGTGCTTCTTCTTTGGAACCAGGGATTAATTTTAGTTCAATGGGGGAGGTACTTCTTTGGTGAGGGTTTGGAGTTGTTCCCCTTCAACTGCGCATAATGATAGGCTCGGATAAAAATCTCGGAAGGTCGAATTTAAAGTAGAAGTTTCCCTTGTGTAAGGGAGCTGAATTCTTCCGCTATCTCAACTCTTCTTTACTGCGAGTGGGAAGAATTCAACTTGACTCATCACGTTTTAAACAAAATACGGTGTTTTAATTTATATGTCTATCCAGAAGGTCGGTTCTATGAGGGCCACCCACTACCACGCGCACTAGCCGATAAAGCCAAAATTTACTCGGTTGCTTTCGATTTTTCGGATTAATCCTGACCGCCAAACTTTAGGGTAGATGCTGTCTGGATTGGGGATGCTTCTTCTCTGAAGCTGTATATAACAAACGTGAACGTATATAAAAAAAAGCGCTTTTAGCATTCAGTCAGTTAAGTGCCATACGTGATACACGCATTGGGCGATCATGTCTCGAAAGATACATGACTGACTGGGCAGAAGATTTTCCCGCAGTAGGTTGCCATTACTTTCTGCGGTACACTGGTTGCCACCCAAAGCCATAGAACCCAATCTGTCCTGTTATTTAACCCATAACTGAAGGGAAGAGACGGATTAATACCTTTCCCAAGGGTATTTGTGCGTAAATGAATAAAAGAAATTCAACTAGAATTTGAACTCAGCACCCCGATTTCTCATTCCGAGTCAATATCCACTGCACCACAACGCATGTTTTGAATATCGCTTAACTTACTTAAGTGCCATACGCGATGCGTGTTTTGATGATGGTTTCATCTATGACTGACTAAACAGAAGACTTGCCCGCTGTTTGTTGCCATTTTCTTTCTGCAGTAACCAAGGTTATCTGTCCTGCTGTTCAACCCATAGCTGGAGGGAAACGGGATAGATTCATAGCTTTCCCAAATGTATTTGCATATAAGTAAAGGCAACGAATTCAACTGGAATTAAACTCGTCACTCTGGTTTCTCATCCATCGCCCCACAGTGCACATACTGTTTAACTTAATAATTCTTAATGACGTTAATAGTAAATAATTTTTAAAAAAATCATTTTTTAAAACAAATATACAAATGAATTATTAAGCAACAGATTAAGTTAATAGTTCCTGCTTAATAATTTATTTGTGTATTTGTGTTAAAAATGAGTTTGTTTTTTGTTTTTGTTAATAACAGTTTTAGCATCTGCCTATATTTCTGTAATGAAGTATTGTAACTATTTACACTAGTTACATTTTTCGGACTGCTATCCTCATCTTTGTGGCCATATTAACCATCAATATCTGTCTATATTTCTGAGATGAGGTATTGTAATTATTTACACTATTTACATTGTTCGGAGGACTGTTGTCCTCATCTTTGTTGCCATATTCACCTTCAATATCTGTCTATATTTCTGAGATAAGGTATTGTAATTATTTACACTATTTACATTGTTTGGATTGCTATCCTCATCTTTGTTGCCATATTCACCATCAATATCTGTCTATATTTCTGAGATGAGGTATTGTAATTATTTACACTATTTACATTGTTCGGAGGACTGTTGTCCTCATCTTTGTTGCCATATTCACCTTCAATATCTGTCTATATTTCTGAGATAAGGTATTGTAATTATTTACACTATTTACATTGTTTGGATTGCTATCCTCATCTTTGTTGCCATATTCACCATCAATATCTGTCTATATTTCTGAGATGAGGTATTGTAATTATTTACACTATTTACATTGTTCGGAGGACTGTTGTCCTCATCTTTGTTGCCATATTCACCATCAATATCTGTCTATATTTCTGAGATAAGGTATTGTAATTATTTACACTATTTACATTGTTTGGATTGCTATCCTCATCTTTGTTGCCATATTCACCTTCAATATTTGTCTATATTTCTGAGATTAAATTTTATAACCATTTACACTATTTACATTGTTCAGATTGTTTTCCTCATTTTACTGTCACTTTGACGGCATTTCGGCCGGTGTACAATCCGGCTTTCTACAAGTGATTTCAACCAAACCCTTTATTTAGTCCAGAGTGGTAGATTGTTCTAATTCTACGTCAGTCATACGTCAGTTAACTGCCATAGGTGATACACGCTTTGGCGATCATGTCTCGAAATTCCACGTATCTTGCTTTTCTGGATATCTCGGTTTTAGTTAATTTCCTCTGATAAATCTTCAAGTTTTTGTTGACTTCGCTGAGGCCAGCGATTGAACTCACAACTCTTTGGGTCAAAGAACTTTTGGGATCAATCAGCCAACATATTTATCCAGTGATGTGAGAATAATCCAGAACTTAATCTGGGCCATGTTTTCTTGGGGACTTTTTTGTTTGAAATACCAGCAAATATCATCTGAAGAAGACTGGATCGTACAACAGACGAAACGTTGTAAATGTGACAGTAAAGATGAGCACAACAATCCGAACAGTGTAAATAGTGTAAATAATAAAAGTTTTCTTATTAATTTTCTCTCTGGCCTTTTTGTTTATCTTAAACAAATTTACACATAAATAGCTTTACACTATTTACATTATTCGAACTATTGTCCTCATCTTTGTTGCCATTTGTACGATGTTTCACCGAGTTATCTCCCTCTAATCAGACTCCAAGTTAGTTGTTCACCACTGCTGTAGCCTGGTATTGAACTCACAAGTCTTTGGGTCAAATCACAGAAACTAACCAACTAATCTAATTGGCAACGTGTTCTTAAGAACAATAACTGAATTTTGGGGATTTCTAAACCTAATGTTCAGTAAACATTTTTTACCGGAGTTCATATTCTAATTTTTTGATGTTAATGGTTTTCTCTAGTATTTTTGGTGTTAATGGTTTTCTCTAATATTGTTTACCAGAGCTCATATTGCAATTTTTACACTAATGATTTTCTCTGGCACTCAGTATTACTGGTTACCATATTGTAATCAACTCTATGCTTGGTCGGCTTGGGAAATTTTTGTAGCCTTGCATATGTGCTGATTCCTTAAGTTTACGTAGTTTCCAGTGGCGTTCTCTAACTATTATTTCAACTTAATCCCATAGGGGGGCATTGATCCCCTTTTCTCTCCATTAAATATCTTTATTAGTAAAATATAGTTACTCCCTTAAAAGTGGCACTTACGTTAGCATTTAGATCACAGCTTCGTGGGGTTAAATGGTAGCGAGGTGAGTAGTGTTGATATTTTAATAGTATATTTTGACATTCTAAAAATATTAATAATTATAATATTATAACATGTTTTTGATAGGAGAAAGAACAAATACGAAACGTTTATAAATTTAAGACGTTTTGGTTTTATTTAAGCTTCATCCGAAACTTAAAAATAAACGTACATTGGTGCGACTCATGACTCATTTAAAGTCAGATATTACAATCATAAAAGATATTACAATCATAAAAGTTATTACAATAATAAAAGTTCCTTTAAAAATGAAAAATACAGACATATTACCACTTTAGCTGATTATATATGGACGATTAAATCCAATATTAAAAAAGACCCCATCCTAAAATGGGAAATAATAAAAAAATTTAATAACTATAATATAGATGGTAAGGTCTGCAATTTATGCGGGGAGGAGGAGAAATTAGCAATAGCCTTATTCGAACCCGCGCAGCACTTCTTCTTCTTCTTCTATGTGCCCTGTCCCTTCAGGACGTAGGCGATCATGGATCTCCACGTCTCCCTATCCCTTGTGGCTCTTAGTATGTTTGCTCCTGTTGCTCCTGGCAAACCCCGTTCCGTCATCCACCTGATCAGGCCCTGCAAATATGTTATCCGCTGCCTTCCTCTGTCTCTCCTTCCTTCTATCTGACCAGTCAGTATCAGGTTCTCCAGGCTTTCCTTCCTCATTGCATGTCCCAGGAACTTCAGTTGTCTCTTCCTGATGCTCAGCATCAATTTCCTTTTTGTTGCCATTCTTTCTAACACTTCGTCGTTGCTTGTATGCTCAGTCCACGATATCCGTAGCATCCTTCTGTAGAACCACATTTCGGCCGCTTCCAGTTTTGTCCTCATTTTCGATGATATTGTCCAGCATTCACAGCCGTACTGAAGAACTGACATCACGTAGCAGTCTAGCACTCTTTTCTTCGTTTCTATTGAGATCTTCCTGTGTGTTAGTATTTTGCTCATCTTCTGGAACGCGTCCTTTGCCATGCCAATTCGCCTTCGGATCTCCGTGTCGCACTTTCCATCTCCTGTTAGAACACTTCCTAGGTACTTAAATTCTTGGACTTGTTTGATTCTGTTATCCCCCACCTGTATTTGGCATTTTGGGTTGTATCTTTTGCTGATGACCATGCACTCAGTTTTCTTAAAGTTTATTTGTAGTCCCATCTTGTCACTCTCCACTGCTACTTTCTGTATGAGATCTTGCAGTTTCCTTTCCGTGTCCGCAATCAGTACTGTATCGTCCGCGTATCTTATGTTGTTCAGGTTGTGGCCTCCAATAATAAATCCTGGTGTGTCATCTAGGGTCCTCAAAATATTCTCGCTGTATAGGTTGAACAAATCCGGTGAAAAGACACAGCCTTGTCTTACGCCTTTTTCTATCTTTGTGTATCTACTGAGGTCGTTACCTGTCCGTATGCAGGCCGTTTGCTGCCAGTAGAGATTCTTGATTATTCTTATATCTTTGCCGAAAATGTCGAGGTTTCCTATCATTTCCATCAATTCTTTGTGTCGTATTTTGTCGAATGCTTTCGCGTAATCAATGAAGCATAGGTACAAGTCTTTCTTCATTTGTAATGCCCTTTCAGAGAGCATCCTAATCATGAATATGGCGTTCCTTGTTCCAGTGTCTTTGACGAACCCGCACTGTTCCTGTCCTATCTCTGGCCTGATTCTGCTTCTCGCTCTATTCATCAGGATTCTGACAATCAGTTTTGTAATGTGACTCATTAAGCTGATAGTTCTGTGTAGTTCACACTCGTTTGCACCTGGTTTCTTCGGCAGTGCTATAAATATCGACTTGCATAGGTCGTCTGGTATTATTCCGCCTGCTATAAATTTCGTTTATTATGTCGGTAATCTTTTCTATGCCATACTCTTCTAAGGCTGTCAGCAGCTCTATCACTATGCCATCTGGGCCAGGTGCTTTATTTCTGTTCATTTTGGCCATTGCCGCTTCCACTTCGGATTTTAGTATTTCCGGTCCATCCATCTCCTTGTGTATTCTCGGTTGTTCTCTCTTGTCGCCAAAGAGATCCTTTATGTATTCTTCCCATCGCTGGAGTAGTTCCTCTTTCTCTACTATGATTGTCCCTTCCTTGGATTTTATGCATCCTGTTGGGGAACAGGTTTTTTGTCCTGTCAGTTCTCTTATCTCTTTATGCATTTCTGCTTTGTTGTTCCTGCTCAGTCTCTCTACTTCTGCACATTTGTTGTTGAGCCATTCCTCTTTGGCTTGTCTGCATTTGTTCCTTATCTCCCTGTGAAGTTTTTTGTACTCTGTTCCGTGTCTTGGCGTTATTTTTTGTCTCCTTTGCATCATGTGGAGGATCTCTTCGGTCATCCACTCATTTTTTCTTCTTCGTCTGATTTCCTTTGGGGCTATGTTGTTCGCTGAGGTCACCATTGCTTCTTTTAGTGACTCCCATTTTGAGTATCCTTTTCCAATTTGTTCTTCATATTTCTTTTTTACGCTGTTATTATATTCTTTCTGCAGGGTGAGATCATCCTCTAGTGTGTCGTATTGCAGTCTTGGTGTTATGCTGGGTTTCTTCAGTCTTCGGAGTTTCACTTTTAGTTTGCAGATGACTGGGACATGGTCGCTTCCGCAGTCAGCACCTGGGTACGTTTTGCATTGGACTACTGCGTTCCTGAATCTCTTGTTTATAGTTATGTAATCTATTTGGTTCTTCGTGTCCCCTCCTGGGCTTCTCCATCTCCATAAACGTCGTGGGTGTTCTTGGAACCAGGTGTTAGTAATGACCTGGTCATTGGCTGAGCACCATTGGATCCATTTTTCTCCTCTTTCGTTGCGCTCTCCTAGTCCGAAGTTGCCGTTCGTGTCTCCTTCTCTATCTTTACCTACCTTTGCATTTAAGTCCCCCATTACTATCCTAACTTCTTGGCTTTTGCACTGAGCCTTAGCACTGTCCAGTATTGAATACTCAACGCAAAAAACCGAAATCCTTAACAAATGCAAGCTTCAAAGAAATCGCCTTCTTGCTTAACGATATTTTTTTTTAAACGAAGTTTTCAAATAAAGTTTGTTTTTATAATAAAGTTTTCACTCCGCCCCCCTATTTTGTGTTGGTGTGGTTTCTCCTTTTTGTGAAGATCTATTTATTTGCTAGCAATCTTAAGCACTGTAGCCTCGTTCCCTGACGATCCGTAGGGTGAAACCGCGGTAGGTTGTGGCTCACTTATAGATTTTTTCGTATATATATATATATATATATATAACACATGCAGTCATATGTAATCTAATGCAAAAACAAGCACATGGAGTACGATCCGAAATTCGTCAACATTTTTTAAAGCATTTGGTGAATCAATGTTCATAACTATTGGTTATATATAGTGGTCCAAAAGTAGGTGGACAGTTTTCCAACATTAGGCGGACATTTTTCAAACATTAGGTGGACAGTACATGATAACATTCCTTTTAACATTACATATACAATTATATTTACTAATACAATTATAATATAACCAATACACAAAAGTATTTCACCTACGGTCTCTCATTACATTTACGCCTATATATCTGTTTCCCTTTACATTACGCCAATATGTCTGTCTCTCTTTATATTTACGCTTATAATTCTGCCTCACTTCACATTTACGCCTATATGTTTATCTCTACATTTACACCTATATATCTGCTCTCGTTACATATGCGACCATATGTCTGTTTCTCTTATCATTTACGTCTTCATACCTGCATCCCTTTACATTTACGTCTATATATCTGCATCCCTTTACATTTACGCCTGTATGTATGTCTCTCTTAACATTTACGCCTACATATCTGTACCCCTTTACATTTACGCCTGTATGTCTGTCTCTCTTTACATTTACGCCTACATATCTGTACCCATTTAGATTTACGCCTGTATGTATGTCTCTCTTAACATTTACGCCTACATATCTGTACTCCTTTACATTTACGTCTATATGTCTGTCTCTCTTTACATTTACGCCTACATATCTGTACCCCTTTACATTTACGTCTATATGTCTGTCTCTCTTTACATTTACGCCTACATATCTGTACCCATTTAGATTTACGCCTGTATGTATGTCTCTCTTAACATTTACGGCTACATATCTGTACCCCTTTACATTTACGTCTGTATGTCCGTCTCTCTTTACATTTACGCCTACATATCTGTACCCATTTAGATTTACGCCTGTATGTATGTCTCTGTTAACATTTACGGCTACATATCTGTACCCCTTTACATTTACGTCTGTATGTCTGTCTCTCTTTACATTTACGCCTACATATTTGTACCCCTTTACCTTTACGCCAATATATCTGCCTCTTATTTGACCCTGTATGTCTGTCTCTATTTACATTTAGGCTGATAGACCAGTATCCCTTTACATTTACAACTATATATCTGTCTCTCATTGCATATACGACTATGTGTCTGCCTGTCTTTATATTTACGCCATTAAATGAGTCTCACTTTAAATTTACACATCTTTTTAAGTCTATATATCAGTACCCCTTCACATTAACGCCTGTGCTTACCTCTATTTACATTTACGACTATATGTCTGTATTCAATAGACACCTCCTAACACACTAACTCGCCTCCATTCTCTCAAACACTCTTCCCATCTACATCCTTACCCGTCTATCACCCTCCTTCTGACATTTTCTAACTACTCTTTCTCATCACCTTCCCCTATGTAACCCCCTGCGCAATAGTGGCAGTGGAATGCCTTGCTTGGGGTGAAATGATTAAAAAAACGCTCGATAAACAAAAAACAAAATCAACGAAAAACAAAATAAATTTATTTCGATGAAGATATCAGAAATGCTAGATATTTCATTGAAAAAAAAAATAACGAAAATATTGATTTACAGATTAGTTTTAAAATAACCTGTATAATTCTCTCGGGGGTTATTAATTTTCAGAAAGGTTTTTTAATTCATTGATAGTAAGTTAAATATTATTACCTCTGTCTCGTAAGAGATGTGACGTTTAACGTATGAAATGTTAATCCATTCTCTCAAATACTCTTCCCATCTACCCAACCCTTATCCTCGGTATCCTTACCCGTCTATCACCCTCCTTCTGACATTTCCTATATCTAACCACACTTTCTCATCACCTTCTCCTATGTAACCCCCTGATCAATAGTAGCAGTGGAATGCTTTGCTTGGGGTGAAATGATTAAAAAAAAGCCTGTCTCTTTTTACATTTACACTTGTATGTTTGTCTTTCTTTACATTTACGATTATATATCTGCCTCGCTTTATAATTACGCATATATGACTGTCTCTCTTTTCTTTAAGACCTATATGTTTGTCTCTATTTACATTTACGTCTACACGTCTCTCTCTTTCTCACTTTCTCTCTCTCTCTCTCTATCTCTCTCTCTTATATGTCTGTCTATCTTTGCGCCGATATATCAGTATGACTTTACATTTAGGTCTATATATCTGCCTTCGTTTACATTTACGACTATATGTCTGTCTCCATTTTCATTAACGTCTGTATGTCTCTCTCTTTACATTAACGCATATCTGTCTTTCTCTCTTTACTATTACGCCTATATATCTGTCTTCCTTTAAACTTTTATCTACATATCTGTCTCTCTTAATATTTACGTCGATTTCTCAGTATCCCTTTACATTCACGTCTATATGTTTGCCTCTCTTTACATTTTCGCTCGTGTGTCTCTCTTTATATTTTATGCCTATTTATCTGTATTCTTTACATTTACTCCTATATATCTCATGGACTGTTATGGCTATTACTGCTGGGTTGGTTCTTTTGCCTAAACATCCAAAACGTGTTGAATGGCTTTCGCCGCTGAAATAAATAGGCAAAGAGAAAAGGAAAGATACAGAGACACTAGAGGGACAGTTTGGACACTGATTTTAGTTTTTGATTCCAACGACCTCTTGTTGGGGAAATTCCTTCCCGAACAGTTTGGCACGTCTTTACCATCCAAAGTCCAACAGAGAAAGAGATTGAGTTCATTTTTGGCACCAGGAGGCCTCTCTTTTTGCGCATGCGTCAATTGTCTTTCCTGTCAGAGGACTCCTGGGAGATTTTTATGTTTATTTTATTTCGTATTTTTATTTAATCCCTACAATCTCCCTCATTTTATATTTACGCATATATATTTGTCTTTTTTACATTTACGTCTATATATCTGTATCCCTTTACATTTACGCCTATGTGTCTGTTTCTAATTATATTTATGTCAATATGTATGCGTATCTTTACATTTACGCCTACATGTCTCTCACTATATATATTGACGCTGATATATCTGTAACCTTTTACATTTACGCCTATATTTTTGTTTCTAATTACATTTACGTCAATATGTCTGTCTCTCTTTACATTTGCGCTTATATGTCTCTCTGTTTATATCTACGTCTAAATGTCTGTCTCTCATCATATTTACGCCTATATGACTGTCTCTCCTTAAATTTACGCCTATACATCTGCATCCCTTTACATTTAAGCCTATATGACTGCCTCACTCTTCATTGACGCCTATATGTCTGTCTGTCTGTCTTTACAATTACGCCTATATGTCTTTATCTCTTTACATTTACGCCTCTATGTATATCCCTATTTACGTTTAGGCTTATATATCTGTCTCTATTTACATTTACGCTTATATGTATCTCTGTTTACATCTACGCCTATATGTCTGTCTCTCTTTACATTTACGCCTATACATCTGTATCCCTTTACATGGTGACGCCTATATGTCTATCTCTCTTTACATTTAAGCCCATGTATCTGTTTTCCTTTGTATTTATGCCTATTTATATTTACGTTTATATATCTACCTCACTTTACATTTACGCCTTTACGTCTGTCTCTTGTTCTACTTACACGTATATGCCTGTCTCTTTTTTTCCTTAACGCCTATATATGCGCCTTTCTTTACATTTACCCCTATACGTCTGTCTCGCTTTACATTTTCGCCCATATATCTATCTCTCTTTATATTTACGCCAATATATCTGCCTTTCTTTATATTTACGCCTATATCTATGTCACTCTTTTCATTTACGCCTATGTGTCTGTCTCTCTTGATTTTACGCCTATATATCTCTATCCCTTTACATTCACGTCTATATGAATGTCTGTTTTCTCATTTGCACTTATATATCTGTTTCTCTTAAAATTTACGCCTATACCTCTGTTACTCTTTTCATTTACGGCTATATGTCTGCCTATTTTACATTTACGCCTATATGCCTGTCTCTCTTTATATTTACGTCTATATATCTGTATCCCTTTACATTTACGCCTATATGTCTATCTTCCTTTACATTTACGCCTATATGCCTGTCTCTCTTTATATTTACGCCTATATATCTGTATCCCTTTACAATTACGCCTATATGTCTGCCTATTTTACATTTACCCCTATACGTCTGTCTCTCTTTGCATTTTCACCCATATATCTGCTTTTCCTTATATTTACGCCTATACCTCTGTCACACTTTTCATTTACGCCTATATGTCTGTCTCGCTTTGCATTTACGCCTATATGTCTCAATTCCTTTACATTCACATCTATATGTATGTCTGTTTCCTCATTTGCACCTATATGTCTGTCTCTCTTTAAATGTACGCCTATACCTCTGTTACTCTTTTCATTTACGCCTATATGTCTGTCTCGCTTTATATTTACGCCTATATAACTATATACTTTTATATTTACTCCTGTTTGTCTGCCTCCCTTTACATTTATATGGCTGTCTCGCTGTACATAAACGCGTATATGCCTGTCGCTTTTTGCATTTACGCCTAAATATCTGTATTCCTTTACATTAACCCCTATGTGTCTGTCTCTCATTAGATTTACACCTATAAGCCTGTCTCTCTTTACATTTACGCCGATATATCAGTATGACTTTACATTTACGCCTATACATCTCTTTATATTTACGCCTATATATCCGTCTCTCTTTATACATAAGCCTATATATCTGTATCATTTACATCTCCATCTATGTCTGTCTGTTTACATTGACGCCTGTATGTTTGTCTCCCTTTACATTTACGCTTATATATCTGTTTCGTTTTACACTTACGCCCATCTGTCTGCTTCTTTATATATTTACACCTATGTCTGTCTCTCTTTACATTTAGGCCGATATATCAGTATACATTTACATTTACGCCTATATATTCCTTTACATTTGGGCCAATATGTCTGCCTCTTGTTACATTTACGCCGATATATCTGTATCCGTTTACATTTACGCCTATCTGCCTCTCCTATCATCTACACATATATGTAATTCTCTCTTTACATTAACACTTATATGTCTGCCTCTCTTTACAATTACGCCTATATATTTGTCCCTCTTTTCAATGAGGCCTATATATTTGTATTCCTTCACATTTACCCCTATATGTCTGTCTTTTTCATTATGGCCTATATATCTTGCTTTACATTTACGTCTGTATGTCTGTATCCCTTTACATTTACGCCTACATATCTACCTCTCTTTACAGTTACGCCCATATGTCTGTCTCATTTTTCATTAACTTCAATATGTCTCTTTGTTTTTACATTTACGCCTATATGTCTGCCTATTTTACATTTACGCCTATATGTCTGCCTATTTTACATTTACGCCTATATGTCTGCCTATTTTACATTTACGCCTATATGTCTATTTTCCTTTACATTTACGACTATATGCCTGTTTCTCTTTATATTTACGCCTATATGTCTGCCTATTTTACACTTACGGCTATATGCCTGTCTCTCTTTATATTTAGGCCTATATATCTGTATCCCTTTACATTTACGCCTGTATGTCTTCTTATTTTACATTTACGCCTTTATGTCTGTTTCTCTTTATATTTACGCCTATATATCTGTATCCTTTTATTTTTACGCCTATATGTCTGCCTATTTTACATTTACGCCTATATGTCAGTCTCTCTTTATATTTACGCCTATACATCTGTATCCCTTTTCATTTACGCCTATATGTCTGCCTATTTTACATTTACGCCTATATGTCAGTCTCTCTTTATATTTACGCCTATATATCTGTATCCCTTTTCATTTACGCCTATATGTCTGCCTATTTTACATTTACGCCTATATGTCAGTCTCTCTTTATATTTACGCCTATATATCTGTATCCCTTTTCATTTACGCCTATATGTCTGCCTATTTTACATTTACGCCTATATGTCAGTCTCTCTTTATATTTACGCCTATATATCTGTATCCCTTTTCATTTACGCCTATATGTCTGCTTATTTTACATTTACGCCTATATGTCAGTCTCTTTTTATAGTTACGCCTATATATCTGTATCGCTTTTCATTTACGCCTATATGTCTGCTTATTTTACATTTACGCCTATATGTCAGTCTCTTTTTATAGTTACGCCTATATATCTGTATCCCTTTTCATTTACGCCTATATGTCTGCTTATTTTACATTTACGCCTATATGTCAGTCTCTTTTTATAGTTACGCCTATATATCTGTATCCTTTTTCATTTACGCCTATATGTCTGCCTATTTTACATTTACGCCTATATGTCAGTCCCTCTTTATAGTTACGCCTATATATCTGTATCCCTTTTCATTTTCCTCTATCTGTCTGTATCCCTTTACATTTACGCTTATATATTCTCTCTTTTCATTAACGTCTTTATGTCTGTCTTTATTTATACTTACGCCTGTACGCCTTTCTGTTCTTTTTCCGATAACATCTTTTTCTCTTCTCTATCTATCTTTTCCTCCTCTGACACATTCAGACGATACGACTTTGGTGAATGAAACTTCGAACAACGGTAGGTTACTAAAACATAGCCCTTCTGTAGTTGCTTATAGTGTCATTTTTTATATAGCCCTTTTTCCCACTTTTTCCTCGTTAGTCATTTTTATTGATTTAATTTTATTTCTTAGTTTCCGTTTTCAAGTTTAAGACAATCTGCGCATGTTTGTAACAAATTTCATTGTTATCAAAGAAATTGACAGAAAGGCCCTGTTTTTGTGTTCTATTGAAGGCCTCCTTTAGTTGCCTATAGAAGAGAAAATCGTATACATTAGTTTATTGTTTTTTGATAGTCATCTTTTTCTATTTATTGTTTGAAAATTACGATGAGCTGCGCATGTCTGTAACAGCTTTTCTTGTTAATGTAGAAAGTGGAAAATTGAGTTCTGGAATTCTTTGACGCAACTATTATTGACTACACTGAGTAAATATGTGAAAAAAGACAAACAAAATGTAAATTGCAAATATTGCCAACAGAATATTTTTTTAATAGCTTTTAGTTTAACATTAGTGATTTTGTAGTGAACAAAACAAGTTCTAAATTTAAAATTCAAATCTGACTCATTGTTAGAAATAAATGAATTTCTGGAATTTACAAACTTTACTTAACACACACAAAACCTGCGAAATTTCACACCTCGATGCGAAATGTTTGTCGTCCAATGAAAAAGGTAGAATCAAATCCGGGAGTAAATTCCCAAATGATATAAAAGACAAGACAAGACAAGACGACACTCTTCAGAGAGTTAAGATGACGAGGAATTATCACGTACCCTTGACAAACGTCAAGCGATCGTATTATTATTGCCTCTCTCTTTCTCTCTCACCTCCTTCTTCTTCGTCGTTCACCTGTCTATTTGATAACCGCACGGAACCATTAAAGACAGAGTGAATACTTTAAAAGCACTCCTATCCAACAAACACTCATACATACATACATACATACATACATACATACATACATACATACTGTTGTGGACCCATTAATAATACAAATAATGCAGTAAGAATAATACAAAACAACCAAAATAGAAAATAACAAATATATATTAAACACGGCAAAATACAACACTTGGAACTTTGTTAGTAGAACGATAATACGGGTTAGTGTGTAATACTATAATTCGACCGTCGGTTTTAGAACTGGGATTCGTAATGGTCGCTACGGTAGCAGTTTTCGTAGAAGACTCTCGGCTATGCTCAGGGCTATGCTCAGGGCTCCTCAGGCTACTCTCCTAGGCTACTCCCAGACTACTCTCAGGCTACTTACGTTAACTACTTGGCTATCTATCTGGCTATCTACTCTCACCTCTTGTGAGGGGAGGTATCTGTAATGGTTAGAAGAGTTCATTCCATTGTGGGTGATGCCGCAATGATACATACATACATACATACATACATACAAACATACATACGCATAAACTCTTTCCAACAAGTTACTATTACGAAATCTACCCTTAACCGCTTAATAATGTTTCTAATTAAACATTAACTTCTACCAATTCTTGGTATTCTTTTCTCTCAATAGATTTATATTCAAACATGCAAGATGTGTATTTTTATTCTTCCGCGAATCCACACATTCCAATCTCCAACCTGCTGATAACTTTCTGATGATAACGAATAAAAATCTAAGCTGTAGGGAATTCGGTTATGTGTGACACAAGGCCGAATCAATAAACATTAACCATCTCCCTATATCTTCAATTTCAATAGTTTTACCACGTACTTGTTATTCGCCTCACAGGTCTAGAATATAATCTAGACTCAAATTAAAAATCAATAAATATATGTCATTAAATAATGTAAGACATTTAAAATAACTATAATCAATACTCATTTATAAGTCATTTAATAAGTTATTTAGTACGTATATCATTTAATATAAACAATATATAATAAAGACGCAATATCATTTTAATATAAATATAATGTAATCAATATTCAGTTATCTATTTAAAGCCATTTCATATATGTCATTTAATATAAACTAAATATAAGAAATACGCAGTTATAAGTCATTTAGTATATGTCATTTGGTATAAACAATGTATAATAAATACGAAATGTCGTTTAATATGAATATAAAACAATCTTCTACGAAATCAATACGCAATTTAAACTTATTTAATAGGCAACTTAGTATATGTCATTTAATACGCCATCTAATACATGTCATTTAATACAAGCAGAATATAATGAATACGTAATTGTAAGTCATTTGATAAATCATCAAATATTTCATTTATTGTAAATAGAATATAATCAATACGCAATTATAATTCCTTTAATATATACATCATTTAATACATAAGTCATTGAATATAACCAGAATATAATGTGTATGGAATTATAAGTCACTGGATATAAAGAGAACATAATATATACACTATCATTAATGATATTATTAATTACTTATATGTTACTGATGACTTATTAATGATATAATGTGTGAGATGGATGGATTTTGGTTACGCGAAAATGAAAACAACACTGATATCTCATTTCAACTGTTATATTTACTATAATTACACAAAAATATCTTGAAATACTAACGAGTAACTTTATTTAATAAAATCGCCTTTGGCTTCAAACACGGCTCTAGACGACTTTGGAATCTCCTACATCTCTACTGGACGGTCTCCTTGTCTAAGTTAGTGAATGCTGCCATGATCCTTGAGTTCAGTTCATTTTCCAGTAAGAATAATACAAAACAACCAAAATAGAAAATAACGAATATATATTAAACACGGCAAAATACAACACTTGGAACTTTGTTAGTAGAACGATAATACGGGTTAGTGTGTAATACTATAATTCGACCCTCGGTTTTAGAACTGGGACTCGTAATGGTCGCTACGGTAGCAGTTTTCGTAGAAGACTCTCGGCTATGCTCAGGGCTATGCTCAGGGCTCCTCAGGCTACTCTCCTAGGCTACTCCCAGGCTACTTAGGTTAACTACCTGGCTATCTACCTGGCTAGGTGCTACAAGGAGTTTTGTTGATCTTTCGCTCAACTGCGCCCCACACATAATAATCAAGGGGGTTACAGTCTGGGGAGTTCAGTGGCCAGGCGTAAGGAGTGATGTGGTCGCAGAAATTGTCTGACAGCCAAAACTGGGTTCACCTAATAGTGTGGCATGTTGCAGAGTTCTATTGCCAGCCAGACATAGGGTGTTCCAGCAGCCACCCTATTGACTCAGGTCAGCACTACTTCCTCAAGGTACTTGATGTAGGCCTTCGTGTTGAGTTAGAGGCCTTTTGGTTAAACTAAATGGAGGCATAAGGTCGCCATCACTAGCGATCACCATGCACTTCCTACCTGTGGAATTCCCTTCCGCTTAATTGCTTTACCGACAACTACAATCTTCAAGAATTCAAATGTAAAGTCAATAGTCTTCTTCTGTCTCACTAACCTGCATCCTCTCTCTCTCTCTCTCTCTCTCTCATGCTCTTTTCTCCAGTATTTTCTTCCTTCTCATACCCTCTGCCCGACACTCCCTGTAAGCTGTCACACTTTCTCATAGCATTCCTATGTAACCCATGCACAACAGTGGCAGTAAAATGCCTTACTTGGGGCTACACGATTATAAAAAAATGTAATTGAAATTTTGAACTGAGCCTTTTATTTCGTCGTAGTTTCGAGTCCTTAATGACACATGTCCAAATGGATACAAGTGTTAATTGAAATAATCCAATGAAATGACCCAAATATTTCAGGGTTCAGTCATCAGAGGTGAACAAAAACTTAGAGAGTTGAGTCAAAGGAAAATTACTGATACTGAGATATCCAAAAGAGGCATGACACGTGGAACTGGAACATTCTACCATGATGGATGAAATTAATGATTCGGTTCGAAATTCCATCCGCCAAAACATGGCCGGAGCGTACAACGGCAGAAACGTTCAGAATATGACAACAAAAATGAGTATAACAATCTGAGCGATACAGACAGTGTAAATAATTACAATATCTTATTTCAGAAATAAAGATAGATCCTAAAGAAGTCCGGGACGTACAAAGGCCGACATATCGTGAATATATCAACAAAGATTAAGACAACAGTCTGGGCAATGCAAATAATGTAAATAATTACAATGCCTCATCTCAGAAATATAGACAGATATTGAGGGTGAATATATCAACAAAGATGAGGCCAACAGTCCGGACAATGTAAATAGTGTAAATAATTATAATACATCTCAGAAATATGTACATACTAGCAGTATAGCCCAGCGTTGCTTGGGTGTAATGAAAGCTTTAAAACTAATCCATGGTCCTGGAGCTCAGACTCTTTGCACATTGGCACGAAAGACTAAAAAGCAATTGTTGTTTCCAGTTAAAGCAAAACCGTAGAACTGAAAGAAAAATGAATGGATGTAAGTCAAATTTTGATTTCCTGGTATCGATATCAAATAATTTTTTTCGTCGTAAACTGAATTTTGAAGGCTAAATAAGTCCTCTGAGTAAATGGTATCATGGCTGAGACTAAGAACTACAATTATACCTACTTAGAGCCAAACCCGAAGCAAAAACTAAAATAAAAGCGCTGAAAAAAATAAACATACAGGCAGATAAACAGACACACACACAATATATATATATATATATATATATATATATATATATATATATATATATAATCGATTTTCTGCACTACTGTAAGAACTACAACCTTGAAACTTCTGAATATCGTTTCTTATGTCTTTGTCTATGAGAGTATCAAATTTGATTAAAATCGGACCACTCCATCTATAACCCGATTTTTTCAATTATCGATTTTCAATATTTATCGGGGGTACCTCGACACAAAAGCTAGCTAAGAACACTCGCAGACTCTTATAGTACAAACGGGGAAAATTTCGAGAAAATCGGAGTTTCGGAGTCTATAGGTAATGGACACGTACACACACACACACACACACACACACACACACACATACACACGCACAGACAAAGTTCCATTTATAAATAAGTTTAGATACAGTGTAACACGTATATGTTTGGGTGTTGCTAAAACCTCAACGCAACGATTATAACTGTTACCTCATTTTCATTTACGCACATCACGCATGCTCACTGAACTAAAGAAGGTAACGATTCGTCATCATTAAATGCTATGAAAATATTTACATTAAAAAACATCGTTGTCTTTCATCCCCCTACCTACATACTTATTATGTCAGTGTTGTTTCCATTTTTAATGTTTCTTATTTTAATATAGTTCACTATTTTATGATATAGACATTGTTTTTGTCGTTGTTACTGTGCACTTGCTGTTGTAAATTGGTAGCTTAGAAAACATACGTATCACCAGAAACATTACAACTGAGGTAAGGTATTATCCACTAATCAACTCAAAATGATAGACTGACGCTTATCGGCGCCGACAGTTGAATCGAGGAGCTGCATTTAAATTCAGTTCACGGCTGTTGCTTTCACTTTCACACCAATGTCCTTAAGAAAGGCACGAATTCACCACCTCTTTCCTCGACCTTCTACCTTCTATCTCTATGGATTACACAGCAAGTTAGACTGGCATCTAAGAGTATTGTGACCTAAAATGACTTGGTTGTTCCCATTAAAAGAATATTATGAAAGTAAAAAAAAAAAAAAAACAGTAAAAAAATGTAACAAAAAAAACTTAACTTATTTATAAAATGTGCGGGTGGTGTAATGAGTAACGACTCGGAATGACAAATCGGAAATCCGAGATCGAATTCCCGCTATCTCATGCAACATTGTAGCGAACTACCCTAATTCCCTCGTATTCCATTGCTGAGATGGAAGTTCTACTCAAGCAGCTTCTTCCTACAAACCGCTGCTTTGTACAACCGACTCCCAAGGGGATGGTTACCCTGTCACTACAATATTAACCTGTTCAATTGTAAGGCCAACCATTATCTTTCTAACATATTCTCATAAACTGTGCTTCTTACTTTGTAACCCTCTATCTTACGTGGCTCCTTGGCTTTGTACAGGGTGGACATCAATGTAAAAGGAAAATAACCAACTAAGTCAAACCAGGATTAATGTAGAAGACGAATTGATCCAAGCAATAGATGGACATGAAAATGACAACGAAACTCCAAGTAAAACCAGTAAATCAGTCAGCTAAGTGCCAAACGTGATATACGTTTGGGCGATCATGTCTCTTTCAAGACATGACTGACTAGGCAGAAAATTTTCCCGCAGTAGTTCTCTATTTCTTTATGCGGTAGACTGGTTGCCAGCCAAGGCTATAGAACACAATATGCCCTGCTATTCAATGCTTTTGTCCAGATCAGTTAGTTAAATGCCATACATGATAAACGCTTAGGCGATCATGTCTGTTTTGTTGCATTCACTTACGCGCAAATACTCTTGGGAAAAGGATTAATCAGTTAAGTAGCAGGACAGATTCAGTTCTGTTGCTTTGGTTGGCAACCAGTCTACAGCAGAAAGTAATGGCAACCCACTGCGGGAAAATCTTCTGCCCAGTGAGTCATGTCTCGAAAGAGACATGATCGCCCAAACGTGTGTCACGTATGGCACTTAACTGACTGAATGAATATACGCGTTGGAAACATATGTAAAGCTTCTACTGGGCACAAAGTGTGGGATTGGTTTTCTATTGTCATAAAATACTAAACTAATCCTCCATTAAGTACTACTTATTAAAATAATAATATCGTATAATCTGTCTCTTCTCCCTCCAGCAAGACGGATTGGATTCTATAGCCTTCGTTGGCAACCAGTCTACCGCAGAAAGTAATGGCAACCTACTGCGGGAAAATCATCTGCCCAGTCAGTTACGGTTCTTTCGAGAGATGACCTCCAAAGCGTGTATCATGTATGTCACTTAACTGACTTACTGTTACGATTGAAAAATGCAAGGAAAATAAGATGAAAAAATGTTAAGAAAATATGAAATAAAAAGAAATTATATATATATATAATGCCATGAATAAATTTGATGTGCAGTGGCTCGGAATGACAAGTCGAAAATCAGTGTTCGAATTCTAGTCGAGTTCTTTACTTTCACTTATGCGCAAATCCTTTGTAAGAGGTATCCATCTCTTACTCGCTATGGCTTAAATAGTAGGGTAGTCTATGTCCTATAGCCTTGGTTGGAAGCCAGTTTATGCTAAGGACAACCGTATGTGGTCACGGTGAAGCATATCCACTGCAGCTTAGGAAAAATCTTGGAGATCCCGATCGTCGGCTTTCTTTGCAAGAATTTCACTTAAATAGTAGGGCAGTCTATAGTTAGTTTATAGTAGGGTCTATAGCTTAAATAGTAGGGCATCTATGTTCTATAACATTGGCTTTCTTTTGAAGAATTTCACATTTTTGCTCCTTTAGGGTGTGAAAGCATATTAAATATTTTCTTCTTCTTCTTCTTCTTCTTCTTCTTCTTCTTCAATGTGCCTTCTTCCTTCAGAACGTAGGTGATCATTGCTCTCCACAATTTCCTATCCTTTGTAGCTCTTAATAAATTTTGTCTGTTTGTTATCCCTCCTAAACCTTGTTCTGCCAACCATTTAAACAAGCTCTTTCTTCTTCTATGTGCCGTGGCCTTTAGGACGTAAGGGACCATTGCTCTCCACAATTTCCTATCCTTTGTAGCTCTTAATAAATTTTGTCTGTCTGTTATCTCTCGTTCTGCCAACCATTTACTCAAGTTATGCATTGTTTTTCTCTATATCTCTTGCCTTTAATCTGTCTTATGAAAATCAAATTTTACAAGCCCTCTTTCCTTTTGTGCCTTAGAAATTTCTACTATCTCTTCCTGATGTTAAGTATAAGTGTCAGTTTTGTTGCCATTGTTTCTAAAACGTCGTCGTTTCTCACATGTTCGGTCCATAGTATTCTCAGTATCCTTCTGCAGAACCACATTTCTGTTACATCAAGTCTGTTCTTGATCTGTGAGGTGATTATCCAGCATTCACTTGCATATAGGAGGACTAATATTACATCATAGTTCAGTACTCTATTCTTTATCTGTAATTAAATTTTCCTGTTTCTTAATAATTTGCTTAGCTTTGGGAATGCCACTTCAATGCGCCTCCAGATTTCAGTGTCGCACTTCCCGTCCTCTGTTAGAATACTTTTCAGATATTTGAATTATTTTACTTTGCTTGGTTTTAAGATCTCCAATTTTTAATTTTCAGGATTTGCCTGATTTTTTTTTTTTGTTTTTTGTTTTTTGCTAAAACAATATGTTCTATTTTCTTGCAATTGATGTTTAGTCCTTTCTTCTCGCCTTCCTTCACTCCCTTCTGTAGAGGTTATTGTAGCTTTCTCTCTTTGCCTTCTATCAACACTGAGTTATCTGGATATCTTAAGATTGTAGCCACTAATAATGAATCTTAATCGGACTTTTAATTTTATCAGAATCACCTCCCTCTATGAGTTGAATAAGTCCCGTGAGAAGGCATATCCTTGTCTTACAACCCTTTCTGTTTTTGTATATCTACTGAATTCATATTCTGTCTGTATGCAGGCGGTTGAGTATAAGTTCTGGATTATTTTAATATCCTTCCCATATATGTAAAGGTTACCTGGCAATTCCAATAATTCTTTGTAACATATTTTATCAAACCTTTTTGCATAATCTACAAACATAAATCAGTCAGTTAAGTGCCATAGGTGATACACGCTTGGCAGAAGATTTTCCCACGGTAGGTTGCCACTGCTTTCTGCGGTAGACTAGTTGCCAACCAAGGCTATAAAACCCAATCTATCCTTCTGGAGGGAAAAAAGACGGATATTATGATATTAATAAGTAGTAATTAGTGGGGGATCGGTTTATTACGTCATAATAATAGAAAACTGACCCCCACTTTATGCCCATTAGCAGCTTTACTTATGTTTCCAGCTATTATATTCAGTCAGTCAATTAAGTGCTATACGTGATACACGTTTGGGCGATCATGTCTCGAAAGAAACATGACTGACTTGGCAGAAATTTTTCCCGCAGTAGATAGCCATTACTTTCTGAAGTAGACTAGTTACCAACCAAGGATATAGAACCCAATCTGTCCTACTGAAGAGAGAAGATACAGATTAATACCTTTCCGAAAGGTATTTGCGCGTAAGTGAATGCAAAGAATTCAACTGGAATTCGAACTCGGCACTCCGATTTCTCGTTCCGAGCCGATATCCACTGCACTTCAACGCACATCTTACGAAACATAGGTACACAGTTTTTTTCATATATATATATATATATATATATATATATATATTTGCATTACTTTTTCTGATATCATTCTGAGCATAAATATTGTATTCCTTGTTCCGGTGTCTTTAACGAACCCGTATTGTGCTTGTTTTATTTCCGGTCTTATTCTGCTGTGTGCTCTATTCATGCGAATTCAAGTGATAAGTTTTGTTACATGCCTCATTAGGCAAATTCTCCAATGATGTTCACATTCGTTTGCGCCTGGCTTCTTAGGTAGTTCGATGAAAATTTAGGAGTTCGTATATATTACCACTGACCTATATTTCAATTATCATGTATGCAATCTTATCAATGCCGAAATCATTTACCATGTCATCATCTCTATTACAATACAGTCTCGTCCTGTTGCTTTGTTAATTTGACCAATGTTTGGTTCAGAACGAGAAAACGGAGGACTGAGTTTGAATTCCAGTTGCATTCACTTATGCACAAATACCCTTGGGTAAGGAATGAATCTGTCTCTTCTCCTTCTCCTTCCAGGTATGGGTTGAATAGCATAACAGATTGAGTTCTATAGCCTTTATTGGCAACCAGTCTACCGCAGAAAATAATGGCAACCTACTGCAGTAAGATTTTCTGTCCAGTCAGAGACATGATCGTGAAACCGTCTTTCACATGTGGCACTTAACTGACTGACTCTTTTCATTGTTTCTAACGAAATTTTCCTTTTTCTTAATACTTTGCTTAGCTTTTCGAAAGATACGTTATTCTAATGACATTTTTTTTATTTTTCTTAGATTTTTTTCTGCTACAATCAAACTGACGTCAGTAACGTAATTGCTTAGAATCTAGTCAAATTTGAGTAAAGTTGGTAACAAAACATCGTGTAGTCCACTTGAATTTTTTTTTTTCTAAAGCTATTTATTTATTTGGATGATTTTACTGTGTTATTTTTCTTTTTTTTTCATGATATTTTTTTCAGTTAAAAAAATGACAGGTCCCGGTGGTGGAGGTAAGTTTTTGGTGTTGATTGTAGTCATTAACCACAGTGTCTTTTATGCACTGATAGCTCTTGACCAGTCCAATTTCTATTCATTTAGCAATAAAATTCCTTTCGTAGCAATTCTTCATAGACACATAATTACACTTTCTCTACTGTTTCCTTCAAAACGACTATTCAAATTGACACATCATTAATCTAGTAGTAATATATATTGTCACGCATTAATAGACATTTTTCACCATTTTTCGTAGTGATCACAACGCCTTCTCCTTCCATGTATATAACGTCTCTACACGCGGTCTATTTATATATGCATGTTCTCTTTGTAGCCCTTTGTTGCTTAAATCATTTATATATATTTGTGGTTTGTGTTCGGTGAGACCAGGGCTTAGAAAAGCCCGAGCAAGCATACTTAAAGTTTGTACCCGACGAGACCAGGCCTTGATGGACGTGAGTAAATTTGTTGTTTGTGCCCGACGAGAACTGGTCTTGATGAACGTGAGTAAATTTGTTATTTGTGCCCGACGAGACCAGGTCTTGATGGACGTGAGTAAATTTGTTGTTTGTGCCTGACGAGACCATGTCTTGATGAACGTGAGTAAATTTGTTGTTTCTGTCTGATGATAACAGGGCTTAGAGGAACGTAAGTAAATGTGTTCTTTGTGCCCAACGGGGCCAGAGGTTAGATGAACGCGAGTAAATTTGTTGTTTGTGCCCGACGAGAACTGGTCTTGATGAACGTGAGTAAATTTGTTGTTTGTGTCCGACGAGACCAGGACTTAGATGAACGTGAATAAATGTGTTCTTTGTGCCCGACGAGACCAGGTCTTGATGGACGTGAGTAAATTTGTTGTTTTGCCCGACAAGACCATGTCTTGATGGACGTGAGTAAATTTGTTGTTTGTGTCCGACGAGACCAGGACTTAGATGAACGTGAATAAATGTGTTCTTTGTGCCCGACGAGACCAGGTCTTGATAGACGTGAGTAAATTTGTTGTCTTTGTTAGAGGAGACCAGGTCTTTGTGGACGTGAGTAAATTTGTTGTTTGTGTCCGACGAGACCAGGGTAAGTGAACGTGAGTAAATTTGTTGTTGTGTCTGATGATATAAGGGCTTAGAGGGAACAGTAAGTAAAATGCTTTGTGCGACGGACAGAGAGGTTAGAATGAACGTGAGTAAATTTGTTTGTTTGGCAGGAACTGGTCTTGATGGACGTGATGAAAATTTGTTGTTTGTGTCCGACGAAACCAGGGCTTAGATGAACGTGAGTAAATGTGTTCTTTGTGCCCGACGAGACCAGAGGGTTAGATGAACGTGAGTAAATTTTGTTGTTTGTGCCCGACGAGAACTGGTCTTGATAGACGTGGAGGTAAAATTTGTTGTTTTGTGTCCGACGAGACCAGGTATTGATGAACGTGAATGAATTTGTTGTTTTTGTCAGATGAGACCAGGTCTTAATGGACGTGAGTAAATTTGTTGTTTGTGTCCGACGAGACCAGGGCTTAGATGAACGTGAGTAAATGTGTTCTTTGTTCCTGACGGGACCAGAGGTTAGATGAACGTGAGTAAATTTGTTGTTTGTGCCCGACGAGACCATGTCTTGATGGACGTGAGTAAATTTGTTGTTTGTGCCCGACGAGACCATGTCTTGATGGACGTGAGTAAATTTGTTGTTTGTGCCCGACGAGACCATGTCTTGATGAACGTGAGTAAATTTGTTGTTTGTGCCCGACGAGACCATGTCTTGATGGACGTGAGTAAATTTGTTGTTCGTGCCCGACGAGACCAGATCTTGATGGACGTGAGTAAATTTGTTGTTTGTGCCCGACGAGACCAGGTCTTGATGGACGTGAGTAAATTTGTTGTTTGTGCCTGACGAGACCATGTCTTGATGGACGTGAGTAAATTTGTTGTTTGTCTCCGACGTGACCAGGGCTTAGATGAACGTAAGTAAATGTGTTCTTTGTTCCCGACGGGACCAGAGCTTAGATAAACGTGAGTAAATTTATTGTTTGTGCCCGACGAGACCAGGTCTTGATGGACTTGAGTAAATTTGTTGCTTGTGTCCGACAAGTCCAGGGCTTAGTTAAATATGAGTAATTTTTTTGTTTTGTTTAACCAAGAGCCAAACCACTCCACGTAACTTATACTTTTGTAGTTGCAAAGCTAAAACTTTTTAACACGAAACAGCACTAATTCACTCACTCATCGGTCACTGGATTCATTCACCACACAATGTGACAGTTCTCGACTAAAGAACTTATATTCATCCAGCAAGCATTTCAACTCATTCTCGAACAAAAATAGTTACGCTCAAAGAGAGACAACTTTTTAATTAAACTTAAAATTCACATCAAAAAAATATTACTGTTTAATTTTACTTAAGTTCACAAATGTCAATCAATATAAATTGCTTCCTTCCTCTGTATGTCTTACTATATATGAAATTCTTATTGTTTGTTATATAAAAAAGGGATTTATTGTTATTTCTCAGGTTTGTTTTATTCTATGTGTGAATATTGAAATTTTAATTTTAGTGGAAATTGTTAATTTATCACGCAGCCTATTCCTCAGCTTTTATTTACTCATATAATTAAAATGTACACGGCAAGTTCATAGGGTTGCGTCTAAATTAAACTAAAAATATGTAAAGAACTTAATAAAAGGAAAAAAATTATGCGCAAATTCACCCACTGTATATACCAGTGGTCGGCAACCCCCGGCCCGCGGGCCACATCTGGCTCTCTGGTGAATCTTGTCCGGCCTGCTACCTTACTCAAGACACGATATAAAAATAGGTAAACCAAACCAAAGTGACAGTTTATAGTCTGAATATATTGCGTCGAAATTTTAAAAAATATTTCTTTTTACCTGGAGAATGTGTTTTACTTTTATTTTTTATTTATAGGGATCGCAAAAATTTTTTTAGTATTTTTAACAAAATTCCCGTCAGATATTAAATTATATTGAATTCTTGCTTTCTTCAAACACATAGAAAATTTATTCACATATTTAATAATATGGTTCTTCTCCATGGCACTTGAGCCATAGCTGTTTGTCCCTCCTCCATGATTCTTCATAGCTTTTTGGCCCTCACTCTCCAAAAGGTTGCCGACCCCTGGTATATACACTGTGTGTAGGGGAAATTGTCGCCATTTTATTTTATTGATTTAATTTCGCGCATGCGCGTTTTTTGTTTTTTTATTTTGTCGGCTACACAATGTAATAGTGAAAAAGTGCATTAATATGCAATTCACTCAGCAAAAATTTGGAAACGGCATATTGTACTGCTTGCCGTTCGCTCCGAAAGATCCAATACGAAAATTTCAGATTGTTCATGTGTCAATCTGAGTCTGTCCTCCATTCTTCTTCTTCTTCTTCTTCTTCTTCTTCTTCTTCTTCTTCTTCTTCTTCTTCTTCTTCTTCTTGTGCCTGTCCCTTCATGAGCTTGTCTCTTGTTGCTCTCAATATTTTCCTCTTGGTATCGTTTCCCAAACTACGCTCCCCCCCATCCATTTGCTCAAACTTATCAAGTATGTCTCGCTCTGCTTTCCCCTGTATCTCTTTCCCTCTATCCATCCTGTGAGTATTAGATTCCCCAGGTCCTCTTTCCTCATTACGTGTCTCAGGAACCTCATCTATCTCTTCCTGATGTTAAGTATAAGTTTTCTTCTCGCTTGCATCCTCTCCAATACCTCATCGTTGCTCACGTGTTCGGTCCATGGTATCTTCAGCATCCTTCTGTAGAATCACATTTCTGCTGCCTCGAGCCTCTCTTTCATCACATATCAGTCTAGCACTCTTTTCATTGTTTCTAGTGAGATTTTCCTGACTCTCAGTATTCTGGTTAGCTTTTGAAATGCGTCCTTGCTTATGACAATGCATCTTTGGATCTCAACGTCATACTTTCTATCCTCTGTCAGAATACTTCCCAGGTACTTAAATTTCTTTACTTGTTTTAATTTAGTTGGCATTTGTAGGGCCCTCTTTTTGCAAATGACCATACATTCAGTTTTCTTGAAGTTTATGCTCAATCCTTTCTTCTAGCTTTCTCTTGTTACTTTTTGTAGGAGGTCTGTTTACAATAGATTTTGCTAAATTATGAATATTTTGTATGAGACACATTATGTTTTGTATGAGAAGCATTATATTTTGTTTTTCATTAAAACTTATAAAAATTTCATGCATTTAGGTGGAGGGGGTTAACAGAAGTAAAAAAATTTACCAAGATTTTTAAAAAATAATAATTTCAAAAATAATTTAATTTACTTGTGAATGAGTACTGAAAGTTTCATTAAAATCCCATAATTATTTGATTTTTGCGAGAATTTCCAAATTAATGTGTTTGTTACCGGAAAAAAGTGGGTGATGTAATCATTACGTTTTTTTATTGTAAACAGTCGTAACGTTTTGGTTACCCGCTAACTCAAAACAAAACAAGATTTTCTGCCAAAATTTCAAACATGTTAGAAGGGTTTAAATTTTTTTTAAATAATTAAAACGTACTTTGATCTTTCCTCTTAATAATAATATAAAGATTTTGATGGAAAAAGTTCGTTTTTATTAAGTCTGGGACCCTCACTAGAATTTTTGAGATTATCGAAAGGGCTGGAGATTTGATTCAGGTCAAGGGAATTATGAAAAAAGAACAATACCATTCAAAATTTGTCTATATTTCTGTGATGAGCTACTGTAATTATTTACATTATTTACGTTATTTGGACTGTTGTCCTCATCTTGGTTGCTATATTTAGGACGATTTGGCCGTTTTACGTTCCGGCCTTCTTCATGTGATTGGAATTTCGAACCGAACCTTTTATGTTGATCACTGGGAATAGATTGTTCTCGTTCCATGAGTCATGCCACTTCCGGATGTCTCAGTTATCTCCATTTAACTCAACTCTCTAAGTTTTTTTTTTATTCACCACTGCTGTAGCCAGGTATTGAACTCAGACTTCTTTAGGTCAAGTCACTGGATCCAAGCAATGCCTTTATTCTCTAAACTGAAGAATTTTATATATGGAACTTTCATTGCATGAAGCTACTAAAGAAAATTTTTTAGCAGTCTGTATTTATTATCGTAAAGTAGGTACCTCGGCTCATTTTCGATATATGACTTTTAAAACGAATTTTTAATAATGAAAAAGTTTTCTTGAAATTTTTATTTTAGTTTTAATTGAAATTCTAAATGATTAAATTTACTATTTCCAGTAAGCAAAATACTCTGGTTTATTTCAAAGAGAATTTATATTGATTAGAATATAAAAGTTTGAAATATGTTTTTTCAATTTTTGAATTTTGCCGTCATTTCTGAGTGATCGACATATTTGTAAACAAAAATTAATTCTCGGTTTTAAAATCTTGCAAAAATAAAATATACATCTGTGACACATTATCTTTGAAACATTAACAAATCTTATGTTAAATTAATCTGATTTACACAAGTATTACTTATTTATAGCGTGGAATTTAGAATACAACTATTTCTCAATCACAGATTTGAACTTATTGACCTGTCCGCCATAAATCAAGAACAGGTGGCTGATTAGAGATAAAAGTGTATGGTGTTTATAAGTGACAAACTTGTACAATTTTTTCGAGTAAGGAAGGAAACTTTGACCTCTTAATTTGCACATAGAAATTACTATACAAAAAAAACTTCAATTACACAAAAGTTTTTTTAATTATTTTTAAAATATGGAGGCAAAACGATTTTTATTAAACTTTTCAATTTTCGATAGGCAATATAATCATCAATTCTTAACTAAAAAGTCTACTCGCAATCAATTTTTTGAAGATTTTTTAAAATATTTGTAAGAATTTTATAAATTTTTATAATATAAAAAATTAAAACAATTTTTTTAAAATTTCATTAATAATTGAATTTTTTCTTCGGACTATAATGTCCTTAAATTTTAATATTTATTCAAGTAATTAAAAGCTTACCAAATTAAATAATATCAGAGTTTTATTGCATTTTTTACTTTACTCTTCGGAGCAATTTTTTGGATACAGAGGCAAAATTTTAAAAAAATTAGATGATTTGTATTCTCTAATAAATCCCGCGTTTAACTAATAAAATTATAGACCGCAACAAATTAAAACTTATAAAAATTTCATGTATTTACATGGAGGGGTAAAAAAAAAATTATCAAGATTTAAAAAAAATAATAATTTCAAAAATAATTTCATTTATTTGTCAATGAGTATTGAAAGTTTCATTAAAAGTTTTCATTAAAATTCGACAATTATTTGATTTTTGCGAGAATTTTTAAATTAATGTGTTTGTTATCGGAAAAAAAAGTGGGTGATGTAATTATAACGTTTTTTATTGTAAACAATCATAACGTTTTGGTTACCCGCTAACTCAAAACAAAACAATATTTTTGGCCAAAATTTCAAATATGTTAGAAGGGATAAAAATGCTTTTTTAAATAATTAAAACTTACTTTGATTTTTCCTCTTGATAATAATATAAACATTTTGATGGAAAAGTTCGTTTTTATTAAGTTTAGGCCCTTTTTTTATTCATACTATGCTGTTATTTTAGGGATTTAGTGGCGATACCTATCTTAAAGGATAGTTTCTAGTTGTTGACATTTATTTCCATTTTATTTCTACATTTTGTGAGGTGTGCGAATAGTTTCAGCATAATTAATTAATATATCTTTGCTGCTGAAACTGATTAAATTTTTTGAGTTCCGACAGTTTTTTTAATATCTCCACTTAAAGTGTTATGTAAAGAAATCATCTTAAGGTGTTGTGTAAAGAAATCATCTTAAGGTGTTATGTAAAGAAATCATCTTAAATTGTTATGTAAAGAAATCATCTTATGGTGTTATGTAAAGAAATCATCTTAAGGTGTTCTGTAAATAAATCATCTTAAATTGTTATGTAAAGAAATCATCTTAAGGTGTTATGAAAGAAATCATCTTAAGGTGTTATGTAAAGAAATCATCTTAAAGTGTTATGTAAAGAAATCATCTTAAGGTGTTATTTAATAAATCATCTTAAGTTGTTATGTAAAGAAATCATCTTAAGGTGTTATGTAAAGAAATCATCTTAAGGTGTTATGTAAAGAAATACGGCTCTCCCCAATTTTTTTTCCTGCAGTACTGTTTTCCTTAAACAACAAGTGGAGCCCAAAATGCCGCCTACGGAATCGGAGATGATAAAATCAACCAGGGAAAGAAGCTCGTCAAAGCAGAAACCGTGAAAATATTTATAGAAAAGACAGAAGGAAGCTACATTACGTGATTGAGAAAGTGACTGAATGAGAGCTGCTACCTCAGGATCGATTATAATGCAGATCCGTCTTTGGATTTTGTTGGGGACCTCGAGATGAATAGCAGGAGCACCCGACCAGATATGGCAACAGTATTCAATGCATGGTAGATTTATAAATGTGTAAGATAGATTTTGACGAGTGGCCTGACAGAGTTACCCAACTCAAAGTTAATTTTTCGTTTTTCTTAATAAACAGTAAACAAATTGTATTACCTTGTTTTTTTTTTTGTTTTGTTTTTTTTGTTTCTTTTGTTTGTTTTTTTTTTCATTAGAACTGATAGCTCTGGAAGAATTCGTCGTAGAGAAAATGACAAAAATAATAAATGAAATTTATAATATGATGTATACCAGACGACCTAAGCAAGTCGATTTTCATAGCAATGATGAAGAAGCCGGGTGCAAACGAGTGCGAACTCCACTGAACAATCAGTTTAATGAGCCACATTACAAAACTGATCATCCGAATCCTGATGAAGAGAGCGAGAAGCAGAATCAGGCCATAGATAGGACAAGAACAATGAGGGTTCATTAAAGACACTGGAACAAGGAACGCCATATTCATGATTAGGATGCTCTCCGAAAGGGCAATACAAATGAAGAAGGACGTATACCTATGTTTTATCGAGTATGCGAAGGCGTTCGACAAAATACGCCAAAAAGAATTGATGGAGATGCTCAGCAGCCTCGACATATTTGGGAAAGACATAAGAGTAATCAAGAATACTGGCAGCAAACTGCCTGCATACGGACAGGTAACGAATTCAGCAGAAATACAAAGATAAAAAGGGACGTAAGACAAGGATGTGTCTTTTCACCGGATCTATTTAACTTGTACAGCGAGACTATTCTGAGGACGCTAGATGTTATGCCAGGATTTGTCATCGGAAGCCACAATTTGAACAACATAAGGTACGCAGATGATACAGTGCTGATAGCAGACACGGAAAGAAAACTATAAGACTTACAGAAGGTAGCTGAAGAGAGTGACAAGAAAAGACTACAAATAAACTGCAAGAAAAGCGAATGCATGTTCATCTTCAAAAAGAGCAGCCTAAAATGCCAAATACAGGTGGGGAATACTAAAATCAAGCAGGTACAAAAATTTAAATACCTGGGAAATGTTTTAACATAAGAAGGAAAGTGCGACACAAAGATCAGAAGGCGAATTGGCATGGCGAAGTACGCGTTCCAGAAGCTAAGTAGAGTATTAAAAGACAGGAAAATTTGGCTAGAAACAAAGAAGAGAGTACTGAATTGCTATGTGATGTCAGTTCTTCAATATGGCAGTGAATGCTGAACAATATTATCAAAGATGAAGGAAAAACATAAAGTAACTGAAATGTGGTTCTACAGAAGGATGCTGTGGATACCATGGATCGAGCATGTGAGCAATGATGAGGTTTTTGAAAGAATGGAAACGAAAAGTAAATTAATACTGAGCATCAGGGAAAGATAGCTAAAGTTCCTTGGTCATGCACTGAGGAAGAACGGATTCGAGAACCTGATACTAACAGGCCAGATAGAAGGAAGGAGAGACGGGAAAACAGCGAGTAACGTACTTGACTGGCCTGAGCAGGTGAATGGCAGAACAGGGTTTGCATGGTGTAACAGGAGAAAGCGTGCTAAGAGCGACCAGGGGTAGGGAGGTATGGAAGACCATGATCGCCTATGTCCTGAAATGACATGGTACATAGAAGAAGAAGTCTTATTTTAAACCTTATTGTTTGAATGTTTCCCCGTTTTATACGACGTTTTTCCGCTTTGTCGTCAATGTTTTCTGTGTTGCGTTCTAGTTGTACTTTTGATCCCATTCTCTGTTAGCCTCGTTTTCAAAATCTCTTGTTAATCTTACAGTTTCTGCTTTTGGCTCTTCGTCCATTGATTTCATTTGAACATACTCAAATTATGTGCATATTTTTCTGCTTAAAACTGCTCTGTGGGATTATTGCTGTCTTCCATGTCGTCTCTCGCTTCAATTATTAACTCCTCAACGCTACATCATACACGACGGTTTCCTTTATTACATAAGAGGCCGTAGCAGTAGTAGTAGTAGTAGTAGTAGCAACATTTCTTCGCGGAAGCGTTTGAGATATGGAGGGGGGATTAAATGAATGTATGTCAACTGGTTGAGCTAGTACTCATCACCACATGCTGCCATGCTTTACTAAAGAATTTTAATCTTCACGCTTCTATTCTTGTTCTGACTGTGTTGGCTGGTTCTTATTCTGACTGTGTTGGCTGTGTTGGCTGGTTCTTATTCTGACTGTGTTGGCTGGTTTTTTGTGTCTTATATCAAAACGATAAAGAAAGACAACCCTTCACTGGCTGAATTCTACACCTCTAGGGATCAAATCTCTCCCACTAAGTCCGAGTTTTCAGAGTGCTGACCAGCAGTTTGCCATTTTGGGCCAGCATAAGATTTTTGTAACATTATATGATGCAATTTTGTTCGCTCTGATTTTCAGAGAATTATGGCATGTTAACAAATCTGATATTTTTATTGAAACTGCTGTTAAAATAACTTTCATTATTCCTTTAATAATTAATACTCATGTTTAAAATTAGAACACTGAAAAAAAAAGAAACAAGTATTTCATTCTTAATTGCGAACAATGATATTGTAACTAGGAAACTAATACAGAATATAAATATATTAGTTCGATCTTAAATTGAGCAAGTGATGCTTTCGTGCTAATTGCCTCATAGGAAAATAAAGAAGAGCCATATGGTTTCCCAGATTGACATCACTATTTCGTCAGTTCAATCCTCGCTCGATCTCATCTGCTTCTGCTTTTGTGCTAAATCTAATCTAATCTGAGTAAATCTGAGTTTTCTTCTCGGCTTTTCCAATCCTACCTCAAATTTGTTCGGTATTATCCCAAATGCGCCCAACAATATTGTGCAAATAAATTTACGCTAACAACACTACAGTTTACTCTAGTCTCGATCAAAAATCTGCTGAAGCTGACAAAGCAAACCTTGCTGCCGAGCTTAAAAAGGACCTCCAATCCGCGGTGGACTGGGGTAAGAAATGGCACGTCAATTTTAATGCTTCCAAAACGAAGCTATCTATTAACCATCACAGACAATCGTTCTACCGCCCATTAGCATGGACCAGGCTAGTCTCCTTGAAAGTAAAACACTGCACCTCCTCGGGGTAACTTTCACATCGGACCCCAAGTGGAATAGCTATATAGAATCTATAGCTAAATCAGCTGCTAAGAAGGTCGGTTCTCCGTGCAGAACCAGGAAGTTTTTTTCCCGTCTGAAACAACCCTGCACATATACAAATCTACCATCCGCCAGTGCATTGAATACGGCTGCCATATCTGGTCGGGTGCTCCTGCTATCCACCTGGGTGTCCTTGACAAAATCCAACGGATCGATGTGATCGATCCCGATTTGACAGCTAGGATACTGTCGCTTTCTCACAGACGCAGTGTGGCGTTCCTGTGTCTCTTCTACAAATACTTTCACGGCTTCTGCTCCGATGAACTTAACTCACTGGTGCCCCCTATATACGAATTTCCTCGAGCCACAAGATTAGCAACTAGGTCCAACCCTTTTAGTGTGAAACCAATAAATTGTAAACGCAAATTCTACTCCAACAGCTTCTTTTCTCGCACTTCCCGCCTATGGAATTCCCTTCCGTTTACTTGCTTTCCCGATAGCTACAATCTCGAAGAATTTAAATGTAAAATCAATAGTCATCTCCGATCTCACTAACTTGCATCCTCTCTCTCTCTCTCTCTCTCTCTCTCTCTCTCTCATGCTCTTTTCTCCGTCCACCCCACTCTCATCAGCATTCTCATCCTTCTTATACCCTCTTTCTGACACCCCCTCTAACCGATCACTCTTTCACATGACATTCCTCCTATGTAACACCCTGCACAACAGTGGCAGCAACATGCCTTGCTTGGGGCGACACGATTATAAATAAAAATTCTGTTATGGAGACTCACCCATATGACACATGAACTCGTCCCAGCAATATATAAACAGCAGTTCTGCTTTTAGAAGTAGAGTAAGAGTAAGATAGACAGAAAGAGTTATATTGTTCGCCCTAGATAACGCGCTCTCTACCAGAAACTGTAACTAACGTCTGCTCAGCAAGATTGCAGTATAATCCACAAGTGGGCTCTCTGGGTGTTGGACAAACACAAGTGTGCCTGAGTAGGCGCCCGCAACGGGAATTAGCTAGCCACCCTATTAGACAGGCATCCTTGGATACGAGTAGCCAGCCATATATCTATGTTGCAAAAGAAGTCAGCGAGCCGAGTTCAACTCCATCTCTCATCTGTTACATTCAATTCTTCAAATCTCCTTGGTAAAGACATGAATGCATTTCTTCTCCTCCATGCGCTAAATATGGATTAAATAACAGGGTAGAATGAATTAAGCTTTGGTTGTCAGCCAGTCTAGGAGAATGATTACTATGATCACATAACTGTGGAAAGGCAACGTGTAACTGCTTCAGTATATTCCTGAAGACGTTGTGGCAATTTGCAGGTAATAAACAGACGTTCTAAACAGACATGCTATTAAAAATATAAAAAAGAATAATAAAAGAAACATACCTACAATAAAATTCCAATCCTTTATCTTCTTTTTAACCAGTTTGTCCGGCAGTTCGCAACACCCATACGCCATATCGACCGAATCACGTGACCATTTCCTTTCAATCTTTACATAGTCTTTTGTAACCTTCCTGTCGGCCTTCGAAGAAGACAGACAGGAAGTTAAGGCTCCCATAATCTTTATCGCCGTAATAATGCATGATTATACATATTTGTTGAACGTCGATAAGTAACTTTGTCCACACGGCCTTTAATTGATGTTAATGGCAACACGAAACCCGAACTTATATGGCTGAAGCGACTAACCCGTTTATAATCACTGTTGGAAAACTTTGGCACCACTGAAGAACATCAGACGAAGATTATAATGGTGGCATCAAAAAAGGGACAGAGAAAAAAAAAGAAAGTGGGCTTTGCCAGGGGAGGTGGGGGCAAACGATCTTATTTCAGAAATCCAAACACGGGTGTTTTCACATTAAATCACCGGCGTATTATATAGATTGTAACAGCGCACGTTTTGTTTCGTAAGGCTAATCATATTAATGTGTGTTTTGTAGGAAAAAATCTAAGCCGAAATACGATGTCCATAACTTGGAAGAGACCTCCTGGATTGCTTACTTAAGTTAATTAAGTCGTTCGATGAACCTCATTGGTACTGGATAGATGATGACCTATATTTTTGATTGCCCGGCCCCAGAAGTTAAAGCATAAGTCTTGCGGTATTAAAATACGAGGTTTTACACTCGATGTTTGATTCGTTCTTTCTTTCTTTCTTATTCATTTATTTTATTTTTTCATTCTTTCCCTTCTTCTAACTTTCTCTTCTTCCTTCTTTATTTTCTTATTTCTTTCTTTTTTCATAGGCTTTCTTTTTTTCTTTCGCTATTTCTGTTAATTTGTCTCATTTCTTTTATTCTTTCTTTCTTTCTTTCTTTCTTTCTTATTCATTTATTTTATTTTTCATTCTTTCTCTTTTTCATTCTTTTTCTTTTTTCTAATGCTTTTTTATTCTTTCGCTCTTTCTGTTAATCTTTCTCATTTCTTTTCCGCTTTCTTTCTTTCTTTCTCTCTTTCTTTCTTTCTTTCTTTTATTCTTTCTTTCTTTCTTTCTTATTCATTTATTTTATTTTTTCATTCTTTCTCTTTTTCATTCTTTCTTTTCTTTTTTCTTATGCTTTTTTATTCTTTCGCTCTTTCTGTCAATCTTTCTCATTTCTTTTCCGCTTTCTTTTTTTCTTTCTTTTATTCTTCCGTTCTTTCTTTCTTTTCTATTTCTTTTATTGTTTCTTTTGCACCTTCTTTTATTCTTTCGTTGGAAGTGGGTCGCTTGGGGACACCAGATAGAGTAAGCAATAGATACACCTGGATGCAACAGCAACTAAGAGGCAGACCCAAAACCTCCAATCTCCCAAACAGAGGCCTTGCTGCTAGATGTAGTTTATCGTCATACCTTGGACGAGCGTAAATAGTGACAATGCCTCATATCAGAAATATAAACAGATAGCCCCCTGCTGGTCATCTCAGTGTTCTCAACAGGCTCCAAAAGAGAATCAGTAATGTAATAGGTCCCGGCTTGGCAGCTCAACTCCACAGTCACTTTCTCACCGGCGGGATGTGGTTTCCCTCTGTCTATTCTAAAAATATATTCATGGCTTCTGCTTTGACGATCTTAAATCACTGGTGCCTCCGCCTCAAGAATTTACTTGAGCAACCAGACTGGCAACAAGGTCACAGCCTTTTACAGTTAGATCAACCAAATGCAGCCGACAATTCTACTCTACCAGCTTCTTTTCTTGCACTTCCCGCCTGTGAAACTCTCTTCCGTATACTTGCTTCCTTGGTAGCTAGAAACTCCAGGAATTTAAATGCAATGTCAGTACCCATCTTTTATCCACTTAACTCCAGTCCCTTCTATATCACCCCGTGTATCTTGTTCTTTTCCTTCCTCACTACCTTCGCAACTGTCTTAACACCTGTGTTCCCATCCTTTCCTTGCCCGTTCTCTGACACCCAATGTAACTGGTTCGTCTTTCTCTTCACTCTCCTTCTGCCTAAACCTTTACTCTTATGTAGCCCCCTGCGCATCAGTGGTGGTACCGCCCTGCTTGGGGTGAAACGAAAAAAAAGTTAGCCATTCCCCTGTAACGAAACATTTGGCATCTATTGAAAGAGCAGTCAGTTTTGCTTTCGATTGAAATTTATAAAATCTTTTTGTTTCAAAAATTTTTCAGGAAATTAGGCTTTTCAAGTTCGGTAGCTATTATCATTCTTTCCAGTATTGATGGGCCTTTTTTTCTTCGTAATCTTTTATTTGTAGACCGAGCAGCCGGTACTGTTTTAGTTAAAATTTATAAAATATTTCTCTTTAAACAATTTTTCAATTAAATAAGTTTCTCAATTCCAGTAGCTGTTATCGCTCTTTCCATTATTGATGTAATTTTTCTTTCTAAGCTTTTATTTAAAGACTAAATAACCAGTACTGCTTTAGTTAAAATTTATAAAATATTTCTCTTAAAATAAATTTTCAGAAAAATAACTTTCTCAACTTTCTGTTATCACTCTTTCCATTATTGATGATTTTTCTTCCTAAACTTTTATTTGAAGACCGTGCAGTCAGTACTGATTTAGTTGAAATTTATAAAATATTTCTTTTTAAACAATTTAAAAAAAAATAGGTTTCTCAAATCCAGTAGCTGTTATCACTCTTTCCAAGATTGTTGTAATTTTTCTTCCTAACCTTTTATTTGAAGAACGAGCAGCCAGTAATGTGTTAGTTGAAACTTATAAAATATTTCTCTTTAAACAATTCTTCAATTAAATATGTTTCTCAAGTCCAGTAGCTGTTATCAATCTTTCTAGTATTTCTGCGGGGGTTTCCTAACTAACCTTTTGTTTGAAGTAGCGTTGAATATCAACATTTTGATTATATCATTACTCTTTCCTCTATTTACATGTACTAGCCATTTTAGTTCTTGATGCTGTTGGTAATTCTTTAAGTGGTGTGGTTTCTGTTATTTTGTACTGTTCTTTATTTGTGATTCTGTGGCGCCAAACCCAAAAGGTTCGAAGAAGGGTGGTTTTCACCAAGACTCAAGGGCTTCGCACTCACAGAGATCATTTATTTGAGAAAGTGTTTGTAGTGGTGGTTGCAGTAAATAAAATCTTTCTCTTGAAAAGATTTTTAGAAATATGGATTTTTCAAGTCGAGTAGCGCTTACAGGAAAATCTCAATAGAAACGAAGAAAAGAGTGCTAGACTGCTACGTGATGTCAGTTCTTCAATACGGCAGTGAATGCTGGACAATATCATCGAATATGAGGACAAAACTGGAAGCGGCCGAAATGTGGTTCTTCAGAAGGATGCTACGGATATCGTGGACTGAGCACGCAAGCAACGAGGAGGTGTTGGAAAGAATGGCAACAAAAAGGAAATTGATGCTGAGCATCAGGAAGAGACAAATGAAGTTCCTGGGACATGCAATGAGGAAAGAGAGCCTGGAGAACTTGATACTGACTGGTCAGATAGAAGGAAGGAGAGACAGAGGAAGGCAGCGGATAACATATTCGCTTGGCCTGATCAGGTGGATGACGGAACGGGGGTTGCCAGGAGCAACATACTAAGAGCCACAAGGGATAGAGAGACTTGGAGAACCATGATCGCCTACGTCCTGAAGGGACAGGGTACATAGAAGAAGAAGCGCTTATTGTTCATTCTAGTATTGATAGGAGGTTCCTTTCTAACTTGTTGTCTGAAGTAATATGGAACATCAACATCTTGATTATGTCATTCCTTTCTATTCAAGCTTCAAGATTAGCAAGTAGGTCCCACCCTTTTATTGTGAAACCAATAAAATGTAAACGAAAATTTTACTACAGCAGCTTCTTTCCTCGCACTGTGGAATTCTCTTCCGTTTATTTGCATCCCCGACAGCTACGATCTCTAAGAATTTAATTATATTCAATAGACGTCTCCTATCTCACTAACCTGCATCCTCTCTCTCATGCTCCTTTCTCCGTCCACTCCACTCTCATCAATATTCTCATCCTTCTCATACCCTCTTCCTGACACCCCCTGTAACCTGTAACTCTTTCTCATAACTCCTAACCCCCTGCGCACCAGTGGCAGTAAACTCCCTTGCTTGGGGCGATATGATTATATATATAAAAAAAGTGCTATCCATTTTACTTTTTGATACTGTTGGTAGTTCTCAATTGACTGTGGTTTCTGTCATACTGTTCTTTGTTTGTGAATATGCCGCGTCAGTCCACAATGTTCAAAGAAGGATGAACATTGCCAAGACTCTCAGGCTTCACTTGCTCAGAGCCATTTTTAACTATTGATCTCAGAAGGCAAAATAAATAAAAGCCAAAATGGTTACATTAAACAAATTTTCAAACAGATTTTTTTCAAATTGTTCCAGATTTAGAAAAAAAGAAAACATTCCGTATCGGCGATGCTATCACTCAGCGGCACGGATAGAATTTGAAGGATAGCGTAAATTTGCTCGTTCAAGTACATTCTGAGAGCTAAAGAGGAATTGTTCCATGCGGTGTCTGGCCAAAAAGGTACCTAAAGTAAAAAAGAACAAAGGGACATAGATGGATGCAAGGTGCTATACTGTGTTAATATAAGAAAATATGTAACACCGTTGCATGGTCAAGGATGTATTCCCAGGGCTGAGTAGGTTATTGAGAGACAAGATGATTTGATTGTAATCAAAGAAAAGTGTACTTGACTATTATGTGACTCATGTCATCCTCTATTGCAGCAAATACTGGAAAATCTCATCAAGGATAAAGGAAAGATTCGAAACGTTCCTGAGTATGGCGGTAAACTGCATCCGGCAGCAAGGACTCTGATTAGGAGGTTGTGAGAAACAATCTTTTAATTGCTGTTGTTCCCAGGTCCACCCTGGCCCAGAGTGGTAGCACCTGTTAGGGTCCCAGCTATGGGAAAATAGTTACCCCCCCCCCAACTGGGGTCAAAACATGATGAAAATATAAAAATGGACTTTTATAGAAAAGTATTCATTTTTTAAAGAAAAAATATTGTCATTACACATTTTTGAAGGAAAAAAATACCAACAATACATTTTTAAATTAAAATCTGCAATAAATTTTCACTTTTCTAAAAATCAATAAATAAATGAATAAAAATAAATGAATTTTTTACATCAAAATTAGTCTAAATCAACCACACTATAACTGAACATTAAATAAAATACCTTAAAACCCCACCTTTTTGGCATTAAATAACCCACAGAGGTTGATATGCCGTTAAACAAAACTAAAAAAGAAATGTCAATGACTCGAAGCAATATTAATGTGGTTCTACAGAAGGATACTGAGAGTACCAAAAACCGAATATGTGAACAACGTCAAGGTTTCGGAAAGGATGCAAACGAAAGAAAAACTAAGCTTAGCATCAGAAAAGGACAGCTGAGACTTCTGGGACACGTAATGAGGAAGGAGGGCTCGGAGAATCTGATATTCACGGGATGGATAGAAGGGGGAAAGCAGCGTGAGACATACTTGATGGGCTTGAGCAAGTAGATGGTGGAACGGGTATTGAGAGAGATATCAAGAGGAGAAATGTTAAGAATAACAAGGGATGGGAGCAAATGGAAGTCTACGTCCTGAAGAAACACGGCACATGAAGAAGAAGAATGCTCCAAACGAATTAGTCTCACTTCAAACAACCCCTGACAAATTTGTAATCGACTAAAGGATTGATATACTTAACGCTTTTAAAATGTACATGGTTGGGCGATTATGTATCTTTCAATCCATGACTGGCTAAGCAGAATATTTCCCCGCAGTAGGTTGCCATTTCTTTCTGCTGTAGACTGGTCACCAACCAAGGCTATAGAACACAATTTTACCTATAGCTAGGAGGCGGGGAGTAGAGATGGATTCATAGTTTTCCCAAGGATATTAGCGCGTAAGTGAATGTAATTCAGTCAGTTAACTGTTATACGTGAAACACGCTTGAGCGATCATGTCTCTTTCGAGACATGACTGACTGGGCAAAAGATTATCCCGCAGTAGGTTGCCATTGCTTTCTGCGTTAGATTGGTTGACAACCAAGGCTATAGAACCCAATCTGTCCTGCTATTTAACCCATAACTGCAGGGAAGAGACGGATTAATACCTTTCCCAAAGCTATTTGTGCGTAAGTGAATGCAATGAATTCAACTGGAATTCCCCGATTTCTCGTTCCGAGCCGATATCCACTGCACCACAAACTCGACAATACTGAGTATCAGGAAGAGACAGCTGCTGTTCCTGGGATATACAATGAGGGAGGAAGGCTTGGAGAACCTGATACTAACAGGCCAGATAGAGGGAAAAAGAGACAGGGGAAAGCAGCGGGTAACATATTTGAAAGACCTATTCAGGTGGATGATGGAACCAGGGTTGTAAAAAGGGAAGGCGTGCTAAGAGCCACCAGGGATAGGTAGACGTGGAAAGCCATGATCGCCTACGTCCTGAAGGGACAGGGCACATAGAAGAAGAAGAAGAAGAAGAAGAAGAAGAAGAAGAACTCGGCTCTCCGATTCTTCAATCTCAGTGGCAATCTGTCGAGCCTCCATAAACATCGTTGTAATAAATAAATAAATAAATAAATAAATAAAAGAACGTTTAAGTGTAACATTTGATGCTAACGTTTGACTATTTCTGTTGGTAAAGTGAACATGCGTAATTGTGTGAGGAAATGTGTTTACGCTTGAAAAAATTTGGTGACAAAATTGCTTGTGTTAAAAACAAATATCTTTCTATTTCCTGACTATTAGCAATGATTGCAATACCAGAGGCCCGTATATGTCGTCCAGTAATAGCCGCCATGTTTGTTTAAATAGAGTTGAAATTGTTATTAGCAAATTCAATGCTTCGCACTGAAGTCAATAAATTTGCTGTTAAATATATCCACGAAGAAGCGTTCAGTTTTAGAATCACTAGTTGAATAAATTTAGCTACAAATTTAGATCGTAAGACTTTGTAATTTAAATATCTACAAGTGAAATATTTATTAGAATTTGTCCTTCTGGTGACACATAATGAGCATATGAGTTTGCAAAAAATAAAATGCTTATATAAATATGAGGGCACTACGACGTGGTGTAATGGTTAGCAAAATTGTCTGGCTAGATCAACTACGACTTTCATCCTCACTGGGTACCCTGTACATGCGCCTTGTGCTACACGTGTGACTTCCCTGTGTCTCTTCTACAAATACTTTCCGATGAACTTAGCTCACTGGTACCCCCTATATATGAATTTCCTCAAGCCACAAGATTAGCAACTAGGTCCTACCCTTTTACTGCGAAACCAATAAATTGTAAACACAAATTCTACTCCAACAGCTTCTTTTCTCGCACTTCCCGCCTGTGGAATTCTCTTCCACATACTTGCTTTCCTGACAGTTACAATCTCCAAGAATTTAAATGTAAAGTCAAAAGTCATCTCTTGTCTCACTAACTTACATCCTCTCTCTCATGCTTTTCTACATCCACCCCACTCTCATCAGTACTCCCTTCCCTCTCCTACTCTTTCCCTGACACCCCCTGCAACCTATAACCCCCTGCACAACAGTGGCAGTAAAATGCCTTGCTTGGGGCGGCACCATTATAAAAAATCTAAGCTACACTTAGTAACTAATATAAATATTAAATAAAAGAGTTGTACGAACAGTGCAGACACCCGTCGCACTTTCATGAGAAGAATGTTTTTACTAAATGCCCCATAAAAAAAAACCAAGAGCCATTCAAGGTAGTAGAATACTGAATGAGATTGTTGCATGAAAGTATTGTTACGAGGGTGCATTTCTATATAAAAAAAATATTAATAAAGACTACAAAAAGGTTAAAATTTATAGTAAGGATTTCTACTGACTTACTGTAGTTGTAAAATAGAGAAATTAGAAATAGAACGTTTGGAAGATTCCAGGCCATTCCGGTATATTCGAGAAAAATCTAGATGATTCGAGAAATATTCAAATTAGGTGCTAGCTCCTATAAAAATAGGTTTTTGGAAGAGTTGTCAGTTGTAAAAAAAAAAAGAAGAATTTCTGACATTATCAACTCCGACTTTTGATTTGTGGATTATTATATCCAGCCGAAAGAATCTCTATGAAAAGTTACTGACCAACAAAAACCCAAAAGAGAACCTCGTGGAACTAAAGTGGTAAACAGAGTTTTTTTAATAAAAATATTAAAAAAACCAAACTACAAATTCTTCTAAATATACATATATTTGTGGATTTCCAGTAATAGCACTTAGATTACTTCGCTAGCCCTAGCGTGTTAAAAATACTTGACTCCCACTTTCTTCTCCTTCGTAACACTTCGCCAGTAGACCTTAACCTGTACGTTTTCTGTTTTGATTGCCAGTTATATCATTGTATATATTTTATTTTCTGTTTTTTTTTTTTCTTGTAAATTAAATATTTGATTGTGATTTAGCTCTGTGTTTTGATAAATCATTTTCTTTTCTTTTGTTACAACTTCAACATGTAACAGTATGAAAAGGAAGTAAGTGCGGGTTATGAAGATATATATGAGAGATAGACTCTAGATTGAAGAGGATAAGAGTGTAGTAATCAGGGAAGCAGCCCCATGGGAGCGCGTTACACAAAGAAAAAAATTCTGTAGGGAAATTCCTTCTTGTCAACAGAATCCGATGCATTAATCGATTAGCTTGGATTTTTACGGTTTGTCAACGCTTTGTAGATTATCTAAACCCGAATCATATTTTGAATTGTACGACTAGTCCTACTATTTAACCCATAGCTGGGAAGAAGATGGATATGTATATTTCCAGATAGTATGTGCACGTAGGTGAATGTAATGTAACCTACTGAAATTCGAGTTTGACTTTCCGAATTCTCATTCCGAGCAGCTATCTATTACACCATCCGCTCCTCCACCAGTGAACGGGGAAGCATCCACTTGGGAGTTTGTTCTACAAAGTAAGAGTTCTTGGAAAGAAAATGTCAGAATGGAACTTCATCGTTAAGAGTTCTTGGAAAGAAAATGTCAGAATGGAACTTCATCGTTATCAATGGCATGGCGGGTCCCTAGATTTAAAGGCCTGAACTGGTGGAACTAAAGACTGTAGATTGTCTGAACATCTGCTATGGAAACAACAATAGAGTAGTGAAAGGCTAGCGACATTTTGTTTTTGCGAAAAATGACTCATAAGTCGAAAAATACTACATCATAATGAGCCATAAATCGAAAAATACTACATCATAATGAGTCATAAGTCGGAAAATAATACATCATATTGACGTAAAATTGTAAAGATACCGAAATATAACACTCGTTGTTACATTTCGATTTTACCATTTCACGGTAATATTTTATATATTACCGTGAAATCTTAATATCTTTACCACCTTTATCTTTAATATTTTTACCGCTCAGTTTTGTCATGAATGATTTCTTTGTTTAATATAAATTGCTTTTTAATATGTTTGCTTTTATCGTCCTAACACATACGTTTCTTTGTTTTGCTGAAGCCATGTCACGTCGAAAAACCGGTTCTTCACCAAAATTAAGCAACGTCGAGTCTGGTCATCACCAAGATAGATGACCACTTGGGAATGCCGAATGCTGGATGTGCGGGTGGTGCAATGATTAACGGCTCGCAATTGGAATACGGAGAGCCGGGTTCTAATTCAAATCGGCTTAGTTACATTGACTTACGCTCAACTATGCTTTGGGAAGATAGAAATCAACCTCTTATTCACCCTTGCTATGAATTAACTCAAGTTGTATCACTAAAAATCACTATTATCTCCAAAAATTCCTAATATTTCGAATATATTTTCTGGCTTAAAATAACCTGCAAAAAGTTGATAAACCGTAGTCAACAAATCCATCAGGTTTTGTCGACAATCGTATTGTAAGTGGGAAAATACCCTTAGGATAATACCCTTCCTCATTCAGTCCGTCAGTTGAGTGCCATACGTGATACACGCTTGAGCGATCATGTCTAGAAAGAGACATGACTGACTGGGCAGAAGATTATCCTGCAGTAGGTTGCCATTGCTTTCTGCGGTAGACTGGTTGCCGACCAAGGCTATAGAACCCAATCTGTCCTGTTATTTAACCCATAACTGGAAGGAATAGGCGGATTAATACCTTTCCCAAGGGTATTTGCGCGTAAGTGAATGCAATGAATTCAGCTGGAATTCGAACTCGGCTCCCCGATTTCTCGTTCCGAGCCGATATCCAATGCACCACAACATTTTTCAGCTGTATTTTCCTGGTGTTAACTATCAGTTTCCTTCTCGTGTCCATCCTTTCCAAAACCGCGTTGTTTCTCACGTGTTCCATCCATGGTATCCCTAGGATCCTTCAGTAGAGCAACATTTTGGTTGCTTCAAGTCTTTTCTTCATCATTTATAAGAGTGTCCAGCATTCGCTGACATATTGAAGGATATACATCACATATCAATCCAGTACCCCCGCCACAAGACTTTACTCGTTCAACCAGACTGGCAACAAGGTCCCACCCATTTACAGTTAGATAAATCAAATACAGCCGACAATTCTACTCCATCAGCTTCTTTTCTCGCACTTCCCGCTTGTGGAACTCCCTTCTATATACTTGCTTTCCTGACGGCTACAACCTCCAGGAATTTAAATGCAATGTCAATACCCATCTCTTATCCACTTGCCTCGAGTTCTTTCTACATCAACCCGTATATCTTTTCCTTTCTCTCTACCTTCGCAACTGTCTTCACACCTGTGTTCCCATCCTTCTCTTGCCCTTTCTCTGAAACCTCTGTAACTGGTCCGTCTTTCTCTTCACTCTCCTCTAGTCTAAACTTTTACTCTTATGTAGCTCCCTGCGCATCAGTGGTGGTACCGCCTTGCTTGGGGTGAAACGATAAAAAATAATTAGCCGTTCCCCAGTAAGCAAACATTTGGCGTCCACTGAAAGAGCAGCCAGTTTTGCTTTCGGTTGAAATTTATAAAATGTTTTAGTTTAAACAATCCTTCAGGAAATTAGGCGTTTCAAGTTAAGTAGCTATCATCACTCTTTCCAGTACTCTTTTCTTTGTTCCCAGATATTTTTCCTGTCTCTTAATACTCTACTCAGCTTCTTGAATGCATCATTGGCCATGTCTATACCCGTTACGTATCGTGAGACCCCTAAATTTTCACCCATAAAAATGTATTTTATCATTTATCTCCTGTATTATGCGAATTCCTTTTTAGAGTCCCCAAATTACAATAAACTAACCTCTTTTCTTCCATATTTTGACCCCATCTTCTAGTTAAATAAATTTTTAAAAAATGAAAGAGAATGATGAAAATTTCATTAGTAACGTTATATTCATTGCGTAAACGCGGATAGCCATAAACAAACGAACGATCAGCTAAACATCTTATAAACGTAAAAAAACAGCATGAAAAACGATAAACGATATTTCTTCTTCATGCGCCGTGTCGCTTCAAAGCGTAGGCGATCATGGACCTCTACTTGGCCCTGTCTCTTGTCGCTCTAAATATTTTTCCCAATCAGTTAAGTGCCATACGTGATACACGCTTGTGCAATCATGTCTCGAAAGTGACATGACTGACTGGGCAGAAGATTATCCCGCCGTAGGATGCCATTGCTTTCTGCGGTAGACTGGTTGCCGACCAAGGCTATAGAACCCAATCTGTCCTGTTATTTAACCCATAACTGGAAAGAAGTGACAGATTAATACCTTTCCCAAGGGTATTTGCGCGTAAGTAAATACAAAGAATTCAACTGGAATTCGAACTCGGCTCGCCGATTTGTCGTTCCGAGTTGATATCCACTGCACCACAACGCACATCCTTGGCATATCTCCCAAATCCCACTACGCTATCCATCTCGCGCTGCTTTCCCCTGTCGTCCTTTCATTTTATCTGTCTTGTAAGTATTAGATTCTCTAGGCTCTCTTTCCTCAGTATGTGTTCCAGAAACCTCAGCTGTCTCCACGTGATGTTAAGTATGAGTTTTCTTCTCGTTTGCATCCTCTCCAACACCTCGGAGTTGCTCGGTTAATGGTATCCTCAGCATCCTTCTGTAGAACCACATTTCTGCTGCTTGGAGCCTCGCCTTTATCCTTGAGAAGATCTTCCAACATACAGAAGGAAAAATATCACATAGCAGTCCAGTACTTTTTTCTTTGTTTCCAATGAGATTTTTTCTGTCTCTCTGATTAGCTTTTGAAATGCGTCCTTGGCCACGCCAATGCGTCTGTGGATCTCAATGTCGCACTTTCCATTCTCTGTCAGATGTGAATATTACATGAATTATTATTGGATACAGTTAAGTAAAACATCAGTTTTATCAAAATCATGTGTAAAATCCAAAGGAGACTCAGCAATGCAATCGATCCCGACGTGGCAGCTCGACTCCAGTCACTTTCTCACCGACAAGTTGTGACTTCCCCCTGTCACTTCTACAAAATTTTTTACAGCTTCTGCCCGGAAGAATTTAGCTCCCTGGTACTCCTTCTACACAAATTTACTCAAGCTACTAGACTGACAAATAGGTCCCACTTTTTTTACAGTCAAAATAATCAAATGTAGCCGTCACTACTACTCCTCAGCTTCTTTTCTCGACTGTGGAACTCCCTTCCGTATACTTGCTTCCGTGATAGCTAAAACTCCAACGGTTTAAATGCAACATCAATTGCCATCTCTTACCTCCCTGAAATCCATCCTTCTCTTATCTATTCTCCGACACCCCCTCTATCTTATTCTCTCTTTTCGCACTATTCTCACGTAACTCTCTTCACACTAGTATTCCCGTCCTTTTCTCATGCATTATACGACACCCACTGTATCCTGTTCCTCTTTCTCTTCGCTCTCCTTCTATGTAGCCCACCCCCCACCTGCGCACCATTGAGAGTACTGATTTGCTTGTGGTGAAAGAATTATGAAAATACAGCTGTACTTTTTGACTAGAGTAAACGGATATATAGTTTGGCCAACGACGTAACCAGGTCCAGCAATACATACGTTAATTTTATATCTTGTGCATGATGTTGTGGTGATACCGACCGAGCAAAAGTGAAGGACCGGATGTTTGCACTCTCACGACCAACAAGCAAATGACCAAAAGTCGTCGGTGCGCATCCGGATTCGCGCAGATGTTCCGGTTGAAAACTAAGAATTAATTAAATATTAAATTCCAGTTAGCAAGCCTACGCGAATTTTATTTATCGGCCATTGGGAAGCCCAGAATCAAATACAGATATGAATTCCCAAACGATCTGCTGCGATCCAAAAAGAAGATATAAAAATCCGATACAGAAAGCAACGCCAGACAGAAAGACAGGCACTACTCGAGAGAGACGAGCGTAATTGACCTAAGTCAAGCGGCTTACTATGCTCGCCTCCCTTACCTCTTTTCCTTCTTCCCTGTCTCAAAACTACTTACTGACCAAAGGAGAGGATACATCAAAGACATTCCTTACTTACAACGCTCTCACATACCTATGCATTAATTCTCTTTTCAGCATTTTATTGCCATGAACATTTTAACGTCCGTTGGACACATCCACAATGTGACCCCTTAAAATTACCTTCGCAATTTGCTCTTCAAAAATTGTATGATACACGAGTATATGCGATAATTCTTTATTTTCCTTTCAATTTACGACTCGTTATTTTGTTGTTCGCTAGTAGCTTCACTGTAATCAGTCAGTTAAGTGCCATACATGATATACGCTTAAGGCAATCATGTCTCGAAAGAGACCGGGTAGAATATTTTCCCGCAGTAGGGTAGGCTGCCATTACTTTCTGTGGTAGACTGCTTATCCACCTAGGCTTTAGAAGCCAATCTGTCCTGCTATTTAACCTATAGAAGAGAAGAACAAAGTAATATCTTTTCCAAGAGTATTTGCGCGTAAGTGAATGCAACTAATTCAACTAGAATTCGAACTCTGGGTTTTTTGGGGGTTTTTTGGGTTTTTTTTTTTTTGTTCTGAGCTGATATCCTCTTCACCACAAAGAACAAACCAAATTATCCTGCTTTTTAAAATTAAGTCTTACATTGAAACCCCAAAACGTACACAGCTTCAAAAATCGGGTAGTACCTAAACATCTATCCAGTCGCCATTTTTCCACCAGCACTCATACAGTTAATAAAATTTTAAGAAAATAAACGAAATATTCCATTTGTTTGAAACGAAAAATTCTAAAAATAAGTTCTTACTGTCCACGGGAGTACAAATGTTAAATCAATTATAAAAGAAACCACATAAACACAACGCATGCGCGTATTCAAGCATTTTCATTTGTTCAGAGGATTACACAAATGAAAAGGCTGAGTTTTAAAATTTTCATAAAGACAGATTGAATTCCATAGTAAAAAATCAGAATGTTAATCTCAGAGATTTAATAGATTCCTTGTTAGTCTGTTCAGCCATATTGTTCACAAAATTGTTTGTTCTGGAACATCTGCCATTCTTCGTTGCCATTAAGCTTATTCTAACATTCCTAGCACCTGAAAAAGACCGGAGCGTACAACGGCCGAAACGTCGTACAAATGGCAACAAAGATGAGGACAATAGTCCGAATAATGTAAATACTGTAAAAGCTGATATGTCGTAAATTCAAACAAGCAATCATATAAATAATACAAATAAAAATGTATTGATAATGATTTTGCTCTAAAAATGCACTGACAATGATTTTTTACCATGAAGAGACATTGTCAATTTTGCTTACTATGCATTGCCAATAATTTTACCGTTTAAATTCCATTGCCAATAATTTTAATTTAAAAATGTACTGGCAGTGATTTTACCATTAAAATGCATTGCCAATAATTTTCATGGTTATATCATTGGCAATACATATTTCATCAAAAAATGGAAGGCAAATCATCGCCGGCGATATATATTTTTTTCACAGTAAAATCATTCGGAATTAATGTTTTTTATTTCAAAATAATTGGGAATGTATTTTGCATTGTAAAATCATTGGAAATGCATTTTTCATTGTAAATTTGCTGGTAATGAATTTTCTTTGTAAAACCATTGGCAATACATTTTCATATTCAAACCATTGGCAATGTATTATCATAACAAAACCATTAAAATATCTTTTCATGGAAAAATCATTTTAGAGAAAATCAAAGTATACAAAGAATTGGTATTAAGGATGAAATATCAAAGGATATAAAAATGATATACAAGATATTATATGAAGAACGAATTAGGTAATGATATAAATTATATGAGTATAAAATCTCCAAAGATATAAAAATATTAAAGGAAATATAGGAAAGGGGTAAGGATTTACAAAAGAGAAAAATAAGAGAGAGTGTGAGAGAGAGCGAGAGTGAAAATAAACGTTTATATTAGGATCGATTAATGTTAGAATAACAACGAACAGAAGCTTAATGGCGACGAAGAATGGCAGATGTTCCAGAACAAACAATTTAGTAAACAATATGGCTGAACACACTAACAAGGAATCTATTAAATTTCTTAAATTAACATTCTGATTTTTTTACTATGGAATTCAATATGTCTTTATGAAAATTTTCAAACTAAGCCAATTCATTTGTGTAATCCTCTGAACCAATAAAAATGCTTGAATGCGCGCATGCGTTGTGTTTATATAAGTTCAATGAATGTTAAAATAAAATATCGTCTTTTACGTTAAAGATTTAGGATACATACATTTCCACTCTTTCAGATGATATCGCAATGTTCGTAATCTGTATTTGCTGTGATAGTAACGTTCAGAAGAAATATACGTACAGCTCACAGCTTAGTCTCTTAGTAAGCATAGTGCTGTCTGTTTACGTCCAATTCGATTTTGTAACATTGTGATGGATCGGCTCTGAGATCTTTGATTGCTGACGTATTCACGCAACAGCTACACAAAAAAATCTAATTAAAAATATCTATCGGAAGTGTTGCTTTAAAAAGAAAACTAAAACATACACTACCGGCCATAATTATTAGGCAACCCCAGTGTTTGAGAAAAAAGGACACCATTTTTAAGTATTTATTGCCAAGTGAATAATTGTAAATGAAAATAGAATGGTTCTTTTCTTAATATTGAACAATAACTTGTGCATCAATTGAATTTATAAATATTTAATAATTAACTATATATCAGTTTCATCAGTGAAAGAATGAAGAAAATTTAGGGTGATTCAGACGAGTTCATCGTTGCTTCCTTGCCTTGTAAAATTTTGCAAAGTAATATTAACAAAAGAACAATTCTATTTTCACTTAGAATTATCCACTTGACAATAAATACTAAATATAATCTTTCATACTATTTTTAATCTTTTAAAAAACTGTGGTGGCCTAATAATTATGGATGGTAGTGTATATCCGGTCGTAGATGACGTCAACAATGCGACAACCCGAAAAAACAAAAACTGCGTGGGAGTTTTAAGACTATTTAGTGTCTAGAAATTTTGATTGAAAAGATAGAGACTGGCTAACGACTTCTGACGGCTCCTTCGTGTGCGCGACTCTCTCTGGTCGCTCTCTGGTCGCTCTCGTGCTCCACATAAGCGTCACTGACGAAGAATAAAAATATATGATTATATTTTTAGATATACGTGTTTAGAATTATGCACTTAGTAATAAATAGTAGAAATAGTATAAATTTTTTTTTTTTAACTGGAGTGTCCTAATAATTTTGGCCGGTAGTGTATATCAATTCGATATTTAATCTCCTTCGAAGTGGCCACACACTTTATCCAGCGTTGTTTCCAGTTCGTTCTAAAGCTTTTTCCTTCTCTTTTAACTTTCAATACTTCCCTGTCTTAGTGGCATTATCGCCTTGTTTGCTTGTGTCGGCATTCATTCTGGGTGGTTTAAGTTTACTTCTTCTATAGAATGGGACTTTTTGGCTACACAAGCGGTCCCCAACCGCATGTAGTGCGAAGATTTTCTCGCAGTAGGTTAGCAATTCTTACTTCGGTAGACTGTAGCCAACCAAGGCTATAGAACCCAGTCTGCCCTATTTATCTATCGCTTATGGCAGACGAGATGGATCCATTATCTTCTTCTATGTGCCTTGTTCTTTCAGTACATCGGCGATCATTGCTTTCCACGTCTCCCTATCCCTGGTGGCTCTTAGCACGCTTTCTCCTGTAACACCAAGCAACCCCCGTTCTGTCATCCACCTGCTCAGGCTCTTCAAATATGTTATCCGCTGCTTTCCCCTGTCTCTTTTTTCCTCTATCTGGCCTGCTAGTATCAGGTTCTCTAACCTCTCCTTCTTTATTGCTTGTCCCAGAAACTTTAGTTGTCTCTTTCTGATGCTCAGTATTTCCTTTTAGTTTCTATCCTTTCCAAAACCTCATCATTGCTCACATCCTCAGTCCACGATATCCATAGCATAGTTCTGTAGAACCACATTTCAGTTACTTTATGTTTTTCCTTCACCTTTGATGATATTGTCCAGCATTCACTGCCATATTGAAGAACTGACATCACATAGCAATCCAGTACTCTCTTCTTTGTTTCAATCGAAATTTTCCCGTCTCTTAATACTTTACTCAGCTTCTGGAACGCGTCTTTGTCATGCCAATTCGCCTTTGGAACTCTGTGTCGTACTTTCCGTCTTCTGTTAGAACACTTCCCAGGTACTTAAATTTTTGTACTTGCTGGATTTTAGTATCCCCCACCTGTTTTTGGCATTTTGGACTGCTCTTTTTGCTGATGACCATGCATTCGGTTTTCTTGCAGTTTATTTGTAGTCCTTTCTTGTCACTCTCTTCAGCTACCTTCTGTAGGAGGTCTTGTAGTTTCCTTTCCGTGTCTGCTATCAGCACTGTATCATCTGCGTACCTTATGTTGTTCAAATTGTGGCTTCCGATGACAAATCCTGGCATAACATCTAGGGTCTTCAGAATAGCCTCAATGGATCCATACCTTTTCCAAAAGTATGAATCCATAAGTGAATGAATTCGACTGAAATCTGAGCCGCTGACCTTTACTTCACCGTGACTCTATATCGCCTTGTTTGAAGTGAATTGATTAAAAAGCAGACAAAAAGCACATTGTTTGTCTCGTCAGATGTTATCTATATGTGGATATACTGGAAAATATTATAAATAATGACAGCAAAAATCGTTAATAAATTAAGTTAAAAACTTTTAAAAAAAGAACAGTAGACACAGGAGTGTATTATTTATTTACTTATTTATTCATTCATTTTAGGTAAAGCTGTGGAAAACAAGAATGGCCCACGCAAGAACAACAAAGATGTTACTGAGGCAGAGGAAGAAGAAGAAAGAGAAACATGGGGAAAGAAAATAGATTTTCTCCTTTCCGTTATTGGGTTTGCTGTTGATTTAGCCAACGTTTGGAGATTCCCATATCTGTGTTACAAAAATGGAGGCGGTAAGTACTTTCTTTTCTTATTTTTGGCCATCACTGTGTATACAATGATGTCAGGTTACTTTACGAGTGCTGTTGGTACAGTGGAACCCAGTACTGTCTGCCGAAAAGTCGGCTAATCGACGATTAAATCGGTTCCCTCACAAGGATTTTCTGATAAAGAGAGTGGCTAAACACGCAGCATGATTAAATGATTTTCAGATAGAATCAGCAGCCATTTGACAGTACAATAGGTTAGGACTCCATAGCTATGTACACAGCCAACGATACGGTATCGCTGAACGGAGGTCAATGACCAGGTCAAAAGGTTACCTCAATGGAATCATCAGGTGTAAGTCCATGACCTTTAAATTGGAGGAAATCTGCGTTGGTGTGACCTGGAGAGGAATGAATAAACTACACCAGTTGTAGTTTCTCAGGAAACGCTACAAATTGATTAATATCTTTTTAAGCCAGATACGTGCAAGGAACTGTTAAGCTATTTACACTATTTACATTTGGACTATTGTCCCCATCGTTGTTGTTATTATCACAAAGCTTTGGTCGTTGTGCTTTCAGGCCCTTTTCAGGTGAATATCAATTTGGGTAACCTACAAGGATTTTCGAACTGAACAATTTATTCAATCTACGGAGACAGACTGCTCCACTGACCATGTCTAGGGATATCTAATTCTCGTCTGTTTCCACTGAGTGCAATTACACACTGCCAAACAAACAGATCGAACTCACAACCGCAGTTCCCAATCCAACGATGTTAGGCCAATCTATTGATTAGAATCTTAAACCTAATCTTGGCTGCTGATTAGGTGTTCGATATCCACCTGTGGAAGGTACAACTGCCTAAACGTTATGATAACAACAACAAAGATGGAGATAATAGTCCGAATAAAGATAGTATAAATGATGATAACTTCTCATCCCAGAAATTCAAACAAAAATGGACCGTTAAGATATTCGGTTGCGCAGCAACCTGACAACCAAGCCTGGTAATGGGAAGGGTTATGATGATATAATTACAACAAAGTGTTTGGTGCTCTTTACTGTCCATTTTTCTTTCTTTTTTTAATTCTTCTAATATTTGGTCCTGGGTATGACGGTAAACTGCATTCAGCAGCAAGGCCTCTGATTGGGAGGTTGTGAGGAGCATGGAAACACCTCTTAATTTCTGTTGTTTCCAGATCCACCCTGACCCGGAGTGGTAGCACCTTAGGGTCCCAGCTATGGCCAAATGGTCAACCCCAAACTTGGGTCAAAACACTATGAATATATAAAAATAGACTTTTATAGAAATATATACATAGAAATAGACTTTTATAGAAAAATATAAATTTTTGAATGAAAAATATTATCAACGATGCATTTTTGAAGGAAAAAAAATTATTACCAACAATACATTCTTGAATAAAAAATTAGAATACATCTTCAATTTTCTAAAATAAAATAAAAATAAAAATAATCTTTTTATCAAAATCTGACTAAATCAACCGTCTTAAAAAAACCCACCTTTTTGGTATTAAATAACCCACAGAGGTGTTGATATGCCGTTAAACAAAACTCAAACTTTTCTAATATTCTTTGTTTTTTCTTTCTTTATAAAAACTATCCACGCGTTGATTCATATTTTCTTTGCGCTATTTTTTGATTTAAGAAAATTCCAGTATCGTCTGCTTCAGTGATTATTACTACAAGTGTACTCGTGCCGTTAACAATGGCGACATGTATACATAGAGTATGACTGCATTCTGTACAATGAAAAGGAAATATATAATTTAACAAACTTATAAAAAATGATATTTAATTAAAATATTTGTGGTATGTACATCCGTTGTGCGTTTTGGTGCAATGGATATCGGCTCGAAATGAAAAATCGGAGCAGCCGAGTTCAAATTCTAGTAAAATTCGTTTCATTAACTTACGCACAAATACCCTTGGGAAAGTTATTAATCCATCACTTTCAATGTTATGTATTCAGATAAGATACAAAGAAAAAACTGTTATCAGTCCTCACCTGGTATCTCGGCCTTAGTTACTTTCTCACAGTCGTAACGTAGCTTCCCTCTGCCTTTTCTATAAATATTTTTATGATAAATGCTCTGATGAAATTTCCTGTTTGATACTTAGACTTTATGAATTTGATGTGCGTTGTGGCGCAGTGGATATCGACGCGGAACGAAAAATCGGGGAGCCGAGTTCTAATTCCAGTTGAATTCCTTGCATTTAATTGCGCACAAATACCCTTGGGAAAGGTATTTATCCGTCTCTTCCCTCCAGTTATGGGTTAAATAATTGGACATATTGGGTTCTATAGACTTGGTCGACAACCAGACAACCGCAGAAAGCAAATGGAAACCTATTGCGGGTGAATCTTCTGCCCAGTCAGTCATGTCTCTTTCGAGACATGATCGCCCAAAGCGTGTATCACCAATGGCACTTAACTGACTGACTAGTTGAGCGTTGTTCTGAAATGGATATCAGCTTGGAAGGAGAAATAACGGCCGAGTTCGAATTCTAGTTGTATTCGTTGCATTCACTTTCGTGCAAATACACTTAGAAAGGTATTAATCATCTTCTCCCTTCAGCTATGGATTAAATAGCAGGACAGATTGGATTCTATAGACCTGATTGGCAACCAGTCTACCGTAGAAAGTAATCCCAACCAACCGCGGGAAAGGTTTCTGCACAGTCAATCATGTCTCTTTCGAGACATGATCGCCCAAGTGTATATCACGTATACCATTAACTAACTGACTGAATATAATCGTTGGAAACGTAAGTATAGCCTCCACTTGACATAAAGTAGGGGGTTGGTTTTCTACTGTTATGAAGTAATAAACTGATCCCTAATTAATTACTACTTCTTAAACTAATAATATAATATAACCTGTCTCTTATTCTTCCAGTAGGACTGGTTGGCTTTTATAGCCTTGGTTAGTAACCAGTCTACCGCAGAAGGTTATGGCAACTAACTGCAGGAAAGTTTTCTGCTTAGTCAGTCTGCTTTCGAGACATGATCGCCCAAGCGTGTATCACGTATGGCACTTTACTAACTGACCAACCTTGATTTCATAAAGCACACATTAATATAGAAAAATAAAGTTCAGGTTTGATCAAGTCACATGTATTTAAATATACGTGTAATTCAATGTTTTTAATAATGCATGGAGAATGTAAAATAAGATTTTTGATCAGTCAGCCATACAGATTCGAAAGTAAAAAGAATCAGTCGTCAGCCAATCAGAGAAGGTATTGACGAGTAGGCGTCTGCAGACATATGACGTTTGAATGCTCAATTGCGTACAAACGGTTTCGACTGAAGAACGTGTGTCAGTGGAAACAAAATTATTGTCAATAAAGTGCTCAATAGTTATCTAAGACCAATAGCTATTTTATAAAAATATTAAAGGTTCATGATATTTATCGAAGATCGACTCTGAGTTTTGCCATTCTTCCCTCTTTGGAAACCAGTTAAGTATGATGGTATTAATTTTTTTTTTAATCATATCGCCCCAAGTAAGACGGTGACGACACTGAGGCGCATGGGGTTAATTAAGAGTAAAATGATTGGAAAAGAGGAAGCCGGGAACCACATCCTAAACAGGAAACAAGGGATGAGCCTCTTCACCTGTTCAAAAGACGTGGGTTTAATGTGAACCGGGCGATAGTTAAGTCTATCTACTCCAATTGAGAACAAAAAAAAAAAGAAAAGAAAAAAAAAGTGAAAGATTGGAAAAAAAGAGAAAGCCGGGAACCACATCCTAAACAGGAAACAAGGGATGAGCCTCTTCACCTGTTCAAAAGACGTGGGTGGAGTGTGAACCGGACGGTAGTTAAGTCTATCTACTCCAATTAGCACATGTATAGTTTCTTTTATTAACGCCTTTTACATAGGCTAAATTTCACAAATTTTAAATTTGCTCCGCCATGTCTTGCTAATATATACGGTCTAAAATGCCACATAAGAGACTACTACTCTAAGAGGCCATAGTTCCTATTACCAAAAATGGGGTCGTATAAAACGTTGAAAATTTGAAAGGGAAGTAACCCAAAAGCCGTTTGTATTAACTATTGATATAATGAGTAATTAACCTCTATTTATATATTTTGACATTATTTCATTGTTAAAAACGTGTTTTTATTAGTATAAAATGCTTTTCACCCCTTTTATTCATGTTACAAGAGTAAAATTATGAGTAGCTTCTCCTGTTTTTTTCAATCACCTAAGCGATCTTTTTTTACACCACATGATTTTGCGATTGCTACTTGTTGCGTTGAATACGTTTCTACCCTTTGAAACACGTTTTCAAGTCTTGTAAAAAAGAATAGTCTATTTTAAATATTGTTTAATTTTTGTTATATTTTGTTTAACACAATGGTGAACAAATGTGTTGCATTTGGTTGCAAAACTGGATATAAAAACCACGAAAAGCTATCCACTTTTCGTTTACCACATGGCAAACCGGATCTGTTTGAGAAATGGACAAATTTCGTAAATCGTGCTGATTGGATTACGACAAAAAGTTCAGTTTTATGTGTGAAACATTTTGAGGAAGAATTTATTTTGAAAGGGAACAGAAATAAGTTAAATTGGTCCCTACATCCAATGCCAACAATCCATTCGGAGGTAGTTAATACTAAACCATCTCTTTTACCGACAACAAACACAACTAGAAAGCCTCTGAAGGATAGAAATTATCGAGATGATGGACTACCAAATTTTACTTCGGCGGATACTATTACAAGTTTCGATGATTTGAAAGAAACAAAGTGTTGCCTCACCGGTTTAAGGTTAAAAAAGAACGAAAAGTACATATGGATTTTCCGGATTTATTTAGATGAGACAAATCTTTCTTTACTCAGAGAGTGTATTCGGATTGACAAAAATTTACATGTTCAGTTTCAATATTATGCAAATCCAATACAATTACCACAGTGGTTTTTGAATGGACCCAATGTTAAACTTACAAGGATTAATATGTTGGAAAATATTCCTCTTTATTTGTTTTTTTATCATCGTTTCACCCCCAAATGCAGAGGGCTACAGTAAAAGATTAGATAGGAGGAGAGTAAAGAGAAAGACGAACCAGTTAGAGGGGGTGTCAGAGAAGGGAGCAAGAAAATGATGGGAAGACAGGTGTGATAACATTTGCAAAGGTAGAGAGAAAGGAAACGATAGCATTAATAGAGGCTTTGAACACTTTCCCGAAAATTGGTAGTAGGCTGATAGGGCGATAGTTGGATGGGTCAGAAAGACAGTAATTGTAAAGTTTAGAGAGGAGAGTTCAGGGGCACATTTCTTAAGGACAATGACGGGATTTCATCATCTCTACTCGCCTTATGGGGGTAAAGTTTGGATATTACCTTAGATACCAGTGACGGGGTAATGCAAACATCATTCAGTTTAGCCTCAGTTCTAATAAGGAAGTCGAGTGCGGGTACTCCAGACAAGTCAAATGTGGAGTTGGATGAGCAAAGCACTCGGCCTAGTCCACTGATGCTGTGAGGACCTCAAATCCATTGATTAAGGGAGGGGTGGAGGATTTGCTGTTGTTCAGCAAACGTTTGCATAGCCGCCAATAGACCTTGAAGCCGAATCTGCGATCAGCTATGCGCTATCTCATTCTCTAAGCAAACAATCGCTTGGCGTCATTCAGGATCCTCTTGCACTCATTACGAACAGAGTTAAATAGGCACTTATTGTGGTCAGATACATGCCTCCAAAAAAGTCGGAAGTTGTGGTTTCTGTGGGATATTGCGGCCGAATAGGCAGGAGAGAACCAGTGGGAGGAATGAGATTTAAGACGAAACTTCCTGGTAGGTATGAAGGCCTCAATGTCAGCTTTCACCCAGGAAAAAATCTCAGAGGCGCAGTCATCGACTGGGAGACCGAACCCATTTCCCCAAGGAACGTCGTATAAGAAATCGCGAAACGCGTCCCAGTCAGCTCTTTGGTAGCAGTAGGAGATCCTGTAGATAGGAGGATTCTAGGGAGAAAAATTGAGAGAGACAACCGCATGATCAGATTTGCCGAGAGAATAAAGCTGTGAGACGTGGCAGGAGTCAGGTACAGAGGTGAGGCATAGATCTAATAGAGAGGCGTGTCCTGGATGATGCTAGGAAAGCGTGTGGGGAAATCCACCACTTGCGTATGGGATCGGGAAATGGCAAAGTTCATGGCGTGGATGCCAGCTGAATCAGTAACAGCCTTTTAGTCACTCGGTATGATGGGCGTTAAGATCTCCGAACACAAATATATGAGCAAACGGGTGGTAGGAAGTAGCCTTATCTATATTGTTAGAGATGCTTTCTAGCAGGGAGCAGTCGGCAGAGGATGGGGAACGGTTCAGAAAGAAAAGGTAGCTAACCGAACTGCAAAACCTAATTAAACACCCAAATTCCATACTTAAGGAATTGCAAAATATGCAACATTTTAAACTAAAAGGCCGTTCCTCCTTTTCTGCCGAACTAATCAGATACTCTTTCTTATTATGCTATACTTTTCCTCAAGCTTATAAACTACTGGTTGAACAATTACCGTTCCCATCTTTTTCTTCATTAAAAAAAATACAAAGAGGTGGTATAGACTTTATCATTGCTGCAAAATCTCTCTTGGGAAAAGGTAAACTTTCTCAAAAATGTTTCTTGATGTTGGATAAAATTTACCTTCAAAAGGGATCACAGTTTCGTGGTGAGAAGTATGTTGGTGCTGATGAAAATGACGACTTATACAAAAGTATAATGATATTTATGATATCAGAGTTGAAGGAGACAGTGCCATTTGCGGTTAAAGTTTGTCCTGAAGTGACTGTTACTGGTGACTGGCTCTCTCAGGATATAATTTCTTGCATTGTACAGTTTCAGAATTTAATATAAGGGCTGTAGTAGCAGACAACCATTCTGCTTACAAAATATTATTAAACAATTTTGAAGGAGATGAAAAAAATGTTATTACTTTTCCAGATTCTCCCTCCCAAATTTTTCTTTTCTTTCCCACTGCTCATTTCTTGAAGAATATTCGAAAGTTTTCTAACCAAAGGCAAGTTTGTGTTTTCTTCTTTTGATTGTAATATTTCACGCCTTCATCTATTTTCCCAGTCAGGAATTTTAGCTTGGTCTGATATACATAAAGTGTATGACAAGAACAAGTTTTTGGATACTACCCTACAAAAATCACCAAAACTAACTTTCAAAACACTACATCCCAGGGACAATAAGCAAAATGTCAATTTGGCTATTGCTGTATTTCACGAGACAACAATTGCTGCTTGTAAGAAGGGAATGATATTACAAATTTTCTCAGATTGATATGGAACTGGTGGACAACAACCATTTATAATCAAAGATTTACACTTAATGTTTTGAATAATGCTGTTGCTGTAAACGATGGTAAAATCAACTTTTACCAAAAGTTTTCTGACTGGGTTGAGTCTTGGTCAAAAGTTTCTAACTTTAGCCCTCCCCCCGTGCAGACTAGCAAAACATTTGTCACAACTTTGAGAGCGCAAGCAATGCTTATGCAAGAACTACTGAATGACGGGTATGAATATGTCCTCACCAGTAGATCTCCGAGTGATCCCCTTGAAAATCGATTTTCACAGTATCGCCAAACGAGTGGAAGGAGTACAAGAGTTTCCCATAATCTTCAGAAGGAGACCATGTTTCTGTCTCTGTTCCTTTCAAATTCGTTGAAATATCCTGGGGACAGCCATCGTTTTACGCTTGTGGATACTGATTCGTCCTTTGATGGTGCCAACTCTCTTACATCTGGACAGGATATCGCGAAAAGAAACCGCTATTTTTTCGTAGGGTTGTTTGTCTTGTATTACCTTCTGGTGTTAGGACACTGGAACCTGGGTTTATTACAAGCGCAATTCTTACAAGAGTTGATAATCTCTTTCACGTCCTGAACTGAGTAGGGGACGTTTTTGATTTTCATCACGTAGACTGTGTGTGTAAAATCTGGGTGACACACCTCTTTATCTAGTCTGTTCGAATTCCTTTTGCTATCAACCGAGCTACATACACGTGAGAGGGCGTCCACTGCTGCATATTTTATCGTGGAGCGGTATGTTACGTCAAACGAGTAGTACGAGAGTTTTATCTTCCACCTGGTTATCTTCTCATTTTGATTTTGCTGGTGGTTTTCATGTTAATGATTTTTATTTTATCTCTAATTAGTTTAAAGTGCCGACCGATCAAATACTGCCGCTATTTTCTCAGCGATTCGACAACAGCAATGGCTAAATCAGAACGTAGGCACTCTGCAATAGAGAAAGAATCTCTATTGAAGAATGCTTACGTTCTGATTTAGACAGGGTTATGGAGAAAAAGGCTATTGGACTTCCCGACTGTTTTAAAGAGGCGACTATGGCGCATTCTGAGGTGTCTGTCTCTATCACCAGTGATAGTGTATAATCGGCCGTAGTAGTGTCTACTTTCACCATGCTTCTCTTTAGCACGTTAAACGCTTTCTCTGTTATGAGAGATAACGGGAAATTTGATACAGTCGTTAGAGGGTGATTTTTTTTCTGAAAACGACAATATCCACAGAACATAGTGTGCGAACAGTCCTAATGCATGGCGTAGAGTGGTTTAAATTATTTGTGACCAGTAAGCTGATGTGGTGAAGTGGATATCTGCTCGAAACGAGAACTCGAGGAGCTGAGTTCGAATTCCAGTTGAATTTGTTGCATTCACTTACGCGCAAAAACTTTTGGGAAAGGTATTAATCCGTCTCTTTCTTCCAGTTATGAGTTAAATAACAAATCTGATTGAGTTCTATATCCTTGGCTGGTAACCAAGTAAGTAATGGCAGAAAATAATGGCAACTCACTGCGGGATAATCTTCTGCCCAGTCAGTCTCTTTCGAGACATGATCGCCCAAAGCGTGTATCACCTATGGCACTTAACTGACTGAATCATTAAATAATAGGACGGATCGGGTTCTATAGCCTCGGGTCGGCAACCAATCTACTGCAGAATGCAATGGCAACTCACTGCGGGATAATCTTCTGCCCAGTCAGTCATGTCTCTTTCGAGACATGATCGCCCAAAGCGTGTATCACGTATAGCACTTAACTGAATGAAGCTGAATAATATATTGTTTTATGTCTAAAATAACACTTGTTTTGGTTTAGCGTCAACTTGTACATTTTAACAGCCACCATGAATAATTTGAGATTTCTGTCATGTTCCGCTCGATTTTTCCCGCGAATGGTTACATTACCGAAGTAAGCATAGGTACCTTGCAGGTTGTTTTCGATATTATCTAGTCTGTAAGCTAGCTATCTCGGTACTCTTCGAAAATAATAGAATTTGCCGCAAGCCTCGAAGGCCGTATATGATTTATTGCAGCGCCTTATGATGCTGGCATTTTTGAAGTTCAGAGTACTAAATAGACTGTTTGAGGTTAATTTCTTGCTCATCTCGTCTGTTCTTGGAAGAGGGTAGGAATCCAGTAAAGTAAATCGTTTTATCGTTTGGAAATAGTCGTTTACTATTTGCTTTTTTCTATTCCCAAAAGAGATTACGAAGGCTTGAGCTCTTCATAGCGAATGACTTGATTTGATTATACTTTCTTCTGTTTGGGTGAATAATTTATCCCCCTTCATGTTTCGCCTAGATTTAGTAGCTATCATTTTAAAATCGGCTATTAGTGCTGGGTACTGCATTCTCATGGCTGCTCGGCCACAGACTTTAAAGGGTGGTTTAGAACCTCTGAAGGGTATTTCTACTAATGAATGGTGACGCAAGAAGTTAAGCCTTGATATAAGGTAGTAGCATAAATCCTTCATTAGTAGATATCTTACTCCTTGATATAAAGTATTCCTTATATTTAGATCAACATAACAGAATACCAATACGTGTATAGAAAGTTATCTCCCCTTTTTTAGACACGGGTAGGTATTTTATTAATTTTTTTTTTTTTTGCGTTATGGAAGTTTTCTGTGCTCTCTAGGTGGTGGTGGTGGTGGTGGTAGTAGTGGTGGTGGTAGTGGTGGTGGTGGTGGCAGGATGAGTGGCAAAATAGGCCTCTGCATTTGTATCATACATTTAAGCGTTTTAATTTGCTAAATCTAGTACTCTTACCTGGTCATTGACATGTTGTAACTTTAAGGTGATATTTTCAAATTTTCTTTGTCGCATATCCGTGGACAGAAACCCGTTTATGAAACCATCTCGTATCAATTCGGCTCGATATTTTTCAGTTGATACCAAATAAATGTTGTTAAAGAAACTTTATAAAAAAGGTGCGTTTGCGAAATACCCGAAAACTTGCGCTAGGAAATATTTCGGGAGGTAGTGCAGCTTTTTAGAACATTGGTCGAAGTAGGTACTCAAGAAGTTTATGTAAGTTAATCTCCATTGATGATATTCTAGCTCAGCATCAGACGCGTTGGGAGTCAAGGTCAATAAGAAGTGTCTCTGGATAGAGTACATCAGGTACCTCCACTAAATCGGAAAAAAGTGCAAAGTTAGTTTTAAACTTTTAAACTGAACTTTTAAAAATAAAAAAGTTTTCTTGAAACTTTATTTTAGTTTTAATTGAAAGCTAAATGATTAAATTTACTATTTCCAGTAAGCAAAATACTCTCTGGTTTATTTTAAACAGAAATTATATTGATTGGAATATAAAAGTTTGAGATTTTTTTTCAATTTTTGAATTTTAAAGCCATTTTTGAGCGATCGACACATTTGTAAACAAACGTTAATTCTCGGTTTTAAAAATCTTACAAAAACAAAATATACATCTGTGACACATTATTTTTGGAAAATTAGAAATTTGTATGTTAAATTAATGTGATTTACACAAGTATTACTTATTTACAGCATCTAATTTAGAATAAAACTATTTCTTAATCACAGATTTGAACTTTTTGACTTGCCCGTATATCAAACGTGTTGACAGGTGGCTGATTAGAGATAAGATAAAAAGTGCGTGGCGTTCAAAAGTGACAAAATTGCACAGTTTGGTGTGGGGGGGGGGAACTGACCTTTTAATTTGCACGTTGAAATTACCATACAAAAAAACAACTTCAAATACACAAAAAAGTAATTATTTTAAAAATATGGATGCAAAACGATTTTTATTAAACTTTTCAATTTTCGATAGGCAATATAATCATCAATTAAACTAAAAAATCTAACCGCAACAAATCATTGATGATCTTAAAAATATTTTTGAAATTTTATAAATTATTATAATAAAAAAAATGAAAGCAATTCTTTTAAAATTTCATTAGTAATCGAACTTTTTTCTTTAGATTATAATGTCCTTAATTTTTATTATTTATTCAAGCAATTAAAAGCTTATCAAATTAAATAATATCAGAGTTTTATTGCATTTTTTATTTTACTTTTCGCAGCTGATTTTCGGATACAGAGATCAAATTTTTCAAAAATCAGATGATTTATATTCCACAATGAGTCCTGCGTTAACTAAAAAATTATAGACTGTAACACTTGAATTTATTAAAATTTCATGGATTTACGTGGAATCAGTGGGGTGGGTAACTGATATATATATTTACCAAGATTTTTTAAAAAACGTAATAATTTTTAAAAGATTTCATTAATTTGTGAATGAGTACTGGATGTGTCATTAAAATCCGACAATTATTTGAATCTGATTTTTGCGAGAATTTCCAAATTAATATGTTTGTTTCATATTTTAAAATATCACGACTGATTATTGAATATATTTGGACATTGTGTCAGCACGGAAACTCATCGATATATTTTCATCTTCTCTTTATTGCACAAATAAAAGCTTAAACGTGAACAAGTTTAAAAAATAATCGACCACGACGAGACTCGAACTCTTCTGATTCGAAGTCAGACGCCTTCTCCATTAGGCCACGCGGCCAACATGTATAATAATGAAACAAAATATTTATAACAAAAAAAAAGATAAAAACAATTTTAAAATTTCATTAGTAATCAATTTTTTTTTTCTTCAGACTAAAATGTCCTTAATTTTTATTATTTCAGTCAGTTAAGTGCCATACGTGATACACGCTTGGGCGATCATGTCTCGAAAGAGACTTGACTGACCGGGCAGAAGATTATCCCGCAGTAGGTTGTAATTGCTTTCTGCGGTAGACTGGTTGCCGACCAAGGCTACAGAACCCAATCTGTCCTGCTATTTAACCCATAACTGGAAGGAAGAGACGGAAGCAATTAAAAGCTTATCAAATTAAATAATATCAGAGTTTATTGCATTTTTTATTTTACTTTTCCCAGCTGATTTTCGGATACAGACGCAAAATTTAAAAACATAGATAATTTATATTCTTCAATGACTTCTGCGTTTAACTAATAAAATTACTGACCGCAACAAATTAAAGTTTATTAAAATTTCATGGATTTACGTGGAGGCGGGGGTAACAGAAAAAAATATTTTAACCAAGATTTTTAAAAAGTAATAATTTCAAAAATAATTTCATTAATTTGTGATTCAGTACTGACAGTTGCATTGAAATCCGACAATTATTTGATTTTTGCGAGAATTTCCAAATTAATTTGTTTGTCATCGTAAAAAAGTGGGAGCATCATTACGTTTTCCATTGTAAACAGTCATAACCTTTTGGTTACCCGCTAATTCAAATCAAAACAAGATTTTCTACCAAAATTTCGAACATGTTAGAAAAGATTAAAACATTTTTAAAATAATTAAAAATTACTTTGATCTTTTCTCTTAATAATAATACAAACATTTTGATGGGAAAAGTTCGTCTTTATTAAGTCTCGAACCTTTTTATTCTTACTATGCTTTTTTTTTTTTTTTTGCGATTTAGTGCAAGTACCTAGAGTAGATTGGATGTGCATTGTGGTCCAGTGGATATCGGTTCGGAACGAACAGGGGAGCCGAGTTCGAATTCCAGTTGAATCCATTGTATTCACTTACGCGCAAATACCCTTGGGAAAGGTATTAATCCGTCTCTTCCTTCCAGTTATGGGTTAAATAGCAGGACATATTGGGTTCTATAGCCTTGGTTGGCAACAAGTCTACCGCAAAAAGCAATAGCAAACTACTACGGGATAATCTTCTGCCCAGTCAGTCAAGTCTCTTTCGAGACATGATCGCCCAAGCGTGTATCACGTATGGCACCTAAACTGACTGACCTAGAGTAGATTGGTCATTATCAAAATGGTTAACCTCGATCGTTCATTAAATTCTAGTAGAATTGTTAGAGACAATTCGTATTGGCTTAAATGTAAGCTTTAATAAACTCGGAAGACAAACAAAGTTCTACTGAATATGTATATTCAGGACAGATCCCTTAATGGAGAAAATGGATGATACCACAATCATATTGCAGTCGACGTCTTTATTGTTCAATGTTGTCTACTTAGAACTAAAATCCCTCTGCTCTGCTTCTGACAAAATAACCAATGAACCAATGAAGTTCGTCTACACTTAATTATTCTTTACGCTTTCATGCTTTTGTCGCCTTTTACGTGTCTATTTAACAAAGAAATAAACAGTTCCGCCATTGTCTATCAATGCAAAAAGTCACAGCACTCAAAAACAATCGACCGATAAAAAGCCGAGACAATGTTCTATGTAAAATGGCTGCTTTAAACTAGAATATACGGGTGGGGTTTTAGATAAAGTCTGGTATGATATTAAGTCAGCGTGTGGTTTGATAACAGAAAAGAGTTACTGAAAAAGTCAAGAAGAATACCGAGGAATGATAAGTTAGTGAAAACGTTACGAATAATACCGAAGAATACCGAGCTAACAGAAACGTTACGAAGAAAACTGAGGAATACCGTGGTAACGAAAAGGTTACGAATAGTACCGAAAGAAAGTAAAAAACAAAAAAAATTGAACAATTCCGAGAAGAACGCTGCTAGCAGAGAGCATTCTATAAAAAGAACACGAAAAGCGATATATACGTATATTTGACTTCAGTCAAGATCGTAGGGGTACAGGAGCTGGAGCATTGGTGGTGTGTCTCGGGTAACCTATGCCTCTTTAGTCTAGTTTTAAATTGAGACTTTTCCTTCTCCTAAACTGGTTATCACTCAAGTATAGAGATAGAAAGAGAAAAAGAGAGAGTATGTTAACCCTTCTCGACGTATATATGTAGAGGTAGATGGGTTCATGCCTTCCCAAGAGCTTTAGAGCGAAACGTACGAAATGATTTTGACTGGAATTTGAACAGGATTTGCTGTTTTGACTATCCACGCATCTGTATGTTCACTCTCTCGGAGCTAAACCTTTAAGCAGTTTGAAAAGAATGTTCTATCGAACTATGGCCATGAATTCGGGAGGGAACATTTCAATACCGCCGACTCAACACCGCCCATCCGGAGCTGGCAGTCATAATGTGCACATCACTTCGATCGGCTTTGAGTTGTAGTGATTTTGAAAGTGTGAATGTTTGCATACAATTTTCAGTAATATTTTAATTAAAAATACAGTCATGTATTAATAAATGATCCTTAATAATTTCCACTTATTCGGTTTTAAAAATGATCTTTAATAAATTACTTTTATTCGATCTTAAAAAGTTTTGTTTTAAAAATGAATCAACAACTTATTTTTATTTGGGTTTGAGAAAATATGTTTTAGAGATTATCCTTAAAAAGTTGCTTATATTAGGTTTTAAAAATATGTTTTAAAGATTATCATTAATCAATTACTTATAGTCAGTTAAAAATGTTTTAAAGATTATCCTTAATAAGTTAATGAAAAATTTCATAGTTTGTATGTCGTTGAAATTAGCGGTTGAGTAGGCGGTGTTGTTCCGGCGGCGTTGAGTCGGCGGTGATGAGTCCTTACTTAAACTTGAAAACCTTCAAAATTCTTGGTAATATCGAAAGTTTGAGACTGCAAAGCTATATAATAAAAAATGTTCATATTCTGTCCGCCATACGGTGTGTGCGTGTGACTATGAATGCTCGTATGTAAAAGCACATGTCTATGTCATACATGAGTGATTTACATATACTTCTGTCATATAATGTACAGACAAGCAGACGCGTGCGCGCACACGCACGCACGCACACATAAAATATGATTGAGTTTGAAATAAGCTATTGAAATGCATTCCCTCACACCCAATCTGGACAAACCTTACTCTCAGCAGGTTTACGGCCACATAACATGAAAACACCGGTTACCTTCACTGAAGTTAAGCTACGTCGAACCTGGTCAGTATCTAGATTAGTGAACGCTTGTGAATACTAGCTTTTGTAAGCTCGGATGTGCAATATGTTCAATTGATAGTCAGTCAGTTAGTTAAGTGCCATACGTGATTTACGCTTGGGCGATCATGTCTCGAAAGAGACATGACTGACTGGGCAGAAGATTATCACGCAGTCGGTTGCCATTGCTTTCTGCGGTAGACTGGTTGCCAGCTGAGGCTATAGAACCCAATCTGTCCTATTATTTATACCATAACTGGAGGGAAGAGACGGATTAATACCTTTCCCAAGGGTATTTGCGCGTAAGTCAATGCAAATAATTCATCTAGAATTCGAACTCGGCTCCCCGATTTCTCATTCCGAGCCGATATCCACTGCTCCACAACGCACATCCATCAACTGATAACGGCTCGAAATTGTTAATTAGGGCCAGGTTCCAATTCCCGTTATTATATTTCCTAACGCACAAATACTCTTGGAAAAAGTATGCATCCACCTCTTCTCTCTTTAGCTATGGTTTAATTAGTAAGATCTTTATAACTAAACCATTATTTTTTTCATAATTCTTACAATCTAAATGTTGTGGATTCCGAGTGAGGAACCGCACAAAATAATGAACAACAAAAGATGGAAAAGTAGATTATATTGAACGTAAAATACAAACTTGAACGCAGGTTAGTAAATCCAGGAATACTATTAGTAAGAAATAAATATATACTAGCCTTGAAGTGAAGTCGTTAGAAATAGTATATCCGTGTATATTATTCTAGCTGAGTGGAGCTCAGAGCTAGTCTGACTTCTGATGCGGTAGTCTCTGGGTAACTTCGGTATCTCTCGGTAACTTACGTATCAGTTCCGGTACTCTCCAATAACTGGCACGGATCTCTCTCTCTCTCTCTCTCTCTCTCTCTCTCTCTCTCTCTCTCTCTCTCTCTCTCTCTCTCTCTGACAGCTACTGCTGTTCTCTTTATGGAAGGAGTATACGTATACTCAGTCGAGTCCATTATCATATACAAAGGGGAGATCCAACAACATTAAATAAATAACTTCTGTCTTTAAATAACCTACAAGCCGTATAAGCCGAAGAAAATTAATCAACAAACCAACTTAACCTCAGCTGATAAATAAAATCATAAAGTTAGAATTAAAAGATAAAAAAATTAAATTCTTTAAACCTTAAAAACATTGGATTTTCCTGTGCCCTTTTCTTAAAAAATACTTTCACGGTAACTGTTCTGATGAAATTTCATATATGGCACCTTGATTCTATGAATTTAAGCGTAGTACGAGATTGGTGGCAAAGTCTCGTCATTTTGCAGTGGAAATAGCTAGATGTAACTCTCTTCTCGGTTCTTGCTTACCATTTGATCTTGAAAAAATCGTTATATTCTGTCTCCTTCATTTTTGTTCTTTTATTGTTCTTCCGACTTAATCGTAGGTGCCTCCACTAACTCAATAAAAAAACAGCATCGCATAAAGAAAAAAAAAGGCCCGAAATTAATAAAAACAAACTTTTTCCGTCAAAATGTTAATGTTATTATTAAGAGGAAAGACCAAAGTATTTCTTAATTATTTAAAAAAAATGAACACGTTCGAAATTTTGATAAGAATCTTCTTTGAGTCTTTTATGTTTTGTTTTGTTTTTGTTTTGTTTTTTTGTCAGCGGGTGATCAAATTTTTACCAGAGTTGACTATGAATAATGTAAGACTCCTTTATCTCCGGTTAAAAACTCATGAATTTGGAAATTCTTACAAAATTAAATAATTGTCGAATTTTAATGAAACTCTCACAACCTATTCACAAATGAATGAAATTACTTATTAAAATGTTATTTTTAGAAAATCATGGTAAAAATATTTTTACATCTGTTACCTCCCTGTTACCTTACGTAATTTCATGAAATTTCTAGAAATTGAATACCTTTGCAAAACTTCCTTTTTTTAGTTAAGCGCAAGACAACTTGTAAATCTTCTTTTTTTTCTTTTTTTTTTTTAGTTACTACTTTCCAGAAAATTGGCTCCGCATAATAAAATAAAAAAGTAATAAAACTATGGCATTATTTAATTAGATAAGCTTTTAATTGCTTTCATCAATAATATATATTAAGAATATTATAGACTGAAAAAAAAGTTTTTTTCGATGAATAATGAATTTTTAAAAGAATTGTTTTTATTTTTTAATAATAATAATTTATAAAAGTTCAAAAACATTTAAAAACTCTTCAAAGCCTCGTTGCGGTTAGGTTATTATGTTATTAATTGAAGACTATATTTACTAATCTAAACTTGAAAAGCTTAATACAAATCTTCACGCAGAAAGAATTTAAAAATAATTTTTAGTTTTTTGTGTGTATAGAAATGCTTTTGCTTTTTTTTGAAGTATGGTATTTCCTGAGTAACATTTTGATGAGAATGATAACGTGTTTTAAGCGTTGTTCCCCTTACAGGAAAAAAAAACTTCATATATACTTTTTTGGTTGTTTCCAATTCTTTCATTTCACTCTAGCTGTAAAGCTAAAGTAACTGAAATGCAGTAAAATATTAGATATTTGATGAAAGTATATTATTTTTTTAAGTAACTAGGTAATTAAACCCAAAAGAAAACGTTCATGTAGCTTTCCTCAATTTATGTCAATTCTGGTCAACCATACTTAGCTTGTCAACACATCTGACTGCCAGTCATCAGTCAACACGTCAGAAAAACAAGACCTCCGTGAAATGCTTGTATAACACATTTCATATTTTCCAAAAATGACGCGTCACAAATGTATATTTTGTTTTTGCAAGATTTTTAAAAGCATGAATTATGTTTTGTTCACAAATACGTCAACATGTCAAAAAATGGCTGTTTTTAATGTTTTAACTGAAAACGCTGAAAAAATTGATATTCTAATCAGTATAATTTCTGTTTGAAATGCACAAGAATATTTTACTTATTCGAAATAGTAAATTTAATCATTTTGCTTTCAATTAAAGCTAAATTGAAAGCTTCAAGGAAGCTTCTTTTTTTTGTTGTTTTAAAAAATTCGCTTTAATACTTTAATAAGTATCGAACATTTATGGAGGTACTGATTTATAGTGTTGTTTAAAAGAAACAAGGTACAGGGGATGTCAAAGAAAGGATAAGAGAAAGATGGGAACCAAGTAGATAGAAGATGACAAGTGACGTTGCATTTAAACTTTAGGAGATTATAGCTATAAGGGAAACAAGCAAACGGAAGTGAGTTCCACAAGCGGGAAGTGCGAGAAAAGAAACTATTAGAGTAGAAGAATGTGTTACATTGATGAATGGGACCTTATTGTTTAACACTCATTAAGTTTTAGTGTCTTTATTCACTTTCTTGCGGTGAAATAATTAGAAAAGGGAAAATAAATTTATAAGGTTTTATTGAAATCTTCGGAAATTATTCGATAACAAATAAAGTTATTTTTACAGCTATTTTTTTAATTTTGTAGAAATAATTTCGTTTTGTTATCGAGTTAAAATACGCACAGAAAAAAACACACAATCTGAATGAAATTGAAATGGACATCTGTCGCGCGGGAGCTAATTTTCCTGTCTGTCAACAAATCATGGGAGAAAATTTTAGGCCGACAAGTTCGACACTTTGAAGTCGCTTTATGGCTTCTGTGTTTACACACAGTAGTTGATTAGTAGCTTTGAATTTATAGTATACTAATACCAAGAAAAAGTGCGATCAGATTGTGGTGGGCTGGGGAGACGCTAGGTATGTGATCTGGTGGACCGAGGAGACATCGGGTAGGAAAAGTCTGCGAACCATTTTATTAATTGAGTTTAGAAAACGACTTCGATGGATGAGTCCGATTCGGATAACAGTGCTCAGTCCGAAAGGACACGAACGCACTAAATTGAAAAGTCGAGCGTAAGGTGAAAATGGTAATAATGTTTGCTCATCTAATATCATCACACGATTGTGCGTATGTTGATTTTAAGGGCTTTGCAGTTTTGTGCCTTGATCAATCAGCGGTAGAAATGAAAGGCATTCGACTATGAAAAAATGGTGATCGTAAAATTGTGTTTGGTGCATCAAAAATAACGAGCAATACACGTTATTCACCAGAGCACTCAGTTAAATGATACATTAAGGAGGATGAATGTCTGCAGCCAAATGATAATCTCCGTTTTTTCTCAATGCGCTTAATTCAGAGTTGTATATTAATCTAGGCACCTCCACTCAATTGCCGAAAAAGCAGCATAGCATGAGGTTAAAAGGGTTCAAACATAATAAAAACAAAGTTTTATCATCAAAATGTTTTTGCTTTTAATAAGAGGGAAGATCAAAATTTGTTGTTACTAAATTTAAAATGAAATGAAAATTAAAAATTAAAATTAAGATTAAAAATTAATTAATGAAGATTTCTTTTTTTGTTTTCCGTTAGCGATTCACGCTTTGTTAAAATAATGTGACTATTAAGCAAAACGTAATATTACGCAAGTCGCTTTTTGGTGTAGAAAGACAAGTTAATTTAAAAATTCTTGCAAAAAAACAACTAATTGTTTTTAATGAAACTTTCAGGACTGATTTACAAATGAATGACATTATTTATGCAATTATTATTTTTAGAAAATCTTGATATTTTTTACATTTGTTACCCCCTACTTCAATACCATTTTGTTACAGTTGTTACCCCCTACTTCAATACCATTTTGTTACATTTGTTACCCCCTACTTCAATACCATTTTGTTACATTTGTTACCCCCTACTTCAATACCATTTTGTTACATTTGTTACCCCCTACTTCAATACCATTTTGTTACATTTGTTACCCCCTACTTCAATACCATTTTGTTACATTTGTTACCCCCTACTTCAATACCATTTTGTTACATTTGTTACCCCCTACTTCAATACCATTTTGTTACATTTGTTACCCCCTACTTCAATACCATTTTGTTACATTTGTTACCCCCTACTTCAATACCATTTTGTTACATTTTTACCCCCTACTTCAATACCATTTTGTTACATTTGTTACCCCCTACATCAATACCATTTTTTTAATTATTAGTTAAATGCAAGATTCACTGAGGAATGTAAATAATGTTCTTTTTTTTAATTACAGGACAATTTTTCCGAAAATCTGTTCCGAATAGTAAAGTAAAAAAATGCATTAAAACTACGCTATTTTTAATGTAGATAAAGTTTTAATTGATTTTAGAATATCATACTATGAAGAAGAAATTTTAGGATATCATACTATGAAAAAGAAAAAACATTTCGATGAATAATGAATTTTTAATCTTTTTGTATTAATTAAACTGCACATTTTCTTTTACTATAGAAACGTATAAAACTTATCATTAAAAGGTCACACGTTTTAAGGGTTGTTCCTCTTAGAATAGGATAAACTGAGTTATGTCTACTTTTGGTCACTATACTTTCAGATTGATTGATTGATAGATACTGTCATCGCCTACTTAAAAGGTCAACGAGTCAAACCTTTGTGATTAAGAAATACTTTTATTCTAAATTTCATGCCATAAACAATAATATTGTTTAAAATCAGATTAATTTAACTTTAAATTTGATAATTTTCAAAAAATAATGAGTGAGAGATGTATATTTTATTTTTGCAAGATTTCTAAAACCGGAAATTATCCTTTTTTTTTTTTACCAATGTGTGGATCGCTCAAAAAATGGCCGATAAATTTTTTTAAAATCTCAAAATTTTAGATTATAATAAATATGACTTCTGTTTGAAAGACGGCCAAGTATTTTGCTTAGTGGAAATAGTAAATCTAATCATTTAGATTTCAATTAAGCTAAAATTAAAATTTCAAGAAAAAGGTTTATTTTTAAAAATTCAATTTAAATCTTAGGTATCGAAAACGGAGTGGAGGGACTTATATTAATCACAAAAGAGACAGGGGAAAGCAGTGCGAGACATATTTGATAGACTTGATTAAATGGGTAGCTCAGCGGGGTTTGGGAGAGATACCATGAAGACAAATTTTAGGAGCGACAAAATGGAAGTCCATGATCGCCTACGTCCTAAAGGGATACAGCACATAAAGAAAAATACATTAATCGCATAAATTAAATCTTGCACAGTGAATTTTTCGTATCAAAATTCAAGTAATAATTACATACAAGCTGAAGAATGGTGACCAATCAAGTAGTTGCCAAGCTGCCCTCACAGGGAGAAAAAATCTAACCGAATGTTCTCCCCTAGCTCCTGTAAGATCTAAACTTATTTATAAATGGAACTTTGTCTCTGTGTGCGTGTATGTGTGTGTGTGTCTGTGTGTGTGTGTGTGTGTGTGTCCATTACCTATAGACTCCGAAACGGCTGAACCGATTTTCTTGAAAATTTACACAGTTGTACTATAAGCGTCTGCGAGTGTTCTTAGATAGGTTTTGTGTCGAGGTACCCCCGATAAATATCGAAAATCGATAATCGAAAAAATCGGGTTATAGAAGGAGTGGTCCGATTTTAATCAAATTTGATACACTCATAGACAAAGACATAAGAAACGGTATTCAGAAGTTTCAAGGTTGCAGTTCTTACAATAGTGCAGAAAATCGATAATACACACACACACACACATACATATATATAAGCAAGATGTTTGTGTGTGTGCCTGTTTATCTGTCTGTATGTCCTTTATACAAATCCACAATTTTTATCCGATTTTCACCAAACTTCACACAAATATTCTTTAGGCTGAGTCTGAGCTCCAGGACCATGGATTAGTTTTAAAGCTTTAATTACACCCGAGCAACGCCGGACTATACTGCTAGTGGCTCATAAATGTTAATGCCTTAAAAACGAAGCTGCTCTCCTTTAATCACCATAAACAAAAAACTTTCCTACCCAACATAAAAATGGAAGATGCTAGTCTCCTAGAGAACAATACACTGCGCCTTCTTGGACTCGCTCAGCCCACCTCAAATACATAGAATCTATAGCTGCTAGTAAAGTTGGGTCATTGTGTTGGGCCAGAATGTTTTTCTCGTCAGAATTCATTTTGCACGTTTATAAATCTATCATTCGTGCGTGCAGTAAATATTTTTTCCATATCTGGTCGACGAAATCCAAAGATGGATCGATATAATCGATCCTGACTTGGCAGCCCACCTTCAATCACTTTCTCACCAATTTGACATGGCTTCCCTCTGTCTTTTCTAGAAATAATTTCATAGTTACTGCTCTGACGAGCGTCATTCCCTGGTGATTCGACCACATGTATTTACTCGTGCGACTAGATTGGCACTAAGGTCCCACCCTTTTACCGTCGAAATAGTTAAATGTAAACGCCTTTTCTACTCTAACAGTTTCTTTTCTTGCACTTTCCATCTATGGAACTCTCTTCTGTTTGCTTGCTTCCCTGGTAGCCACAATCTCCAAAAGTTTAAATGCAACATCAGTTGCTAACTTTTATCTCCTTCATTCTTATCCTTTCTTCGACATCTCTTTCTTTCCCCCCTCACTGTAACCCTCTACTTTGTTTGGGATGAAATGATTATAAAAAAGAAAAAAACAAAGTAAAATATATTTTTTACGTTCATTTAAAATAGGTTGACGATTTTCTAATTTTCCGATTTAATGTTTCACATCTCAAGATTGTTCGCTATTATCCGCCGGTTTTACCATCCGCGAACGGCCTGTCAATCAATGATAACGACACCTTGCTCTTTGGATAGCTGTCAATACACTCAACCCGTCAAAATTCGTAAATAAATATTTATATATACCGTATAACTATATAGTTATGAATAAATTGTACATTGCGACACAGAAATGTCTGTTTCGAGATAGATTCTCTTCACCAGGTAATGTTTGATGTTGGTTGTACAGATGATTTATATTTCAATAACAAAAACCTTATTTATTTAAATGTAAATCATCTGTACAACCAACATCAAACATTGCCCGAGGAAGAGAATCTATGTCGAAACATAGAAATTTCGTGTCGCAATGTACAATTAATTCATAAATATATAATTATATTAAGCTCTATAATATTTATTATATTGAGCACTGTTCATAATAAAATATATGCTGGGGCACTCAAAATAGTAAAACCTTGAGTCCTCTTCACCTGGAATTATATATACCGTATAAGTGCAGTACGAGTTTTTACAATCGGTTTTACACAAAGAAAAGGTTGCAGTTTACTGTTATGGGGAAACACATTTATTTCTCAGATAATGGACTCTCCCTACTATATTAATAAGAGTTAATAGGAAGTTAACTCGAGAAGTTCTTAGGAAATTCATAGAAGTTCTTAGAAGTTCTTAGAAGTTCTAGAGAGTTCTTTAGAGTTCTATTGGAGTTCAGTAGAACTGCTAGGCAGTTGATATTAGTCGGCAGTTAGCCGAATACTAAGGAATCATCTTACAGTGGAAGATTACCAAGTTCCTAACATTTTGGGTGCGTTAAGTCGATTAGCAACCGACATAACACGATTATAACCTTCAGTGCGAAAACTACTCCTCAACATTTACACAAGTATTTATTTTCTGAAGTGGTTAAAATTAATTTCCACAAACCAAGGGTTACCCTTCTTAACGTTTTCTTCCCTTTTCTCTCTCTCTCTCCTCTCTATCACTTTAGTTTCCCCCTCTTTCAATGTCATTCCAAAACCTTCTCTCCTTTTCCACTCTACCACTGTTTACCTCTCTCCTCTTCCTCCCCCTGTTTTGTCTCGCCCACTACCCCGCTGTTTCCTTTTTCTCTCATCCTCCTCCTCCTGATCTTCGTTCTCCTCCTCTTTTTCTACCTCCTCTCTTTCCCCCTTCCTTTCTTCAATCTTTTCCATTGCTCTCTCCCCAACATTCTTCAATTCGTTTTCCTCTTCTCTACCACCCTCTCCCCTTTTATCTCTCTATACCTGCCTCTCATTCTCTCTCATCCACATTCACTTTTCTCATTCTTCTTTCTCTCACACCCCCTCCTCCTCTTCTTTCTCATTTTTGCTCACATCTTTTTCATATCTTCGCTTCCCTCACTTCTTTCTCTCTCTGAGTGGTGAGTTAGATCCTCAGTAGGTGCCTCATACTTTCGGTCTTGTGCCACATCTAAGATAAGCTTTGAAAATTACCTCGCCTCTCTCTCTCTCTCTCTTTCTCTCTTTCTCTTTTTCTCTCGCTCTCTCTCTCTCTCTCTCTGTCTCTTTTTTCTCTCTCTCTTTCTCTTTTTTCTCGCTCTCTCTCTCTCTCTGTCTCTTTTTCTCTCGCTCTCTCTCTTTCTCTTTATCTCTCTCTCTCTCTCTCTGTCTCCCTTGCGTCGGTTTCCTCTCCCCTCGAGTGTGTATTTCTCATCCTCACTCAACTTTCTCTCCCACTCCCATTTTCTCTGTTTCCTTCTCTCTCACTTATCCTCCTCTCACATTTTTATCTCTCTTCCCTCACTCTCTCTCTCTCTCTCTCTCTCTCTCTCTCTTTCCATGTCGCTCTCAATTTCTCTGACTCTCCCTTTTTGCTTGATGAACGCGTATTTCTTCTCGTCTTCTTAATATCGTATTTATATCTTCAAATACAGAGTAACGCTCTTTTTCTTTTCTGTCGCTCTCGTTCCGTTCATTTTTATCCTCACCCGGGCGTCTCAGATATTTATCAACCGTTTGCCTGTCAGCATTTACTTCTCTCCCCATTGATTTATTAATCCAATTTATATTGGTATCGCTAAAAAAGTTTTAGTTCTTTCTATCTCTCTCGTTATGTCGCTAGATTAGAGTATCTATCTATCTATCTATCTATCTATCTATCTATCTATCTATCTATCTAATATCTATCTATCCTATCTATCTATCTATCTATCTATCTATCAATATCTATCTATCTATCTATCTATCTATCTATCTATCTATCTATCTATCTATCTTTTATCCTAATATCTATCTATCTATCTATCTTTTATCCTAATATCTATCTATCTTCTATCCTAATATCTATCTATCTATCTGTATTCTTATTCTATCTATCTATCTATCTATCTATCTATCTATCTAAACGCGTTACTTCATCCTCATTGGCATATTTTTTTGTCGTAATAAGAATTCCTGATACTAGTCAAGCATTCATATTCGACTATCTTTTGTCACCATCACAGCACTACCTCGAGGCAAAGTAAGAAACTAAATGTCATCGTTTTCCTCCTATCTCACTTTATACCAACACGATATCATTCCTAACAGCTAACAGTCTCTGTATTTCTTCTTCTTATTATTATTATTATTGTTATTAATATTATTAATATTATTGATTTCTTCATTTTGCTTTACTTGTTTTGTTTTTTTTGTTTTTTTTTGTTTTTTTTTTTTTTGCTCTCGTTTTCTACGTACAACTTATATCTTCTTTTACTTTCAACAATATAATTTTTTCAAATTATTTCTTTCGTTTTTATTCGTTTTCTTTCCGCGTCTTTAATTCAATATTTACTCGAACACAGTTTGTCCACTTTTCTTATATTTCTGACTGTATTCTTATTATTATCATCATTATTGTTTTTGTTGTCTTCTTTTTTTTTTTTTCATCTCTTAATTTTAAATCTTTTATTCTTGATGTTGATTGGCCAACGCCAAAAGTCTGCGTGGCCAGAAGCAATCAGATTCATAAAATGGCGAAACTTAATTAAACGATTAAAAACATTTTTATCCAAGTGTCAACTCTCTTTATATTCACAAGAGACTGGTTTTCTTTTCTTTTTTTTTTTGGCTTTTGACTGTATCAAATTCTATTATCAGCACCCAGTTCTCTCCTTTGATACGGCAGTTGCCGTCACCACGTCTGAGTTTTCTATTTTAAAATTATTTTATGTTCAAGCGGCTTTTTCCTTCCCTGTTCTTTCACGTTTCGTGTTCAGTGTTTATTATTTTCTTAACATTTTTTCTCACCATTTAGATATGCTTTTCTGTTTCTGTAATTTTTGAAACGTTTGTTAAGAGTTCAGTAGGATATGAAGTAAGGTTTCAATTCTCTACTGAACGATTGTAGCGGATAAGAAATTAATTATATCAACCTTCTTCTTCACTTTTACAAAAATTCACAATGACGTGTGAAATCCTGGTTTTTCCAAATAGAAAAAAGGATTGACCATCTTCTTAAAGAAAAAGTCGAAACCAGATTTCGCAAGTAAGTGTTAAAATGACTTTTGACGAATGGGAGCGACTTGCAAGATCAAAAAAGGACTTCGCGAGTAAGTGCGAAAAATCTAGATTACAATTAAAGGACTTAATCAACGTCAGTCAACCAGAGAGTCATTGGGAGCCGCGAGACAAACATCTAAAATGTAACTCAACTTCAAGCGATTCGCACATTCTCCTCGTTCTCTTTCTTCTTATGTCTTTCAACAATTACTACTACGAACATTTTGTACAAACTCTTGATATCCTTAACTTTCTCACTGAACATTAATTCCTACGAATTCTTGTTGTTCCTCTTTTTAATAAATTTCTATTTTAAAATGCAAAATGTATATTTTATTCTTCTTACGCTATTCCACGCAATTCCACAGATTCCAACCTGCCGACAACCAACCTTCTGGTGATAATTCAGCATAAATCCTGTAAGCTGTAGAGAGTTCGGTTAAGTCTGACACAAGGCCGGATTAAAGAAAAATTAACCAGCTCCCCACGCTTCACGATAACTCATTTTTAAAAATTATTAGCTTAATTGTACTCAAAAGATAGGTACGACATTAGGGCCAGGTTTAAACTGTGATTATTTCGTCTAACAGACTGCACATTCGCGAAAACTTATTAAATAAAATATGCCATCAGAGTACTGGATTGCTATGTGATGTCAGTTTTTTAATATAGCAGTGAATGCTAGACAATATGATCAAAGATGAAGGAAAACTTGAAACAATTGAATTGTGGTTCTACAGAAGGATGTTGTGGATGTCATGGATTGAGGATGTAAGTAATAATAAGGTTTTGGAAAGGGTGGAAACGAAAAGGAAATTAATACTGAGCATCAGGAAAAGACAGCTAAAGTTCTTGGGATATTCAATGAGGAAGGAGTGCTTGGAGAACCTGATACTAACAGGCCACACAGAGGGAAAAAGAGACAGGGGGAAAGCAGCGGATAACATATGTGAAGGGCCTGATCAGGTGGATGATAGAACGAGCGTGCTAAGAATCATCACGGATAGGGAGATGTGGAAGGCCATGATCGCCTACCTCTTGAAAGGACAGGGAACAGAGAAGAAAAAGAAGAACGTGTTCTAAACCCGCCTCCGGCCTAGTAGGATACATCACTGTCTGATTCGTAGGGCTTTGACTGCACGGCTACGATGCTCGGGACCAATCAGGTAAACGCACGCGATCTGACGCCGCCAGACATCGCTGCAGCCGCCGCGCGAACGAGGTGGACGCCAGCGCACGTTCCACCGCCCACGCTACCGCCCATGTCGCCGCCGCCAACTTCGCGGTCAGTAGCTCTCGCACGCTGTAAAAGACCCTCCGCGAAACGTTCGCTGCTCCCGTCTCTTATTGTGGTAGGTGACGGCGGTGCATGCGTTGCGGTCGACGAATGTCCTGGTCACGAGCAGTAAGCCTGACCGGTGATACTGACGGCAGTGTTGCCTCCGTCCTAAGGGAGGATGATGGTCGTTCGGCTCCTGCAGCAATCGTACATTTATTTTTTCCAAAATCATACAAACCACAAATCAAACACTAAAACCCTGGACGGGAGATCACTCGGCTCGTCTGTCGATGTAGAGCGCGTCCAGTATAAAACTTATTTGTTATGACTTTCCCCTGTTTCTCTTTCTTTCTATTCATCCTGTGAGTATTAGATTCTCCAAGCCCTCCTTCCTCATTACGTTTTTTAGAAACCACAGATTTCTCTCCCTGATGCTAAGTAGAGGTTTCCTTGTCATTTATATCCTCTCCGAAACTTTGTCATTGCTCACATGTTCGGTCCATGGTATCCTCAGTATCCTTCTGTAGAACCATAGTTTTATTGCTTTAAGTCTTTTCCTCGTGCTTGCCGTGATTGTCCAGCCTTCGCTGTCATAAAGGAGGACAGATATCACATACGATTTCAGACGCACTTTCCGTCCTCTGTTAGAATGCTTCTCAGATATTTGAATTTCTGTACCTTTTTATTTTATATATAATCATATCGCCCCAAGCAAGGCAGTTTACTGCCACTGTTGTGTAGGAGGTTACATAGGAGAAAAGTTATGAGAAAGAATGACAGGTTATAGGCTTGTCAGGAAGTGGGTAAGAAGGATGAGAATACTGATGAGAGTGGAGTGAACGGAGAAAGGAGCATGAGAGAAAGGATGCAGGTTAGTGAGATAGGAGATGACTATTGACTTTACATTTAAATTCTTGGGGATTGTAGCTGTCGGGGAAGCAAGTAAACGGAAGGGAGTTCCAGAAGCGGGGAGGGCGAGAAAAGAATCCGATGGAATAAAATTTGCGTTTAAAATTTATCGGTTTCACAGCAAAAGGGTGGGATCTAATCTTGTGGCTTGACGAAATTTATATATAGGAGGTACCATTGAGCTAAATACATTAGAGCAGAAAACGTGAAAGTATTTGTAGAAGAGACACAGGGAAGCCACATTGCGCCGGTGAGAAAGTGACTGTATCTCAGCTGCCAGGTCGGGATCGATTACATTACAGATTCTCCGTTGGATTTTATCAAGGACACCTAGGTGGATAGCAGGGGCACCCAACCATATATGGCAGCAGTATTCACTGCACGGGCGGTTCGTAGATTTATATATGTGCAGGATTGTTTCAAACGGGAAAAACTTCCTGGCGCTACACAGTGAACCGACTTTCTTAGCAGCGGATTTAGCTATGGATTCTATATAATCATTCCACTTGAGGTCTGTTGTGAGAGTTAACCCGAGGAGGCGCAGTGTTTTGCTTTCAGGGAGACTAGCCTGATCCATGCTAATGATTTCAGTATCTCTGACTTGTAATTGACATTTTGGGGTCCTCTTTTTAGTTATGGCCATGCATTGAATTTTTGTTCAGCTCTTTCTTCTCACTTTCTTTTGTTACCTTCTGCAGGAGGTCCTGTATTTTCTTTTGTGTGTCTGCTATCTACGTATCTTATATTGTTCAGCTTGTGGCCAGAGAATCCTGGCACAGCTTCTAGTTTTTTCAGAATTGTCTTGCTATACAGGTTGAATAATCTGGTAAGAAAATACATCCTTGTCTTACACCCTTTTCTATTTTTGTATATCTGCTGAACTTGTTTCCTGTCCATATGCAGGAATTGACCCATATTTATCCGAGGTCATTACGGTTTCCTAGTCCAAACTACCAACTGTTACGCCTTCCCTCGCCTAATTGTCCTCCACGGTAATTTTAATTTCTTGGGATTTACACTGGGCATTGGCATTGTCCAATATGGAGTGGAAAGAGTGTGTATCCCCCTCAGTGCTTTGCGTTGACGCTACTTACACATTTATAACAGCTATATTGAAGGGTTTTCCTTTATAGTTTGACCACCATAACTAACGGTACCCCAGAATGCATTTCTTCATATCTTCATGTCTTGGTCTAGTATTAAGCCGACTCCTTTTTCACTATTTGTGAATATTTTTGAGATGAGGTAGTATTTACACTATTCAACATTATTCGGGCTATTGTCCTCATCTTTGTTGTCATTTGTACGACGTTTCGGCCATTGTACGCTCTGGTCTTCTGCTACGAATTTCGAACCGAACCCTTTATTACGATCACTGGTGTATATCATTCTCATTCCTTATGTGAAACCTCTTTTGGTAGTTATGAGTCATCTCCCTCTAACCGGACTCTCTAAGTTACTTCTTCACCACTGCTGTAGCCTGGTATTGAACTTTGGGTCAACTCACACTAACTAACTGGACTATATCCTTAAGGACAAGAACAACCAAATTTCTTTGACTTATATACGTAATGTGCAGTTACCATTTTTTTTACCAGAGTTCATATTGCAATTTTTGATGTCAATGGTTTTCTCTAGTATTTTTTATGTTAATGGTTTTCCCTAGTATTTTTACCAGAGTTCATATTGCAATTTTTGATGTTAATGATTTTCTCAAGTGTTTTTTTACCAGAGCTTATATTACAATTTTAACACTAATGATTTTCTCTGGCACTCCGTATTACTGGTTCCCAAATTGTAAGATGAGGGTAATAGTCCGAATAATGTAATTAGTCCTTTTTCAGTAATACTTTTTTGGTACGCCGGTACGCCGGTACGACGGTACGCCAAATTTCAGTCCACCATTTTGGTACGCCAAAATTTGTTAGGTATCATGTGATGTATCCAATTTTTTTTTTTCTACAGGAAAAAAATGAATAAAATTTATTTTTACAAGTATGTTTGTACAATATCCATTCATCTAGCGAATAGACATGAAATTAGATACAAAAACTACTATAATTATTTTTAAATTCCTTCTTAATATGTCCATATTCCAGTATAATAAAAATGAAATCTCGTTCTGGCGTACCGAAAAATATTTTTTCTAAAGAATAATATTGAATAAAAATTATTTTTATGAGAATCTTTATACATTTATCTAGCGAATAAACGTAAAATTACATATGAAAAACTACTTTAATTATTTTTAAATTCCATCTTAATATGTCCATATTCCAGTAATAAAAATGAGGAAATGTTTGTTTATGTGTTGTGTCGTTTTTTTTTTTTTGGTGTACCGAAAAAATATTTTTTCTAAAGAATAAAAACGAATAAAAATTATTTTTCTGAGAATCTTTATTCATTTACCTAGCGAATAAACATAAAATTACATATGAAAAACTACTTTAATTATTTTTAAATTCAAACTTAATAATATGTTCATATTCCAGTAATAAAAATGGAGAAATGTTTGTTTATGTGTTGTGTCGTTCTGGCGTACCGAAAAAAATATTTATTCTAAAGAATAAAAAGTAATAAAAATTACGAGATTTCATTTTTATTATACTGGAATATGGACATATTAAGAAGGAATTTAAAAATAATTATAGTAGTTTTTGTATTTAATTTCATGTCTATTCGCTAGATGAATGGATATTGTACAAACATACTTGTAAAAATAAATTTTATTCATTTTTTTCCTGTAGAAAAAAATTTGAATACGTAACATGATACCTAACAAATTTTGGCGTACCAAAATGGCGGACTGAAATTTGGCGTACAGGCGTACCGGCGTACCAAAAAAGTATCACCCGTCCTTTTTTACTATTTTTACTATGTGTATGATTCTGTAGTTGTTACTGACGAAATCTCAATTATTTCGTCTATTTTCGCATATGTTTAAAACGTTGATATTCAATCTGTTTCATCTCCTGCTGGACATTAATCAAAGTTATCACGTTCCATGTCCACAGAGTTAATTTGTGTTTGGTGGGAACAGTCACAAGATAACGGTCCGGTGACACCTGTTGCTCATGTCGTTCCTTTCTGGGAGAGGAATCAGTTCCGAGGAATTGTGTCCTCTTTACGCCGTTGATGCTAACAGTCGCTGGATGACGGTCAAGTGACACCCTATTGCACATGTCGGTCCTTACTGGGCGAGATGTCAGTTCCTTTAGACTTGACCCCTTCACGCCGTTAGAGTTCGTAATTTAATTGTGAATTGCCATGAATGTTCTTGGGATTAATAGTAGAGTGGGTTTCCGTTTCAGCAGTGAGGAGTTCATCCAAGGCAGCAACTACAGCGAGGTTGCAGGTTAAACCTGTACATGGACTAAACTAGTGTCAGTATATCCGGGGCTATAATGACATGGTATCGACGGACAAAGAGCTTCCGAGAATGAACTCAACGGGAAGAGTAGAGGTTTCCCCCTCTCTATGGATCTAATGATCATGTGTCCGTGACAAATCGGAACCTTCAAATCAGAATACTTTGGCTGGAGAGGAATAAGCTCTACTAAGTCTTCTTTACACAAGACACGCTATGCACGAAGGAAGCTTATCAGAAACTGCATTGTACAGTGACGCTACGACCACTGCGGATATACATGTTACGACCACAGCCAGTCATGTGACAAATGGTGATACGTATGAGGAGGTGGAAAAAAATACCTCATCTGAAACATGATTCTTATATAACTATGGTCATTGGTTATATAACAATTGAATTCGTTGCATTCACTTACCAGCATATAACTATGGCAAAAGTATTAATCCATCTCTTCTCCCCCAAACTATGGGTTGAAAAGCAGTACAGATTTGGTTATATAGCCTTCGTTGGCAATCAGTCTATCGCAGAAAGAAATGGCGACTTACTGCGGCAAAACCTTCTGCCAAGTAAGTCATGTCCAGAAAGAGACATGATCGCCCAAGTGTGTATCACATATGGCAATTAACTGGCTGATTACTGAATATCAGGAGATATCTGTTTCAATAACCTTAGTTGGCAACTAGTCTATCGCAGACAAAAATGGCAACTTACTGTGGCAAAATCTTCTGCCAAGTCAGTCATGTCTCGAAAGAGACATGATCGCCCAAGCGTGTATCACGTATGGCAATTAACTGATTGACTGTTGGTCATTGACAAATCTGCTAAAAGAATGCTCAAGCGAATTAGTCTTTATCTTCTTTTATGTTCCATATCCATTCAAGACGTTGGCGATCATGGCTCTTCACAATCACCTGTCCATGTAGAAATCCATGATCACCAACGTCCTGAAGAGACTGTATTTTATTGTTCCAAAAAACGGTTTCTTTTATCAATGATTTTTTTTTTCTTCGACAAACGTTAAGAAATATTTAATTCTTTTGTTTCATTTCAGGCGCTTTTCTCCTTCCGTATGTCTTGATGCTTATAATGGGTGGAATTCCCCTCTTCTACATGGAGCTCGCTCTCGGTCAGTTTAACCGCTCCGGGGCTATCACGTGCTGGGCTAGAATTTGCCCCTTGTTCAAAGGTAAGTGATCATGTTATTTCCCTTGGTTACTGCCCCAACGCTGAAATAGTCATTCATTTTCTTAGTTGAAGCAATATCATTATTATACATCTCTAACCAGTATTTCTTCACCTTCTTCTTATTCTTATTCTTCTATATCTCGTCTCGATTGGGTGACCATGATTCTCCATAACTTCCTATCCTTTGTAGCTGTTAATAAATTTTGTTTTCTCACTATCTCTCACAGTCGATATTTTGACATCCATTTACACAATATCGTTAGATAGGTTACTAGCCGTCTTCCTGTCACTCCCGCCTTCCTATGAGTGTCAGTTTCTCTAATCCCTCTTTCTTCATCATGCAATCTCGAAATTGCAACTGAATATTTATGATTTCAAGTTAAAGCGTCCTTTTCTTTTCATTTTCTTTAAAGTTTCCTCGTTATTCTTATCTATTCTTATCATTCTTCAGTGGTACTACATTTCTGGTAACTCAGGCATAATCTTAATCTGTGAGGAGATTACCCCAGCATTCACTGCCATATACAAAATGCGATGGGTGAATTGTCGTCTAAATTACGCATAAATGATATTAACACTGAGATCTTATTTTAACAGATATATTTAACAAAATTACTCAAAACTATCTTGTAGTACTAAAGAGTACATTTACGTAATAAAATCGTCATTGGCTTCAACCACGGCCTCCAGACGACTTCGAAATCTGCTGCATCTCTTCTGGACGGTCTCCTTGTTTAAGTTGGTGAATGCTGTCGTAATCCTTGCATGCAGTTCATCTTTGATGTTGCAAGGAATTTTATTGGTCTCTCGCTCAACTTCACCCCATACATCAAGAGGGTTGCAGTGTGGAAAGTTAGGTTTCCTGATGTAAGGGGTGATGTGGTTGAAGATATGTCTGACAGCCATGACTGGGTTCTTCTGCTTGTATGGCGTGGTGCAGAGTCCTGTTACCAAACACAGAATCTTCCATAAACCACCCTCTTGACACAGACCAGAACTACCTTCTGAATGCACTTGATGTAGACCTCCGTAGAGGGGCTTCTGGTAAATACCCACTTTACTAACTTTCATAGGAGTTCCCGCAGGCCCTGTGGGAAGATGAATGGAGATATAACATCGTCTTCAATAGTGATCACTCCAAACACCTTCGTAATAACCATTAGACTCATCCAACTTTTTCAGAATCCACTGCACTGTCCTTAGATCGACACCCAAACACTGTTAAATGTTCGTAGGCCGACAAAATCAAAAACAAGCAACGCCCATGCGCAAAATTAAAAATATAAAATGACGAAAATTTACCCATTGGACCATTCCGAAGAATTGATATTTCACAACAGTTAAATGAAAATGCTTAATTTAATAAATTTAAAGACGTTTGAAGTTAATGCTATTAATGTGTGAGGTGTGCTTTAAAAGTTTATAGTCTAATATCCATAATGACATGAGAGAAGGAAAAGAATTATTCTTTCATGTGTCGTGTTGGCAATCATGGCTCTCCAAACTTCTCATCCTTTTTAATTATAATTCCCGTTAGATTCGTTATATTCCCTTACTCGCATATAACCTTGAGAAAGGAACGAATCCAACTTTTCTTCCGCCTCCAGTTATGGGTTATTTGATCTAGGGAGACTAGCTTATTAAACATTACGCCACATCGAAGTGCTCATTTTTTAAACGTAGCTTAGATGGGGCACAAGGGAGAAAGTATGGAGCACTGAGTGAGAATCGAAATCAACGCTCCGTCGTAATTGATTTAGCAAGATAAGCTTACTAACGATTACACCAAGTCGAAGTGCCCACGGTGATTTTCTAAGCGTAGCTTAGATGTGTCACAGGGCCAAATATATGAGCCACCCAGTTAGGATCGAACTCACTACTCAGTTGTAATTGTTATAGCATGACAAACTTGTTAACCATTACACAACGTCGCTTTGCCCAATTAATCTCATTACATGTTCTAGAAATTTCAGTAGTCTTCCATTTTTATCCTATGCACAATGCTGCGGGTATTATGCTTAGGATACCATGGACCAAACCCGTGAGCAAGGACGAGGTATTAAAGAGGTTGCAAAAGAGAAGAAAATTTATACTTAACATCAGGAAGAAAGAGCTGAAGTTCCAAGGACACGTGATGAGGAAGGTGGATAAGGAGAATCTAATACTTACGGGGCGTATAGAGGGAAAAAGAAACAGGGGAAATCAGCACGAGACATATTTGATGGGCTTGAGAAAATGTGTTATGGTGCCCTCCTACGAGGAATGGACTCTTCCTCTTACTATATATAATTACCTGCGTGACTTCTGAGTGGCAGGTAACAGCAGTTGACTGTCTTGTGCATTGTTCAACTCTCTGCCTTCGGGCGGATAATAATAACCAAGTAGAGGCTCCGCCGAAGGATAGAGTCTCATCTGGGGAAAATTAGACAAAAATCTTTGCCCGGGCTATTTGGCCTGGATTACCCACATTAAAAAGGCTTTTGTGCCACATTTTGTCTTAAGTGGGAAGACAAATACTACAGTTAATGACAGTTAAGGTCAGCTAGTACGCAGTTAAAGCCAGCTAAGATTCAGGCAATAAGCAGCGTATCTGTAGCGTTCAGACACTGATTATTAACACTTTGTATTTGTTGTTCATGTTATACTAATACACTGTTTTGAACTTACCTCCTGGGTTCCGTGTCTACAACTTTGCGGTAAAATTTCGCCACAATAACTCCACAACAAATTGGCGACAAAGATTTGCGTTAAAATTTGACACAACAAATTGGTGACGACGATCCACAACAAAATGGTTGGCGCAGTGGGGTTTGGGAGAGATACCAAGAGGAATAATATTAAGAGTGACAAGGGACAGGGGCAAGTGGAAGTCCATGATCGCCTACGTCCTAAAGGGACACGGTACATGAAGAAGAAGGAGCACAACTCTCTTTTTTATTACCATTTACCTTTAAACTCACCAGATGCTCGAATGTTTTGTCCAAGGCATTCTCATTCGCCTGCTGTAGAACTCTAGTCTCAAGTCTCTGTAGAAATTGTCCAAGATTTAATATTAAATATTAATTCAGAAAGTTATTTTTTTAATCGTTTCACTCCAAGCAAAGCGGTACCGCCATTGATGTGTAGGGAGCTACATAAGAGAGTTAAAGTTTTAGGCAGGAAGAGAGTGAAAAGAAAGACGAACCAGTTACAGGGGATGTCAGAGAAAGGGCAAAAGAAAGATGTGAACACAGGAGTGAAGACAGTTGCGAAGGTAGAGAGAAAGGGATGATGTAGAAAGGACTGGAGTTAAGTGGATAAGAGATGGGAATTGACATTGCATTTAAATTCCTGGAGGTTGTAGCCGTCAGAAAAGCAAGTATAGGGAAGGGAGTTCCATGGGCGGAAAGTACGAGAAAAAAAAAGCTAATGGAGTAGAGTTGTCGCCTGCATTTGATTAATTTAACTGTAAAAGGGCTGGACCTTGTTGCCAGTCTGGTTGCACGAGTAAATTCTTGTGGAGGTGGCACCAGTGACCTAAGTTCATCGAAGCAGAAGCCATGAAAATATCTGTAGAAGAGACAGAGAGAAGCCACATCCTGCCGGTGAGAAAGTGGTTGGAGTCGATCTGCCAGGTCGGGACCAATCACATTATAAATTCTCCTTTGGAGCCTGTCGAGAACACTGAGACGAACAGCAGGGGCGCCTGACAAGATATAACAGCAGTATTTTATGCACGGTCTGGGCTTGTTTGATTTTGAAGCGAGCGTTTTATGCTTTGTTCCTTTCGGACAACCATGCACTCTGCCTTCTTAAAATTGATGGTTAGTCATTTCTTCTCACTTCACTTTACTACCTTAAGGGCTCGGAATTTCCAAGTTAAAAACCGACTTAGTAGCGGGGTTTCTTATAAATACCCACTTTACTATGTTAATGACTCGGAACTCCCACGTTAAGAACCGACCATGAGTCAATGGAGAGGTTTTTGGTAAATACCCACATTACTTTACTACCTTCTGTAGGAGTTCTCGCAGTTTTCCTTCTGTCTCCCCCATCAATAATGGCTGTTTGCTTGTTTTCGTGTATGTCCGTTTGCTAGGTTGAGTAGCCAATCCCTGCTGCAGACGCCTGCTCAGGCACAGTTTTGTTTATTCAACACCCACATAGCCGACATTTAGTTTATACTGATGCTAGAAGATTTTACTTTTTATCAGCAACTTACTACGTTGACTGATATTCAATTTGCATAATCTATGCGCCAGGAGTTGTACTCAAGTTGTTTAAATGATTATTTCTAGTACATGAATCTCATAAATAAAAAAAACATTTAGATATATATATATATGAACTAGTGGATATAGTAGAAAATAAACATATTTAGTTTTTTTTTTGTTTTTTGTTTTTTTTGTTCAATCTCCAAGAATTTAAATGCAAAGTCGATTGCCATCTTTTGTCTTCTTGACTCACATCCTTTCCCTGAAAATCTTATATAATGTTGTTCTTCTTTTACACTTCACTCTCAGGCATCCCTCTTCACACCTGTATTCTCATCCTGTTCTTACTCATTCTCTGACTCCTTTGTAACTTGTTCTGTTCCTCTTTCTCATCTCACTTCTTCAGTAGCCCCTGAGCACCAGTGGCAGTTCTGCCTTGCTTGGGGTGAAATGATTAAAAGAAAATCCGGTTTTTGTCTTTTTTAGTTTGTAATATCCTATGCAAAATAGCCCGGTAGTATTTAAATACTGTAGCTGACAGACGGGACAGCAATCTATTGCGTCACACTTGATAATGAGAGTTACATCATGACTATTGCTACACATACACAGATATGTCACGGTGTCAGAGATGTGACTGCTACACACACAGATATACGAGCATCAACATAGTTGCTTAAGCCACACTGACAATAGTTGGTACAAGTTTAGTCAAATTTAAGTACAATTGCTAGCAAACGAGTTGCTTATTAAAAATTGTATTTTGTTTTTTCTTTATAAGCTGTCGTCAAAATTGGAATGATTCATTTCCCTTTGTAGAGGAATTTTCCATGGAAAAACCATATAAGGTTAATAAAAAGAATAAATCGTTCCTTGAGTACAAAGGTTCTTTGGGGAGAACGAGTAACCACGTATTAGTCCTGAAACAATGTTTCGTAATCTCAGTTTAAACCCTCAACCAATACGTTAACAAATAGTTGATGGTATAGAATCTTTTATTTAGTTAAAAAAAAAAGCACTAATAGAGCAAACAAATGTTTTAAGTCACTTTGAATTTATATGGGCACACAACAAAGACAGACGACAAGAGCAGAATTTAATGAGCAGACGATAAATTTATAAACATACAATAATGAATGAATTATACAAGTTCGTTGTGTGCCAAATGATGTCCAATAACATGGATGTAAAAATTATCAATGTAAATGAAATATGCCTTTTTACAATAAAAGTATAATGTTGCATAAGGTTCTCAAAAAAGATAACAACATAAAGTGAAAATATAGGGCTTTCAACTAAGACGGGTCGAAGTTAGTAAGGAATAAAACAGTTATTGCTCAAAATTTATTGATTTCACTGTTGGATGATGTTATTTGAGTAATGGCAATTATGTGTGAAAAATAATATCATCCAAATGTCCGCCAAAGCTTCGGCGGGACATCTCTTTCGAAGGTCAAAATTTTTGATGACGTCACTGCATAGTTGCTCCTCGACTTTACCAATATGCCTTATTATCTCACCCGCTGTTGAATTTTTGTCGGCTTGTTGGCATTGACCTTACTTTTGAGATGAGCCCCAAAGGAAGAAATCTAAAGGTGTCAAGTTGCACGATCGTGATAGCCAATTGACATCACTGATGCGACCTGGGAACTTCTCATTCAATAAAGTCAATGTTGCATGTGGTGGCGTCCTGTTGGAACCACAAATCTTCAACATCCATAGAATTCAATTCAGGCCATAATTGCCATGACTCAAATAAAATGACTCAATAGTAAAATCAATAAAATATTGCCAATAACACAGTTTTATTTACTGCTAACTTTGATCTGTCTTAATAGAACAATTTAATGGTTTTCAAAGAATTGGTCTAATTTTCGAAGTACATTTCCTTTCTCTTCTTGTCTGGTGGTTGTCAAGTTTATTCTGTGTTGTTTATCTTCCTGAACCAATGCGACTTGCGTTCCTACAATACCTGTTTGTCGACTCCGAAAATGAAATCCAAGGCCTCCCTGAAATAACCTACATATTTCACTTCTTGGGATTTTGAAGGAAAAGCCTTTTATTAGTTTTGGATGAAAAAACAAACGCAGCTGTTTTCTCTCAAATCGAAATGTACCTAAAATATTTACGAAATTCAAAAATTAAACAAGAGCCCAACATAGCGTCTGCTTTCTTTTTGAAAGGCAGACGATACACGCTCAAGAAGTTTAAATGTCTTATAATAGCGCTTGCTCCGGCAAATTCTGAAATCAACCGATATTTAAATGAATTAAAGGGAAAAGGTGCGAAGAGGTATATGGGTCTCAAATTTTTCAGCGCGCTTTTTTGAAAACTAGAAACATATTTAATAAGCAGAAAAGCGAGAAAAATGAACAGAATCGACCCAAATGGTAAGGGCCAAATGATCACATTGAAATATCGAAAACTATTTTTTTATTTGTATGCTTCCAGAATGATGTCCACTAACTTTTTTTTTCTTTTCTTTTTTTCTACTTGCCCCTATGCTATGGACACCACTTTGAATTTCATTCTTCTTTGACGAAACGCCATATTTGAAAGGCACTTTCAATAGGATTTATCGTCTGTCATTTTGCTTTTGTGACTTTCTCTTTACTGGGTTCTGTAATTGACCTGTTAGGAATTAAAGACGTAAGATTGATTCAAAGGATAATGTGACGTCATGGCAGAATCGGTTATTCATTGGTTGAATAAAATAGCGTTTGCTACAGGGTTGCTTTGACATGTAATTTCAATGCTTTGTCACTGGATAGTCTGTTGTGTGAATGAGATTAGATTCGGAAGGAAAAAGAAAGAAAATGAAACTAGAGAATATAAGATAAAATAGGAGAAATAAATAAAAAGAAACTTATCTAAAAATGGTATTAAAGAATCGACGAATATTCAGAAAAAAATATGGGAAAAGGATTAAAAGATAGTGTGAGAAAAGATTAGAAATCGGTACATGTAAAAAAAAGAAGGAGAGATGAAAATAAAAAAGAAAGAAAATGAAGAAAAAAACTAGGGAATAAGAAAGAAAATAGGTTATAATGATAAAAAAACAATAGAAAGAAATAAAAGGGAAAAATGAAAATAGAATAATACTGGTTAAGGACAAAATTAAATATAATAATAAAAAAAGAACAAAAAGAAAGCAAAAGAAATGAAAATGAAGAAAGAAAACTTGGGAATGAAAAAGAAAAGACGAATATTGGTCGACATTTAAACACTTATAAGAATAAAGAAAAAAAATTTAAAAAAGAAATAAAAAAGAAAAAATGAAGAATTACAACTTGAGAATAAAAAAATGGATATAAGAATAAAGAAAAAATTAAAAAAGAAATAAAAAAAAGAAAAAATGAAGAATTACAACTTGAGAATAAAAAAATGGATATAGGAAAAAGAAAGAAAGAAAGAAAGAAAGAAAGAAAGAGATTTTGGGAAAGAAAAAGAAAATTGGTAAGAAAAAAAGAAAAGTAGAATAAAAACGAAATTAGATATAATACAAAATAAAGCAGAAAAACAAAGAAAATAATGAAAAACTTTTGAGAAAGCGAGAGGGTTGTTTTATGATTCGTCGGATGGATTAGCACCCTTAACCCAAAAGTTAAAAAAAAAATAAACGAAATTTTCAGGAAGAAATTGATGAACAAACTCACGTTTAAATGTCGTGACGGCCGTACTGTCGGCATGTTAAAATATTTTATCTGGCTGATATTCTAAGACGAAACTTAACTTGAAACAAAAAAGAAAGGAAAATTAGATATAACGAAAAAGAATAGAGGAAAATAAAAAGAAACGAAAAATGAAGAAAGAAAAACGGAATAAAAATGGAAACCGGATATTAAAAAAAAAAGAATAGAAAAAAAGAAACACAAATGAAGGAGGAAAACAAAGGAATTTAAATAATCAGTAAATACAATTAAAAAATATTTTTAAAAAGAGGAAGTAAAAAATGCGTAATGAACACAAAATTAGATAGGATAAGAAAATTATGGTGGAATGGGAAAGAATAACAGAAGGAAAAATAAGGCATGAAAAAACAAATTTGTACAATAATTCAATTTAGAGACTGACCGAAATAACTTTAAGAAACGAAGTATATGTTGAACTGAGGGACAAAGAAAGTTCTAGAATACCAACAGAACTAGAAAAAATTGATGGAACTTTTGAAGGAAGATGTAGAAAATTTGAAGGAAGATGAACTCACTAAAAATATAAAAAAGAATTAGTTAACTGTAGTACATTTTTACAAATCTAAGAAAAAAATTCGAAAAAACATTAAGATGACGAATATTGGTCATCATTTCAACACCTACCTTTTTTTTCTTTTTTTTTTTGCTAGGTATAAGATTTCTTATTGTTAAAAAAAACAACCTAAAAATAAATAGTTCAAACAAATATTTGAATTAAAAATAAGGTATATGAGCATACAACAAAGCCAGAAAACACGAGTCGAATTTAAAAACATACAAACATTTCATTCTTAACACACACAAAATGAATGACGCAAATAAAGTGCTTTGTGCACCAAATGATGGACAATAACATGTATGAAAATTGTTAATAAAAATGAAAAGTGCCTAAAACTATAATGCTACATAATGTCCTCAGAAAAGAAAACTACATAGTGAGAAAAAAGATAAATACTTCTCTGAATAATCTTCAAAGAGTCCTTTGGTACAATTTTTGAAGAAAAGTTCGTGCTAACAGTGAAGAATAGATCAAGCACACCAGCAGAAGATTGTTCCTTGATGTTGCAGCGACCTTGTTGCTCCTTTCAGTTCTCGTCTGGTGGCTTTGAAATTTCTTCTGCGTTGGTTTCTTTTTGGACCTGGGTGACCTGAATTCCTACAGCAGCTGTTCACCGACCCCGAAAATTAACTGCAATGCCCACACCTTATGTAAACTACAGGTAGGATCTAAATCCACTTTTCAGAATTGGGAGGGAAACTTTTTATTGGTTTTAGACGAAAAACAAACGCAACTTTTCTACCAAAAATTAAAATGTACCAAATATATTTTCTAATTTTTTTAATCAGTACTGCTAGTGATGTGTAGGGGGCAAAATAAGAGAGTTAAGGTTTTAGGCAGGAGGAGAGTGAAGAGGGGTGACAGAAAAAGGGCAAGCGAAGGATGTCAACACAGAAGTAAATGTTAAAATTAAGCAAGAACCCATGACAGCGTCTTCTTTCTCACTAACACACCAATGATGTACGCTCATGCTGGTTAATTTTCTTCTAAAGAAAAGTCGGCGGACCTGAAGCAGACTACCACCACGTTCAATTTCGCTATTTTTCAATTTTTTTTAAATTTATTCAGCGCAATTCTATCGATTGTTACTGAAACTTTCTGATTATCAAAAAAACATTTGAAAAATTACAATATTTAAACAAATTTGGAGGGGATCAGTTTTTCATACAACGTTATAGTAAATCGATCCTCCATTTTCAATCTGTTATAAGGTTGTATGAGAAACTGCCCACCACCAAATTGTTTAAATATGGAAAGTTTTGCAAATTTTTTTGTCATTCGTAAAGTTTAAGGTGTAAAAGATAATATTGAACTAAAAAAAAGTCCCATAAATTTGAAAATGAACAAATTTGCAGATGGCGGTTATGTCGTACCGGCGACTGGTTTCAAAATGGAGGCTCGATTTACTATAACGTTGTATGAGAAACTGATCCCTGCTAGAAAATGTTTAAATATTGAAATTTTTCAAATTTTTTTTTTTTTTGTCAATCGTAAAGCTAAGGGGGTAATCGATAGGACTGCACTGAAAAAAAAAACGAAAAAAAACGAAAAACAACGAAATTAAACGTGGTGGTAGTCTGCTTCAGGTCCATCGGAAAGTCAAATTAAGATTATATTTCTGACGGGAGTTAAATCTAGAAAGGTTCAAATATCTCAATATAGACATAATTTACTGAATAAAATTTTTTTGCATTTGATGGGATTCTAAAACAAACATCTCTTATGAACTTTAAAAACTATAGCCACATGCTACTGTGCAGTTCTGCCATGAGCAATTAGACTATTTGAATGATGCTTTTAAAGAAAAAAATATGTTTTTGTTAAACGAGACGAGATTGCTAACCATTACACCACGCCGAGGTGCCCATAATTTCCATAGTAAATGATCAAATGAGCTCTACCCTTTTATTTAATCAGTTCAGACCTTTACAGTAAGGAGAATCCATGATGCATCCACGGAATCAAGTCATCCTCATTTCTTCCGTATCTATATAAATACAACTGAAGCAGTGTGTCGATGTATGTGTGTATCCATGTGTGTATCCTAACTGATTTCTATTAATATATACATTCACATTTTTCATTTGATTCTTTTCAAAACTTACACACTCCTTGCAAATTTATTATTTTGCACAACAAAGAAAAAGAAATTGTTTGTAGCCCTCAGTTTAATAGTTGTTTTATTTCTCATTTTCAAGTATTTTTTGTTAAAGATGAGTTCAATACAGTAGCTTTTACATGGAGAACAACACTTTCAAAAAATACAAGAGTTATCTCCCGTTGTAATGTCTGCAGATGTGGGTCATATAAAAAAAATTAAAAGTAGACTTACACTTTTTCCAACCTGTGCAATGCTTGATACTTACTGCTAGTGTATGTATATATATATATATATATATGTGTGTGTGTGTGTGTGTGTGTGTGTGTGTGTGTCACTTAACTGAGCAGAATCATGCCAACTTCGAAGTTTCGTGAAGGCATTATTAGCATACACTTCCTCATTTCATCCAGTTTGTTTCAAGACTTATACACCCCTTGCAAATTTATTATTTTACACAACAAAGGAAAAGAAATTGTTTGTAGACCTCAGTTTAATCTTTGTTTTATTTCTTATTTTCAAGTATTTTTTTGTTAAAGATAAGTTCAATACAGTAGCTTTTACATGGAGAATAACTCTTTCAAAAAAATACAAGAGTTTAACGTCTTCAGATTTGGGTCGTATAAAAAAATTAAAAATAGACTTATACTCTTCACATCCCGTGCAACTCTGGGTACTTACCGCTAGCTCCAATTAAAAGAAGAATTTTCCACTGGACGGCTTTTTTCAAAGAATTGCTATTTTATGAAACGGGCACCAAGATGGTTGCTTTCTTGAACCCTTAAGAATGAACTTTAACGTTTGAACCTTGACGAGGTCAAGGGTCACTTATTGTGTAATATCCTTATTCTCATATTCTTCACTTTTTACCGCGCCCTCTTTCAATCATGTTACACACCTCGTCTATCAAAAATATTTTAACAGTACCACTCTACTTTGTATTGGTGAAATTTATAAAAAAAAGAAAGTGATCTGATTATGAAGTTGCATATCCGACGCAGTAAATATTCATGAAGCTAGGTTCAAAAGTTCTTCTACGTAATTCATTGTCTGGTGCAAAAAAATTCAAGATATCGAAAGAATTCCTTAAATAATACTGGTCAAAAAGGTTTTCAGGGCCAAAGAAACAAAAGACGTCTTTTAGTTAATTTGATTGTGCTAGCAAATACTAGCACACAGGAAAATCTCAATAGAAACGAAGAAAACAATGCTAGACTGCTACGTGATGTCAGTTCTTCAATACGGCAGTGAATGCTGGACATCGAAAATGAGGACAAAACTGGAAGCGGCCGAAATGTGGTTCTACAGAAGGATGCTACGGATATCGTGGACTGAGCATGCAAGCAACGATGTTGGAAAGAATGGCAACAAAAAGGAAATTGATGCTGAGCATCAGGAAGAGACAACTGAAGTTCCTGGGACATGCAATGAGGAAAGAGAGCCTGGAGAACCTGATACTGACTGGTCAGATAGAAGGAAGGAGAGACAGAGGAAGGCAGCGGATAACATATTCGCTTGGCCTGATCAGGTGGATGACGGAACGGGGGTTGCCAGGAGCAACAGGAGCAAACATACTAAGAGCCACAAGGGATAGAGAGACGTGGAGAACCATGATGGCCAACGTCCTGAAGGGACAGGGCACATAGAAGAAGAAGAAGAAGATGGTGCTGATTCCGAAAATGACCTTAGATCCTCAAAGGTTTAAGTCCCCTCTTCTATCTTCTTGACTCCCGCCTCTCTCTTACTCTTTCTTTGTTCGACATCCCCTGTACTGTTTCTTTCTTTCTTCCCTCTCCTCTCACTGTAACCCCCTGTGCACCAATGGCAATGCTTACTTGCTGAAACGATTATAAAAAAGAAAAAACATATTAATTGAAATTAAAATAACATTCCTACATGCCAAAACAAAATCTGAATTTAAATGTGAACAGAGTGTTCTATATTTCAGTGTTGGCAGATATGCCAATCCCCGATATAAGAAATGTTTGATTCCACTGGTCAAGTTGATTTTTGGTGAAAAGAAACAAAACAAGTTTTTAGCTAATTTGTGTTAATGACAAAAAGGACCTTAATTTTTGATGGATAGTTACCGTTTTGCCGTCCTGAAATTGCTCATTTTTGTAAAAGGATCAATTTACGATCTTGGCTGATCGCAACATTTGGTTAATAAAGATCGTAGAAACCCATCAACTTTCAGGGAGGCTGATCAATTTATGTCAGCCACTTGAAACAAACTATTTTTTATTAAAAAAAAACATGTTTTCAGTCAAGAATTTTTAAAAAATTACCGAATTTTTCTAATTGATTGCCAAAATTCTAATTAACTGACAAACTTTATCAGTAATACGCTAATATTAGTTCTTCAGTATGGCAGTGAATGCTGAACAATATCATCAAACATGAAAGAAAACTTGAAGCAACTGAAATGTGGCTCTACAGAAGGATGATGCGGATATCATGTATATAGGGTATGTGAACATTGATGAGGTTTTGGTGAGGATGGAAACGAAAAGGAAATTAATACTGAGCATCTGGAAGAGACAGCTAAAGTCACTGGTACATGCAATAGGGAAGGAGGGCTTGGAGAACCTGATAGTAACAAGCCAGATAAAGGGGGAAAAGAGACAGTGGAAAGCAACGGATAGCATATTTGAAGGGCTTCAGCAGGTGAATGACAGAACGAGGGTTGCGTGATGTAATAGTGGTGTAATATGTAACAGGATAAAGCGTGCTAAGAGCCACCATGATAGAGGGGACGTAGATGGTCATGATCGCCTACTTTCTGAAAGGACAAAGCACATAGAAGAAGAAGAAGAAGAAGAAGAAGAAGAAGAAGAAGAAGAAGAAGATGTGAACAAAGCATTCAGTGAAGATAGAACTCACTATTATATCGCAATTGGTCCAGCGAGATCAGATGGCTAAACAACTATGGTAAGATCCGAAACTTGTCCTCATGGTTTGAGACGCTAATGACCTTAGTATTCGTCCATTGCGCAAAACATCACTCACACAGTAAGTCACTAAGATTAGTTGAAAAAGATGTTTAGTGTCTCGATAACATTTCAATCTGTTGTTGTTGTTGTTGTTGTTGACCAGTGTAATTCATGAGATGAAAACTGAATTTTCATAAAATGCTACTGTGTTATGTGTGTAAAAATTTAAATCAGCAAGATAAGTTCAAATTTCGATCCCGTCTTTGCATTCACTTTCACACTATTTCTTGTAGGAAATATATGAATCCATCTGTTCTTCCTCTAGCAATGGTTTAAATAGCAAAGTAGATCGGAAAACGCCTATTTTGGATAAACGCCAGTCTACGAGAAAACAAAAGTCTTAATTTAAATCCATGAAAAAGAGAATCACACCACTTCATTTGCGTGCCTTCAAGATATGGGCGATGATGGTTCTCTGCAACTGAATCACTGTCGGGTTCGTTACATTCACTTACACGTAAATACTCATGGGAAAAGTATGAATCTATCTCTTCAGCTATGGGTTAAATAATAGGTTTTTTTTTAATCTAAACATTGTTGATGGTCAGCTTTAAAAATGTAAACGCAATGTCAATCGTTATCTTCTGTCTTTTTTATTTTTTGTTCTTTTATTGTTCTTTTGTTACTTACAAATGTGTTGCATTGTTACTTGTGATGCTCACCCGCCACTTTTGGCGACGGAGTAAGGCCAGTTGAGTCAAGTTTAGACATGCTAAGACAAGCTTTGTCCTCAGTTACCGCGTACGTGGGGGCTAGGTAATCTTTGACCAGTGGCCCGTGCGTCCGCTATCGGGTTCCATACATTAAACACCGACTTTGTAACTCACACCAGTTGGGGAGCAGAGCAAATACCTTACTTACGAATGCGATTTTTTTATCGTTTTTTTTTTATATATATATATATATTCTTTAATATTCAGTAACTGTTTGCGTTTTAGTGGATTTATTACCTTCATTGGGGAGACATGAATAAAAACAAAGATCATCCTGTACATACTAGCTGAACTGAGTATTTTATTTATATTCAGTTCAACTAGTATGTACAGGACAATATGTTTTGTTTAGAAAGACAATTAATTTCTCAAATTTCTGCCTGAATTTCTAGGATAAGAAATTATCTATATTTGCATTATTTACACGCTGACTATTGTCCTCATCTTTGTTATCACAGTGTTTGTTGATATCTTGTTGGCAGTCTGTTGTTTCCAGCATATTTGTTTTTGTTTTGTTTTCGACGTACGGGTTTCGCCAATCGAAAAAAAATCTTTCTCCACAACTATTATAATAAACAATAAATTTTCTTCGTCATCAATCTGTTGTATCGCCGAGGTGGCGGGGCGATACGCAGAAGATGTGTGCTGAGTAACTACAGCACAATATCCGTGCTAAGAGATATTAATACAAATAAGACGCACAACAGAAAACAGAACAAATAGTAGAAGAATGGAGAGGTTAAGCCGTTAAAGTAGTAGAGATCACAGTACGATACTAATCGTCAATGACGCTCCGAAGGTATCAACCACCTCGCCCGAACGCAGAGAGTCCGACAAAGAGAACGCCCGAGGCAGGCAGTCGATCCCCTAAGAATATCAATGATACTCCGAATTATTTACGGCCTCCCCACGTGGACAGAAACCCGAGATAGGTGCAGCACAAAGCCAATTAACGTGGGTAAAACCGAGCCCGTAAGCCCGGACAAAATTTATTGTCTGCTTTTGTTGTTATGATACCAATAAAGATGAGATCAATAGTTGTGCGGGTCATCAGGTACTTGTTAAACAAACACCTGATGAGGACCCGAAAGCACAACGGTCGAAACGTTGGAATAACAATAAAACAGATCAGAAGTGTCCGCGTGTAAATAATACAAAATAATGAATTCTTTTTCTTTTCAATTTTAAAAGAGAAAAATTCGATACCAAAAAATTATTTAGCGGCATATCAATTCCTCGTGGGTCATTTAATTTTAATGCTTCTAAAACGAAGCTGCTATCTGTTAACCACCACAGACAATCGCTCCTACACCCCCCATTAGCATGGATCAGACTAGTCTCCCTGAAAGCAAAACACTGCGCCTCCTCGGCCTAACTCTCTCATCAGACCTCAAGTGGAATGAATACATCGAATCCATAGCTAAATCTGCTGCTAGGAAGGTCGGTTCACGGTGAAGGGCCAGGAAGTTATTCCCGTCTGAATAAATCCTGCACATCTATGAATCTACCATCCGCCCGTGTATTGAATACTGCTGCCACATCTGGTCAGGTGCCCCCGCTATTCACCTCGCGGTTCTTGACAAAATCCAACGGAGAATCTGTAATTCGATCGATCCCGACTTGGCAGCTCGGCTGCAGTTGCTCTCTCACAGGCGTAATGTGGCTTCCCTCTAATAGCTTCTTTTCTCGCACTTTCCGCCTATGGAATTCCCTTCCGTATACTTACTTCCTCGATAGCTACAATCTCCAAGAATGTCAATGGAAGGTCAAATCTCATCTCTTATCTCTCTGACTCACATCCTTTCTCTCATGTTCTTTTCTCCGTCCACTCTACTCTCACCACACCAGTATTCAATCCTTCTCTTACCCATTCTCTGACACCCCCTATAGCTTATCCCTCTTTCTCATCACTTTCCTCCTATGTAACCCCCTGCACACCAATGGCAGTAAAACTACCTTGCTTTGGGTGAAATGATTAAAAGAATGCCGAAATTTAATCTTCATGGGAGCATTAGTAATTTCTTTTTACAAAAATGCATTGCTGGTAATAATCTTTGTTAAGAAAGAATTGCTGGTATTTTTTTTTCAAAATATGTATTGTTTTGGTTTAGTTTGATTGGTTTTACAAGATATTAACCTCAATAGGTTCTTTAATGCTAATGGATATTGAAACAAATAAGACAAACAAGAGAATACAGAACAAATAGTAGAAGAGTGGAAAGGTTATGTTGTTAGAGTCGCAGAGGGCTCAGTCCGATACTAATCGTCAATGACACTGCGAATTATTTACGAACTCCCCACGTAGGCAGAAGCCCGAGGTAGATAGAGTAGAAGGCCAATTAACGTGGGTAAAAGCGAGTCTGTAAACTTAGACAAAACTTCTTGTCTGCTTTTCTCCAGAGGACATTCTACCCTTCAGCAAAACCAACGTTTCAATAAATTTCAACAAAGAAATCCACACTTTTTGCCAATTGTCTAGCAATTTTATTCCATGTATCCGCATTAATAATTGTCAGGTCTGACTCTGTGTCAATTTACATTTTTAATTTCGTGTCATTCAATCAGGCGTTTATGAATTTTCTTTTCACTGCGACTTTTTCACACATGGTATAACGAACTATATTTTTGGTTTTCTTTTGACTTTTCTTTTACAAAAAGAACTTTCATCACCCTTATAACCATAATTGAAGCATTTTTTATCTTTGAATGGACAATCCTTGTATAGATGTAACTGACCACAACCATAGCATGGATTTGTTTAACTTTCCTACTTTGTGGTTTTACTTTTCTCTTATATGACATGTCCCGTTGTTCAATATTTGCGATAACTTTTTTTAAGTTTACAATTCTCTGAGAGTTATTTCCTGGTCTTCTTCTAACTTTGTTAAGAGTCTCGAACGTATGTCTGTTTTGTTTGATGAATTTAATATTTGTACAAAAATTAAACACTTGAACATATCCGTGCTTAATTCATTCAGTCGGAACATTTCACACTCCTTATTCACTATACTTTCGTACGGCATCGTGTGTTAAATAAAGAGCTACGTTCTCCAAAAAAATTAGACAATATCTGGATAGTTTCTATAGTCTTGATTGGCAACCAATTTACGACATAAAGTTATGGTAACCTACTGCGGAAAAATCTTCTGCCCAGTCAATCAAACAACTTTCAAAAACGATCGCCCAAACTCGTATCACGTATGGCACTTAACTGACTGACTGAATATAATCGTTGTAAGCATAAGTAAAGCTTCTACTGGGCATAGGTAATAAACTGATCCTCCACTAATTACTATTTATTTAAATAATAATATAATATAATCCGTCTCTTCTCCCTCCAGCCGGAGAGATTGGGTTTTATAGCCTTGGTTGGCAATCAGTCTACTGCAGAAAGTAATAGCAACCTAATGCGGGAAAATCTTCGGTTCAGTCAGTCATGTCTCTTTTGAGACATGATCACCTAAATGTGTATCAGTTATGGCACTTAATTGATATGACTATCTTCAGGGTATATGTATAAGCTGTGTAATGAAAGATAAAAGTAGATCGGGTTTATGCTTGGTTTCTCTTCCCAAGCTGCGCCATTTTACAAATTAAATATCGTGTATTCCGAAATCCGAAAAAAATCCGAAAGCCGAAGCGCTTCCGGTCTCAAGATTTCGGCAAAATATTCTCAACCTGTAGTCCTGTTCTCAATCTGGTATTCCTGCTTGTAAATCATCAATATTTGATTAAGAAACAGGTACGTACGAGGGTCATTGTTATGTCGCCAAGTATAAATGAATAACTCAACAACAGAATCAGAATATAAATTGTATTCCGCGGAAAGACGGTTAGTATGTACAGAAGTGATTAGTAATATTTACAATAGAAAGATACAAGAGTCCAATCCGTCGTAAGACGTGTGTATACGTGATTACTTCCGGTACGCCACCGGAAGTGTAACTAACTCTTCACTGAATCGCACTGACTCTTCAGTAACTCATTAGAGACTCTCAAGTGACTCTCTACGACTCCCTTGTAGAGAATCCACCATTGCTATATATAGCAATGGGAACAGTCTATTTGTAGTCAAATAGGAGCGGCGCCCTAACAGTCATTCAATAAATAAGGTGAATTTTTCGGTATAAGAACTTCTAATACGGATAGAAGCTTACTTTTTTTTTTTTTTTCAACGTAGTCTCCCAGCAGTGCCACACACTTTTCTTATCTGTGCACAAGCTTCCTTATTCCCTCACCGTAAAAATCTTTGGACTGATGTCTCATCCAATCGCTCACAGCACTTTTGACTTCATCGTCACTTTCAAACTTCGTGCCCCTCGTGAACGCTTTCAAGGAACCAAACAGGTGAAAGTCTGAATGGGCAAGGTCTGGACAGTAAGGGGGGTGAGGGAGCAGTTCCCAGCCCAGCTCGTTGATGGTCTGCTGTGTGAGGCCTTCCGTTGTTTGGATGCAAGACTCCATGGACAATTTTGTGTGCTGTCCCAACAGATATGCTCAAAGTCCTTGCAATGTCATCCACTGTCACCCTTCTGTCAGACTGAATGAGGTCATTGTCTGATTCGATCACCTCAGGAGACCTCATTTCTGTAGGCCTCCCTCCTCAACATTACTTCCTCCTTCTTTAAACAATTTAGCCCACTTGTAGACATTTTTTTTTTTTTTTTTTTTTTTTGCTGAAACATATGGCACCATACATAGTTGACATTCTCCTATGAATTTCAACTGGTTTGCACCCATCAGCAACCAAAAACTTGATAACTGACCTCTTTTCAATCCTGGAGCATGCTTCTTGGTCGGACATCTTTGTTAATCTCCAAAACTCTCAAAGTTTTTTTTTTTCAATCTACAAAAAAAAGTTAAATCCCTTTGAAAAAGAAGTAAAGGAAAAAAAAACTTTAAAAAGTAAGCTTATATCTGTATCAGATGTCCTTATACCGAAAAATTCACCTTATTTATTGTATGTCCCTCGTATTTCTTTTATGACCAATAGATAAAAGAATTAAAAGGTGGATCATAGTTAGAGTAGAAATTGCGGTTACATTTTATCGGTTTCACTGTAAAAGGGTAGGACCTAGTTGCTAATCTAGTAGCTCGTGTAAATTCATACCTAGGGTGCACCAGTGATCTAAGTTCATCGGAACAGAGGCCGTGAAAGTATCTGTAGAAGAGACACTGGGAAGCTACGTCACGCCGGTGAGATAGCGACTGCAGCCAAGCTGCCAAGTTGGTATCGATTACATTACAGATTCTCCGTTGAATTTTGTCAAGAACCCCGAGGTGAATAGCAGGGGCACCCGGCCATCCCTAGAAAACATATTTGCAAGTGTCGTTGCATACGTTAATAGAGTAATTATTTTAAAAGAATTAAAAGCGGGATCACATTTGTTCTCAAACCAAATCACAAACGGATTCTCCACTTTTAGCATGAGAAAATTCTATTTATTTAAGTTAAATGCCAAACGTGATACACGCTTTGGGCGATCATGTCTCGAAAGAGAATTGACTGACTGGACAGAAGATTATCCCGCAGTAGGTTGCCATTATTTCTGCGGTAGACTGGTTGCCAGCCAAGACAACAAGATTACCGCAGAAAGAACCCAATCTGTCCTGTTATTTAACT
>JBBBDQ010000936.1:740000-875000 GCA_037127315.1 Ascarosepion bandense
CTTCTCTCGTCATATTTTCGTTCTTTTTTTAACTCTTTTTTTTTTTTTGCTAATCTTTCACACTTACTCTCATCCTTTTCTCTTTCTCTTTCTCTCACTCTCTCTCTCTCTCTCTCTGTTTCTCTCCCTCTCCATCCCCCGGTTTGTTAGCTGACATTTTCAGCAGACGTTCTTTCTATCTTAATTCCAATATCGATCCGCTAAAAAAGCTATCAGCCATTTATACCTCTGCTCTCGCCATCTCCCTTTTCTCTTTCTTTAACTTACAAACATCCCGCCACTTCCTATCTTTCTTTCTCTCTCTTTCTCCTTCTCTTTCTCTAATTTTGCATCACTCCTTCCACTTTCTCAAATTTTCACCTCTCTTCTCACCTTCACAATTTACTCTTTCTCTAATTATACATCTCGCCTCCAAGCTCTCAGCTCCCAGCTCCCAGCCTTCTCCTTTTGTCTAATTTATACCTCTCTTCCCCCTTCATATCTTCTCTATTTTCTAAACTCTCCTCCCACTTTCCGCCTTTGTTTCTTTCTCCAAGTTCTTCATTTCTTTGTTCCCCTCTATTTCTTCTCTTTTTCGTCTTTCGTAATCTATATTTTCTCGTTTCTTTTTTTATTATTATTATTATTATTATTATTATTATTACCACACTTTCCTTTCAATGATTTGGTCAATCTTGCTGATATATCATTCTTAACTTCCTTTTAATTCCGAGGTTTATCTTAGTGGTGAGGCTGCAAACAGAAAAACTGAAGGTCTATAATTGTATTTACAGAACGGGCCATTATATACCTAAACTGAAGCGAGACTTGTGGCATTAATGAATAAATAACACTGGTAAAAAAAAAAAAAAAAAAATTGAAATGGTGTCGAGACACCAAACATAATTTTTAAATAATTTGAGGAAGCTGAATCTGAAAATGACCTTAATTTTTTTGGTTAACTTCCGCTTTTGCTGTACAGAAATGCCTAATTTTGGTTAACTTTCGCTTTTGCTGTACAGAAATGCCTAATTTTGGTTAACTTCCGCTTTTGCTGTACAGAAATGCCTAATTTTGGTTAACTTCCGCTTTTGCTGTACAGAAATGCCTAATTTTTTTAAAAGCATTTTTTATTTATTTTCCAGACGTTGGTAAGTATTTCTCAAAGTAAAATCGAAAAAAAAAACAGTTCAATTCGTATTTAGACCAACAAATATTGGTCTGCTTATTGAGAAATACTATATTTTTTCAATAACAATCAGATCCTGTCTGAAAAAATAACACGATTGAATATACCAAGACCAACAAATATTTTAATCAGATTATTTAACAGCAGAAATAAAACCTTCGTGAACATAAGAACTATGGTAAAAATTTTCTTTTTCTTGATCGTCTGGCATGTAAATGTTATTTAAGTCCTTTTTGATACGCCCGCAGTAGTCAGCCAACATTCGTTTGTCCCACCGTCCCTGGTAGCGCTCTTCCATTATTTTGATATCCTGATGGAATCGTTCTCCTTGTTTATCACTCACATTACTTCAGTTATCAGGAAATTTATCCAGATGGCAACGTAAAAAATGAACCTTAATACTAATATTAGCGTATTACTGATAAAGTTTATCAGTTAATTTTAATTTTGGCTATAAACTAGAAAAATTCGATACTTCTATTTTAAAATTTTTGACTCAAAAACACTTTCTTCTCATAAAAACAGTTCATTTCAGAGGATTGACATAAATTGCTCAGCCAACCTGTAAATCGATGTGTTTTCACGACCATTATTAAGTAAATGTTGCGATCAGCTAAGATCGTAAATTGATCTTTTTACAAAAACGAGCAATTTCAGTACAGCAAAAACAGTCGCCAACCATGAAAATTTAAAATCATTTTCGGAATCAGACCATCAAATTAGCTAAAAACTTGTTTTGTTTCTTGTCACCAAAAATCTTCTTGACCAGTGGAATCAAACATTTCTTATATTGGGGATTGGCATATCTGCCAACCCTGAAATATAGAACATCCTGTTTAAATTCAAATTCAGATTTTATGTTTTGGTATGTAGAAATATTATTTTAATTTCAATATATTGCTTTTTTTATAATCGTTCACTTCAAGCAAGGCAGTACTGCCATTGGTGCGCCGGGGGTTACGGTAAGAGGAGAGGGAAGAGAGAAAAAACGGTAGAAGGGATGTCGAAGAAAGGATAAGAGAGTGATGGAAGTCAAGGAGATAGAAGACAGCAATTAACGTAATACTTAAACTTTTGGTAATTGTACCTTGGTCCTGGGCATGACAGTAAACTGCATCCGGCAGCATGGCCTCTGATTGGGAGGTTGCGAGGAGCGTGGAACCTCCTCTTAATTGCTGTTGTTTCCAGGTCCACCCTGACCCGGAGTGGTAGCACCTGTTAGGGTCCCAGCTATGGGCAAATAGTTAATCCACAAACTGGGGTCAAAACACTATGAAAGTATAAAAGTAGACTTTTATATATATATATATATATATATATATATATATATATATATATACATACAAATAGACTTTATAGAAAAATATACATTTTTGAAGAAAAAATTACACATTTTTGAAGGAAAGAATTATTCTCAGCGAAGCATTTTCAGTTTTCTAAAATAAAAAAGAATAAAAACAAAAAACTCATTTTAAAATCTGACTAAATCAACCTTCTCATAACTGAAAATTAAAACAAATACCTTAAAACCTCACCTTTTTGGCATTAAATAACCCACAGCTGTTTATATGCCGTTAAACAAAACTCAAACTCAAAACTAATTGTACCTATCAGGGAAGCAAGCATGAGGAAGGGAATGCCACAGGCAGGAAGTGCAAGAAAAGAATCTGCCAGATACGAACTTGCGGTTATATTTGCCTGTTGTGATGGTAAAAGGATGTGATTTAGTTGCTAATCTAGTTATACGAGTAAATTCATGAGGGCGAGGCACCAGGGAATAATGATCGTCTGAGTAGAAGCCGTCAAAATACTCGTAAAAAAGACAGAAGAAAGCCACATCCTCTCCGTGAGAAAATGACTGAAGTCGAGTTACCAAACTGGGGCCGATTACATTGCAGATCCTCCTTTGGGTTTTGTCAAGAACCCCGAGATGAATAGTAGGATCACCTGAATAAATATGGCAACAGTATTCAATGCACCGAAGAATGTAGATGTATTAATGTGCAAAATTGATTCTGACGGGAAAAACTTCCTGGCACGGCACAACGACGTTTTTGAAACTATTGTACACCAAGAAAACAACAAAAGCAAACTATAGATCCTCGAGGCAATATTCATTAAAAAAACTTAAGCCGTCAATTAAGAGAATCGGCTATGAATACTGTAGTAATGTTCTAAAATGTTTATAAAAAGAACATTTTTTTTTTCATGCTTTAACACGTGTATGACCACGACATTACAACATAAAAACTCCATTTTGGATAATTTTCACGTTCGCTAAGCAAATTGTCAACCGTTGTATTTGAAGCAAGGAGAAAATTTACAGTAATTTTCGCAACAAAGTTTTGCGGTTATTTTTTGTTACCACAACTCACATCCCTGAAGATGATCTTGAAAGGAGACTGAAAGTACTTGGGAACATCGAGAAATGAATAATAAAATCGTCAAAGTCATATCTCATTTCTGACATCTTTTATATTTCATCAACTATAATACGTGAAAGATTATCCGTGAGAATGAACGGATTTTATTAAAAATAAGCTGACACAATGTTTGCAATTTATTTAATCTGACATGTTTTATATATATATATATATATATATATATATATATATATATATATATATTCGTTGACCCACAATGGAAACATAATATTTGCATGGAATGTATACATCTTCGCCACTTTCTAAATGATTTAAACGCAAACGTCTGCAAACCTTTTATTACACACATATACACTAACGTTACCGGCCAACAAACACACACATTCATACACTTTACCTTCCAAAAGATTTCTCACTCATATATTCAAACAATTGTCTATCGTTCTAGGCACACAGACAAGTGTTTCTTTACATAAATGCACATACAAACATTTTCCACGTATATATATATATATATCTATAAATAATCATCTTTTTTAATACACGTGACACATACCTGACCAATAAGAATCAACCCCAGACAAAATTCCAGTTTGTAAAAGTATTTTTATTCGGTCTCAGAAAATCTTTTTCATCTTTGGCCCGATTTCTGAAGAAGCTTTAATAAAACCGAAACGTGTTAGATTGAGATACGTTTTCTACATTGTTCTTTATTTATTCTGTTACATACATACATACATACATAGATACTGTTATGGTGCCCTATCTACGTTGGAATGAACTCTTCCTCCTTCATCAGTCGAGACGTAGTGTAACTTGACAGTTCGGACGGACATTTCTATCTGCTGACTGATATCGCCTCAAGCAAGGCCACTGTTTTGCAGGAGGAAAGTTATGAGAAACAGTGACAGGTTATAGGGGGTGTCAGGAAGTGGGTAAAAAAAGGATGAGAATACTAATGAGAGTGTAGTGGACGGAGAAAGGGGCATGAGAGAAAGGATACAGGTCAGTGAGATAGGAGATTACTATTGACATTACATTTAAATTCTTGGAGATTATAGCTGTCGGGAAAGCAAGTAAATGGAAGGGAATTCCACAGGCGGGAACTGCGAGAAAAGAAACTGATGGAGTAGAATTTCCGTTTACAATTTATTGGTTTTACAGTAAAAGTTGCTAATCTTGTGGCTCGAGTAAACTTATATATAGGGGGCACCAGTGAGCTAAGTTCTGTTTTTCCAATACACTGGTTCAACCTACCCTCTTATTTTCATGTCTTTCTTCTCGGCCCTGACAAATATAACTATTTGTTATTTCTTTTGTTTACTTTGTCATCTTGGTCAAAGTTATGTGCGTTGTGGTACAGTGGATGTCGGCTCGGAACGAGAAGCCGGGGAGCCGAGTTCGAATTCCAGTTGAATCCATTGTATTCACTTACGCGCAAATACCCTTGGGAAAGGTATTAATCTGTCTCTTCCTTCCAGTTATGGGTTAAATAGCAGGACAGATTGGGTTCTATAGCCTTGGTCGGCAACCAGTCTACCGCAGAAAGCAATGGCAACCTACTGCGGGATAATCTTCTGCCCAGTCAGTCATGTCTCTTTCGAGACATGATCGCCCAAGCGTGTATCACGTATGGCACTTAACTGACTGATAAGAACAAAATGACATTTTACTTTGCTGAATTTTAAGTTCGTTTAGGAGCATCTTTGATTTGATTAATGATTTTCCTTTACCTTTTCTGAAATAAAATGACCTTTCCTTATCACAAAAAACTTCTATCTGATGTCTTCCTGGAAAACATTTCGGATAGTTCTTTCTGACACATGGTGTTCTTTTGCAGTCGACCTCATGGATCTTCTGGGAATACCATCAATGGTCTGCTGTACTTGCTGAATAGATTCTAACGTTCTAATAGTATCCGTGCGTCTGGAATGTTTCTTACGTTTTGATACTGGCAATACATCTCTATTTTCAGCCTTTTACGCCTTCGAAATTTTATAGACGAAGGCTATAGCGAATTTTAAAATTCGTGCTATTCCTAAATTGCTATGTTTAGCCTTGATAGCAACGATAAATGCGTACCTCCTAATTTCCTGTGTATGCATAGGGACTGCCATTGACAATTCTGAAATATATATAATATAAACTATGTCCTCAAATACCTTATTCTCTCTCTCTCTCTCTCTCTCTCTCTATATATATATATATATATATATATATATATATATATATATACACGCTCTCACACCCCGATTGAGCACTATGGAGGAATGGGAGACTTTGAAAAAACAGTAGTTACCCACGCATCTACGCATCGTTCATTCAGTAATGAATTTGAAAACTCTCGGCTACTGGCGTGTGTTTACATTGTATATAACACGCTAAAATCTGTCTTCCGAGTGCCCATAGCTCAGAGGTAGAATCGCCGACTGATGTCAACTCGGTCGGGTTTTAATCCTGGCTAGAATTAATCGGATGTTTAACCATACTGATGAGCTATGATACAGCAAAACAGATCTGTCTGCGGATGACTATATCTATCTATCTATCTATCTATCTATCTATCTATCTATCTGTATATATATATATATATATATATATATATATATATATATATATATTATGTATGCATATATGAAACCATGTGTATACATATATATATATATATGCACCATTTAATTTTTTTGGGCTCTGTAAATAGAATGTAATATTTGCATCGAGCCCTCCACCTTGATCAATTTTAATATTAATGAAATTAATATTAATTAGGATCAGGTTTTTGAGATTTACCTATCTGATCATCCTTTTGGATTTAAAATATTATATATATATATATATATATATATATATATATATATACGCCGAATCAATCAAAAAGTGTTCAGATATCAAGCCTAGCCACTTAGACCATTTCACAGTAATGTTGATTATTAATATTTAACTATTTTCTTAATTGATCCTTTCACACCCCTAATGGTCTAAGTGGCCAGGCTTGATATTTGAACACTTTTCGATTGACTTCGCGTATGGTCACTTTGACGTAGAATCCTTTTATGTCGTACGCTCTGATTGTTATCTGTGGATAATGTTAATCATGTCATTATAAACCTTTAAAAAAAAAGGAAGCTGTAGGCGTTTTAAAAAACTATGATTACAACTATGAAAAACTGATTTCAAACGTCCAATGCCTTGCATAAAAAAATAATGTGAAGCCAGAACATTTGCCCTGAATCCATCATGAAAATTCAGGATGTGGAATTATTAAATACTAAACACTTCAAATACCTCAAGCTATGGACCAGTTATAACAAATTTATTACAGGAGAAAGGGAAATTTAGATTAGACTGGGCCAAAGGTAGTTTCGCCCAACACCGCCAATTGCTATACAACCAAAGCCTGAAACTTGAAAACTCTAAACACGTTCTCAAATACATTAGTCAGATCGAGGCTTTCATATGGACAACATGCATGATACTAAAACAGTTTAGAAATATCTAAACTGTCAGCTGTAAACAACCGCTTTTTAAAATGAATGATGGAAATTTTTGAGAGAGTATAGCCTGTGCGTCTTGGCAAAGGTCATCCTTCTTTGAATATTGCGAACTGGCGCTACATAATTACAAACAAAAACTGTACCGAATAACAGAAATCGCAACACTCTAGGATTTTCAACAACGGCAACAAATAAAATGGATAGCACATGTAACTCAAAGAGAAAATAATTAAATAATCAAGATTTTGACATTACATACTGCTTCAAGTAAAAGGTTAAGGACACTGGAAAGAGTAATAACAGCTACTGGACTTGAAAAACCTATTTCCCTGACAAATTATTTTAAGAGAAACATTTAACGAATTTCAAGAGACAATAGTACTGGTTTTTCGGTCAATGAATAATAAATGTTTCCTCACAAATAAATGATTATTATTATTATTATTATTATTATTATTATTATTATTATTATTATTATTCAAATGTTTTTCACAGTAAAATTATACCCTTGTGCAAATTAATTGAAACAAAATGAATAATGTCTTCCTAGGATCTCTCACACTTTCCCTGATCACGTATACATCGTCTCTTGGCGTTGTTTCTCTCTTCCCACCACCTTTTCCTTTACATTTTGGACTGAGATAGATAGATAGATAGATAGATAGATAGATAGATAGATAGATAGATAGATAGATAGATAGATATGAACAAACTGAGATAGATAGATAGATAGATAGATAGATAGATAGATAGATAGATAGATATGAACAGACTGAGATAGATAGATAGATAGATAGATAGATAGATATGAACAAACTGAGATAGATAGATAGATAGATAGATAGATAGATAGATAGATAGATAGATAGATAGATAGATAGATATGAACAGAGATAGAAATTGCTCAAATTAATTGAAACAAAATGAATAGTTTCTGTTTAGAATCTTTCACACTTTCCCTGATCACGTATACATCGTCTTTTGGCGTTTTTTTTTTTTTTCTGAGCGCGTTTTCGTTTATGAAAAAATGACTGAAGACTTGTTGCCAAGTCAGGATCAATTACATTGAAAAATCCTCCTTTGAATTTTTTCGAGACCCTGAAGATGAACAGAAAACGCATCCGACCAAATATGACAACAGTATTCAATGCATAAACGAATTCTGAAAAAAAGAATATCCTGACATGACACAGTGTCCCAACCTTTTTAGCAGTAGATGCCATTAATTCATCTTCTTAAATAACCTCTTCAGACTGAGACTTCATCAGATCACACAGACTGTTGCTATAGAATGGTATCAAATAACAGGGAAAACATCACTTGTAAACTTTCAAGGGTAGCAACAGCTAAATTGGATAGCACTTAAAAAAATAATAACATAACCAAGATGTGATATTCCACAATACTTTAAATAAAAGCTTAGAAAGGAAACCCCCCATTAACACTGGAAAGAGTAATAACAGCTACAGGACTTAAAAAACCTATTTCTCTGATAAATTGTTGTAAGAGAAAGATTTGATAAATTTCAACAAAAAACAATACTGGCTGCTCGGTCAATGAATGCCAAATGATTCCTTACAAACAAATGTTTAGTCCTTATGATTATTGTTATTTAAATGTTTTTCACAGTAAAATTAATATTAACTAGCTAACGTTTGAAGACTGTTTCAATATATACTTATATAAACAATTTATTGTGTGAGTTTCAGTTTATTTATACCTTACAGGAGAAAAGTAGAGAGCAATTGATATTGCATTTAAATATTTGAAGATTAAAGTTGACTAGATGGTATGGAGCCAGAAGGGAGCTCCACAACTAGAAATGTGAAAGAGAAAACGCTCACATAAAAATTATAGTTACATCTAACCAACACAACTGTAAAATGATGAAATCCCAACACCAGTGTAGTACTGCACTTAAATTGAATATATATATATATATATATATATATATATATATATATATTATAAAGCAAAATAACCTTCTAAAGTGTTGACCCTGCAATCACATACCTCATTGATTTTGTTAATGACATAATCAAGACGTTGACATTACACACTCTTTCAAATAAAAGGTTAAGAATGAAAACCCCCATCAATACTGGAAAGAGTAATAACAGCTACTGGACTTGAAAAACCTATTTCCCTGAAAAATTGTTTGAAGAGAAAGATTTGATAAATTTCAACCAACAACAGTACTGGCTGCTCGGTCAATGAATGCCAAATGATTTCTTACAAAGATGTGGTTAATATTAGCATTATCCATATTATTATTATTATTATTATTTTATTATTTAAATGTTTTTTACAGTAAAATTAGTACTAACTAGCTAACATTTGGAAACTGTTTCAATATCTACTTATATAAACAATATATTGTGTGAGTTTCAGTTTATACCTTACAGTAGAACAGTATGTAGCAATTGAGATTGCATTTAAATATTTGAAGATTATAGTCATGGGGTCAGAAGGCATGGGGCCAGATGGGAGTTCCACAACTAGAAGCGTGAGAGAGAAACTGCTCACATAGAAATTATAGTTACATCTAGCCAATCAACTGTAAAATGATGAGATCTCAACACCAGTGTAGTACTGCACTTAAATTGAATATATATATATATATTATAAAGCAAAATAACCTTGAAGAAGCTTGTTAAAATGGAACATGTTAGATTAAAGACACTTCTTTCCTACCTGTTCTTTACTTATTCTATTAATCTTGTTGGATTCTAATCCATATATTCAACTCATATATTATAAAGCAAAATAAAATATTAATAAAATAATATCATTTATATTATTTACACTATTCAGACTGTTATCTTCATCATGGTTGCCATATTTATAATATTTTGTCCATTGTATGCTCCAACCTTCTTCAGATGACTGGAAATTTGAACCAAAGTCTTTAATTCAATTGAAGAACATAATCAAGATGTTGACATTCCACACTATTTCAAATAAAAAAGTTAGGAAGGAAAACTCCATCAATGCTGTAAAGAGTGATAACAGCTACTGAACTCGAGAAATCTATTTTCCTAAAAAATTGTTTTTAGAGAAATATTTGAGAAATATATATATATATATATATATATATATATATATATATTTCAAACATACGCACCGTAATGGGGGCGCTAGAGGGTGTCGTCAGTGATGTCATCGCGAGGATCACTAGGGGGTTTCGGGTCTTTCAACATCATACCCCACTCACCGTGCCGGCCCGACCAGAGATGATCAGCCTCCGGCCCACCCTCGATAAGCGCTTTCAGACACTGGAAAATTACGTTTAGGCCCGGTACAAAACCCTGCAGATGCTTCCGATTGGCGACAGTCAGAGCCACTTTTCATTTAGAGGCGAACCGCTCATGAGCTCGTCCGAAACATTAATTTAGACGCAGAATTTCGGGGAATTTTAGCTAACAATTTGGAATCCAGGCACTCTCTCTTTTGATCCATAACCAATTAGCTGTTCTTTCCGCTGTTTTGGTTATGGACTTGAGTGCTTTCCTTTTTTTTACTCCCACTATCCCAATATCTGTTAAGACTTTGATAAGGACCTTGCTACAAATTCTCTAGTCCCCACTTCTATAGGAGTGTAGCTAGCCCTCCAGCCTTTAACCCAGCAACTCTCCAGCAGTTCGTCATATTTTAACTTCTTCATTTCATGAGCTTCCTCTGCGTTTTCTTCCCAGGGGACCGTCAGTTCCCACAAGACTATCTTCTTCAATTTCTGTGAGAAGAAAACTATATCTGGGCGAAGTTTTGTGATGGCAATTTGCTCTGGGAATTTCAATCTTGAGCCTATATCGGTCCTTAGTTCCCAGTCTGTTGCAGGAGGTAGCAGGTTTGGATTTACCTTTCTATTTCGTGGGATTTTCGTGCCCGCTTTACTGAATTTTATCTGCCTTGTGTCTGGGTTGTAAACATTCTCTTTGATAACATTTGGAACTATTTTCACGATCTCTTTTAGAATTTCATCATGGCGCCACCTGTAACGCCCATCAGCTAGTGCAGATTTACAGCTCCTCAGGATATGTTTTAAGGTACCTCTGCGCCCACAAAGATGACAATTTGGCGACTGGGTATACTGCTCGAATCAGAAATTTTAATCTGGAGTCACCGTGCCATATTTCGGACCATTTTATTTGGCGTTTCAATATAGAGCTCCATTTGGTCCATGCCCCTTGCTGTCTCATCCCGACTTGGATTGCTATTCGTTTCTCTTCTTCGCCGTTTCTGATTTCTTCCTGCAAAAGATGACTTTTCTTTTTTCCTTACAGTTTGTCATATTTTTCATGCAGTTTATTCGAGCTATTGTCCTCATCTTTGTTGCCATTTCTACGACGTTTCGGCCGTTGTACACCCCGGCCTTCTTCAAGTGCTAGGAATTTCGAACCGAATTTAGCACCTGAAGAAGGTCGAAGTGTACAACGGTCGAAACGTCGTACAAATGGCAACAAAGATGAGGGCAATAGCCCGAATAATGTAAATACTGTAAATACTATCTCATCTCAGAAATGTAGACAAATACTAAATAGATGCATCAATAATTTGATTTTTTTAAAAATTGAGATCATCTCAAGCAAGACTGTAAAGCTACTAGGATACAAGGGGTCACTGGGTTTGGAAGAATTTTTTTTAAAAACATGACTAAGCAGCAAGAACAAAAAAGAGTAAACAAGGGGACAGGAGATAACAAATGACATTGCATCTAAATTTTGGAACATTCGAATTCCAGTTGAATTCATTGCATTCACTTACGCGCAAATACCCTTGGGAAAGGTATTAATCCGTCTCTTCCTCCCAGTTATGGGTTAAATAACAAGACAGATTGGGTTCTATAGCCTTGGTTGGCAGTCAGTCTACCGCAAAAAGCAATGGCAACCTACTGCGGGATAATCTTCTGCCCAGTCAGTCATGTCTCTTTCGAGACATGATCGCCCAAGCGAGTTTCACGTATGGCACTTAACTGACTGAAAGTTGTTTGAAAATCATGATACTAGAAGAGTGTCACACAAGCAAGAAAAGAAACTGTTAGCATAGAACTTACGGTTGCATCTAGTCAACTGTTTACTAGTGAGACCTCATTAGGTTAGGAATGAAAACCCAGTCAATACTAGAAAGAGCAATAACACTTACTGGACTTGAGAAAACAATTTTGCTGAAAAATTATTTTAATAGGAAGACCTTATAATTTACACCCGACAGTCGCACTGGCTGCTGTTCGGTCAATGAATGTCAAATGTTTCCTTATAAGGAAACAACTAGTTTTTCCATTAACATTACCATCATCAACCTTGACAATTTAGTTATTTTTTTATTTGATTTCATTCAATCGTTTTTTCATCTGCATTCTTTTTCATTTACAACATAATTTTTATTATTGTAAGATCATCAAAGTTAAGCAACATCAAAGCTGGTCAGTGCCTAGATATCTAAACTGTCAGCTATATACAACTGCTTTCTAAGATGAATGATGAAAACAATTTTTTAGTGAGTAAGGCCAGAGGGTCTTGGCAAAGGTCATTCTTCTTTGAATATTTTGAACTGGCATTAAAGAATCACAAACAAAGAACTGTACCAAATAAGAGACACTACATCACTTGAGGACTTTCAGCAACAGCAACAACAAAAATGGATAGCACATGTAACTCAAAGAGAAAATAATAACATAAACAAGACGTTGACATTCCACACTATTTCAAATAAAAAGCTAGGAAGGAAAACCCCATCAATGCTGTAAAGAGCGATAACAGCTACTGGATTTGAGAAAGCTATTTTCATAAAAAAATGTTTTAAGAGAAAGATTTTATAAATATATTCCGACAGTAGTACTGGCTGCTTGGTTAATAAGTGACAAATGTTTCTTTACAAAGGAATTGTTAATATCAGTATTATCACTATTATTACTTAAATGCTTTTCACAGAAGAATTGCAATTAACTAGGTAACGATTGGAAACTGTTTCAATATATAGTTACATGATTTATACACTGTGTTTCAGTATACACCTTGTTAAAAATATGGACAATAAAATATTTTATGTGTTATATTTTATTATGAAAACAATGTACCGCATATTTTTGTTTATTCTTGCAAGATCCCCAAAGTTAAGCAACGCTAAAGCTGCTCCGTGCAGAGATGGGTAATTGTTCAGGATTATGAAAGTTGGCTGAAAAACATGGGACTGGAAGAGAGTTTTGCAAGTAAGAAGTGTGATAAAAGAAACTTAGGGTAACATCTAGCCAGCTCAGCTGTATAGTGGTGAGACCTCGCTAGATTAGGAATAAAAAAGCCCATCAAGACTGGAAAGAGCACTAACAGTTACTGGACTTGAGAAATCTATTTTCCTGAAATTTTCTTAAAGAGAAATATTATATAAAATTTCAACTAAAACAGTACTGACTATTCAATCTTCAAATAAAGGGTTAGAGAGAAAAAACATCAAGAATGGAAAGAGCAATAACAGCTACTGGACTTGAAAAATCTTCTTCTTCTATGTGCCTTGTCCCTTCAGGACGTAGGCGATCATGGCCTTCCACTTTTCCCTATCCCTGGTGGCTCTGAGCACGCCTTCTCCTGTTACACCATGCAATCCTCATTCCATCATTCACCTGATTAGGTCCTTCAAATATGTTATTCGTTGCTTTCCCCTGTCTCTTTTCCCCTCTATCTGACCTGTTAGCATCAGATTCTCCAAGCCCTCCTTCCTCATTGCTTGTCCCAGAATCTTCAGCTGTCTCTTCCTGATGCTCAGTATTAATTTCCTTTTTGTTTCCATCATTTCCAAGACTATTTTCCTGAAAATTTCTTAAAAGAAAATATTTTATGTATTTTAACTAAAATAGTACTGACTATTCAATCTTCAAATAAAAGGTTAGAAAGAAAAAACATCAAGAATGGAAAGAGCAATAACAGCTACTGGACTTGAAAAATCTGTTCTCCTGAAAATTTCTTAAAGAGAAATATATAAAATTTCAGCTAAAATAGTACTGACTATTCAATTTTCAAAAAGAAAAAGGTTAGAAAGAAAAACCATCAAGAATGGAAAGAGCAATAACAGCTATTGGACTTGAGAAACCTATTTTCTTAAAAAAAAATTAAAACAAAAGACTTTATAAATTTCAACCGACAGTAGCATTGGCTGTTTGGTTAATGAATGCCAAATGTTTCTTTATAAGGAATCAGTTAATATTAATATTACAATTATTTTCTGTTATTCCGATGTACGGCACCAAACCTGTTACTGTTTTTCACATCGTCTTTTATCAATTAAGTCTTTCTTTGTATTTATTTTTTCTTGCTTCTACATTTTCTACATCGACTTTCCGTCTACCATTCTTTTTATCGACTACATTCTCACATCCACCAAAAGTACGCTTCCAAATTTCACCTGCCAAAGACGTTCTCTTGGCTCAAAGCAAACTGATGGAATGTCCTAAAAATAAAATTTCTCTTTGCCCTTTTCATTTGCTCTTCTAAATTATTCATCTTCATGACCAACTTTTAGCGTCCCATGCCTCAACTCTTTGCCTTTAGAGTTTTGCGTTCCTCCTCTTCCTTCTCCACCGCTACTTCCGACTTCCTGTCCTTGCTCTTCTCAATTTCCTATTATCTCATCTTTTGAAATTCACACATCCTAACTCTCCTCTTTTACTCTCCTTACATGTTTCTCCTCCTTACTCTCTTTTTATATCGATTTACTAACCGTAGGTTAGATATGGCACAAGGAAAAAAGGGTGAAACACCCAGCGAGGATTGAACTCACTACTAGATCGTAATTGATCAAGCGAGACACGCTTGCTGACCATCCATCACCTTTACTGCATTTTTCCTTTTTTTTCTTATGGATTCTTATGGATTTTCACCACTCTCGTTCTTTTTCGGGCTGTTCTCTTAATTTGAACTCCTCCCTTCTTTTTTTTTTCTTCTCGCACGTCTTCGGCTATTCAGAATTTTCCTAACACTTCTCTTTAGCAGTTCTTTTTTTACTTCCTTACTTACCCCTTATTTTTCTTTCCTCAATCTCTCTTACACTCTCGCTTCCTTTTCCTCTAATCCGTAAATGTTTTGTATTTCTTTTTCTCTTTTCTCAGTTTGCTTGTATAGCTGGAAGGAACAAGACAAAAATCTATTTTATCACATTGCCGTCACTTACTTTCTTTTCGAACAAATGAAATGTTAAAAAGTCTTCCATGAAACTAGTCGGAGCGACAGATTTCAAATAAACACCACCGAGTATAAATTCTTAATACAAATACAAAGATCGTAAAAGCTATGAGATTTTTTTCATGTTTTCATTATTTTTAATATAAATGCAAATCTATCATTCGTCCGTGCATTAAATACTGTTGTCATATCTGGTAGGGCTCTCATGATACGCATCTACGGGTTCTCAACAAAATCCAAAGGAGGATCTGCAATGGAATCGATCCCGATTTGGCAGCTCGACTTCAGTTACTTAAGTAGATTGGTGCTTTCATAAATATTAAATAATTTGGGTTTTGACGGGGGTGGGGGTGAAAACTACAAATATTTTTTGTAGATTAGTATTAGACTTCCCGTGCGATCACCGAAGTTAAGCAACATAGAGCCTGGTTAATACTTAACATTATTGGCGGACTCAATGTGAATCCAAGTAAAAAATGAGTTAGAAAAAAACAATAAAAGGCGATGCATATATTTAAAAAATGAATTACATCAAAGCTACATCGACTGTTAAGCAGGTTGGGTCACTGTGTAGGTGAGAAATTTTTTCTCGTCAAAATCCATCTTGTACATTTATAAATCTACCATTCGTCCGTTCATTAAATACTGTTGTCATATCTGGTAGGGTTCTCATGATATGCATTTACGGGTTCTTGACAAAATCCAAAGGAGGATCTGCAATAGAATCGATCTCGATTTAGCAGCTCGACTTCAGTCACTTTCTTGACAACGCAATGTGGCTTCCCTCTATCTTATCTACAAATATTTTCACAGCTTCTGCTCTGACGATATGGATTTGGTTTGCACGAGAATCAACACGGAAGCCATGGATCCGGTCCTCACGAGCGTCAAATTGATAGACATGGGTCCGACAGTGCCTTTTTGATTTTAAGTATAAGTGTCCTTTTTGTTCCCATTTTTCTCTAAACTTTTGCCGTTGTTCACATATTCGGCCCATTTTAGAGAAAATGGGAACAAAAAAGAGACTTATACTTAAAATCAGAAAGTCGCAGTTGAAACTGTTAAGGCACATAATGAAAAATCTGATACTCACAGAGCAGATTGAAGTTAAAAGAAACAGGGGAAAATTATGCACAACCTACATACTGAGCTTGAGTAAATGGATGTCAGAACAAAGTTTAGGATAAATAATAAAAACCCCAAATTTATTAAGAGCTACAAAGGACAAAAAATTGTGGAGAGCTCTGATCGCCTACGTCCTGAAGGGTCACAGCAAAAATAGAAAGAGAGAGAGATATATATCTTTTGCATCTTTTGCTGAAATCTTTGCCGAGTAATGAAATGTATTTTCCAGTCACTTCCAAACGGTGGCATACACTAAGACTTTGATAATATTGCCAGACATATATTAATTATCTAGAGGCCAACTCCTTGATAAATTAGAAAAAGTGAGATAAAAATCGAGTAACATTGTCGGAACGCCAACGTTCTAACCATTCGGATATATATATATATATATATATATATATATATATTTGCGCCCCGGTTTTTCCCAATCTCACCTTTTCCTATGGAAATGATACTGAAACAGAACTAACATACATAATAAAAAGTCCAAAGAAAACGGTTGAATTCCCTTCATTTTAACATCTCGTGACACTGCACTACACATGAAGGAGTTCTAAAACTAAAATATTGTGTTAATCTTTTTTAATGATTTGTGAGCGTTTTTATAGTTGCCAATACTGTTTGTTTATAGATACCTAATTTAGAACAAAGCTCATCTTTCTTCATCTTTTTGCTTTGATAAAGACCATCACAGGACGAAACACGTAGGCGAGTTAAAAACAGTTTTCCTCTTATCTTCTTTTTATTTGAACATCCTGTCCTTAATCTCAAATCATAACTGAGTATATTTTTACAAATATGTGTGTGTGTGTGTGTGTGTGTGTGTGTGTGTGTGTGTGTGTGTGTGTGTGTGTGTTAAGGCAGTGAAAGAACAGATAGATTAAAAACATATATATTCATATATATTAGCATCCTACCTGTATATATATATACATGCATAATCTTGAAAAAAACTTTTGGATATTCTACAAATCCAGGGGTAATAAATTTTTCGCAGCTAAGCAGCCATTCCTCAGGCCCAAATCATCCAACAGTTAATTTTTAAAATTATATTATAGGATTATATTACTCTGTTAAATTTAATAAAAATTTAACACAGTTCTTTTGAGTTTGTCTCTATTGGAATTTAACTGACAAAAATACCAAATCTTCTACGGTATATATATATATATATATATATATATATATATATATATATATATATATATATATATATATATATATAAATGTAAACTTATCACTATACTCGTTTCGAAAAACCCTCCGAGTATATACGCGGAAGAAAAAAATGGATGTAAAAAAAGAAAGAGCTAAGCACGTGAACATCAGTCAAAGTACGTAGCCCAAAGAAAAAAAAACCGAGACAAGTAATCTATAACAAAAAAGCGCTCAATACGTAAATAGACCAGACAAAATAGATAACCTAAAGAGCCAACAAACCTACCTAGGTTTCAACTAACCGGATCTTCAGGGAAGGCTGTCTCTCTCTCTCTCTCTCTCTCTCTCTCTCTCTCTATATATATATATATATATATATATATATATATATATATATATATATATATACAGTAATAGTTGTTACAATGGTTTATAAATTCATAGTGTCACTACAAAAAATTATATATATATATATATATATATATATATATACAAAAAATTATATCTATTATAAATTCATTTCTATCATTTGCCCAATCTTTATTCCTGGGGTAAATTTTAACGTAAATTATTTTGATCTCGACAATAGTTAGGACCTGTTTTAGTTTGAAACGGAAAAAAAATTAAAAATTCGACAAAGTCCGGTAAAGTTCGTATCATTCCTTTCTATATTAATTTTAATTTTTTGTAATGTATATCTCTAAGTACCGTCACCCTCTGTGCAAGTGTTATCTCCTGTCTGCCAATCTAACATACTTTTTTCCTACGTCTTTCTTCTTTAACCCGCCCACTTTTCTTCTTTCTTTCTTCTTTCTTTTTTCTTTCTTCTTCCTTTCCTTTCATTCGTCCTTTCCCTTTCTTTTCGTTACGCTTTTTCTTTTACTTTTTTTCGCTACGTTTACTTCTGTTGTCTTTACCCACACACACTGAAACAAATAGTTGTATTTTCTATAATATATAAAATCGCCGATGAAGCAAATTTCACTCGTTGAAATGGCCATACGATCTCAGGAAGTTTTAATTTTAATATATGTAAAATAGATACATTGGCTTACAAATACATAATTTTGATTGCATTGAGCTCTCTGACTGGATGAATTTTAATATTTAATTTTTAATAATTAATATTAATAGGATCTCCTTTGAGATTTTGCCATCAAGCCGTTTCCTTTGGGATTTCAGTAATGAATTAGAGCACTCTGGCTATTGGCGTACGATACATGGTACGCTAGAAGTCTGTCTCCTTTTCCCGAGCGCCCATAGCCCAGAGGTAGAATCGCCGACTGACGCCAATTAAGTCGGGTTTCAATCCTGGGTTAAAAGCAATCGGATGATGTACTGATGAGCTGTGATACAGCGAAACAGATCTGTCTGCCGATGACTATATATATGGACACGTAGACCAACACCAAGCGCGACGATAATCTGTTTCTGTTTGAAATAAATCTTCAGGCTTGAACATTGAGTTCAGTGTCCTCCTTTTTCTTTTTTACATTTAAATACACTCTATCTCTGATATTAATCATTTGTAACCATAAGTACAGAATACCTTAAAACTATTTTTATTGCACACTCACGCAACAAACACACAAAACTCAGATATGTGTGTGTGAGTATATTTAAAGGCAATATATATATATATATATATATATATATATATATGTGTGTGTGTGTGTGTGTGTGTGTGTGTGTGTGTGTGTGTATATATATATATATATATTATCAATTATTACGTTAGAACTTGTTAAAAACTACAAAATATATATACATATAGTGTACTACCTTTATATATATATATATATATATGTGTGTGTGTGTGTGTGTGTGTGTGTGTGTGTGTGTGGAGAGAGAGAGAGAGAGAATACTACCTTTACATTCACTCATTGGTACCAATTCCTAAAGAGTATATAATGAGATATTCAGTAATCTAAACACATTCAGAGACTCCGTTATCAGAGAATATGCGCATGCGCGTGGAAAATTGCTTATACTTTATCCGTATGTCTTTTAGCCGCTTTGACAGCCAGTGAATTCTTCAGATTTTTTTAGTTCTTTTGAACGTATTCTTCTCATACGTTTTCCATTGTTATTGATATAGAGTTGATAGAGCTGGTAAGATTGTGGCACCTAAGAGACGTTTGATGCCATCATGCGAAAAGCCAAGGTAGAGGCTAAATAAAATCCATTCACAAATTTTACAGTTGAATGATAATAAAGTTCGTTTAGAAAAAAGGCTGCCAAAGCTAAGCAAATGGCGAACAGTAGCGAACTTTCTTTCTTTCTTTTTACTGGAATCTCATCAGTTCTTTTTATGCAAAACAAACAAAAAGCACAACGTGACCTTTGACTCGCTCTTCCCTGCGTTACCATCAACAAGTATTTCTCTGGGATGTGTTACTGTTGTGCAATGTCTAGCGTGCTAATCCCAGTTGTCAATTGCTACTGAATAGTGAATTTGGAGCTTACTGGGTACCCAATATTTGCAGTCTCGTGCCAAACTAAGTTCAGCGTATTTAATAGCATTAAGAATATTCTTTTTAACTTGTCGCTCATCATTAGTGTTAGTTTCCTTCCCGCTGCATTCTTTTTCAAGGCCCCTCAGTTGCACTAAACTTAATTTCACCCAAAGTTGTTTTCTGTTGCCATAGCACAATACGACAACACAACTATAAAATCTAAATTGTTCAAAGACGGTGTGTTTTGTAGTGTAATCGATCTCGGAATGGGAAATCGCAGAGCCGAGATCGAATTCCAGTTGGTATTCGTTGCATTCACTTACGCGCAAATACCATTGGAAAGGTGTGAATCCATCTAGTCTCATTCCCGATGCAGGGTGAATAGCAGAGCAGATTGGGTATTATGTATGGCAGTTAACTGATCGTTGACTGATAAACGCTTGGGCGATGATATCTCTTTCGAGACGTGACTGACTGGGTAGATTTTTCCATTTCTTTCTGCGATAGACTGTTTACTAATCAGTTATAAAACCAAATCTATCCTGCCATTCAACCCATAGCTGAAAGAAGAAATGGATTCATACCATTCCCAAAAGTATTTGTGCGTAAGGGAATGCAACGAATACCAACTGGAATTCGAACTCGGATTTTTAATTTCCCATTCCGATCTGGTATCCATTGCACCACAACACACATCTCTACAGTCAGCGAAAGAAAATAAAATTTGTTTGATACTTTAGATAATGCCTTTTCAGATGCCTCATTTGAAGAAAAATATTCACTTATTAAAGTTTTAATCTTTAATAAATTACTTTTATTTGGCGATAAAAAAAAGTTGTGTTGTCTAGGTCCTGAGTTATCCCGGCGCTCAGTCGGCGGTGTTGAGTCGGCTGCGTTGAGTTGGCGGGGTTGAGTTGTCCTGCACCCATTCTGTTCATATCTATCTATCTACATACTTTTATATTTTTTTTACTCTGTCTGTGTCAATTCATTTATACAAATCCATAAACCAGTTATTATTATTATTAATCTAATATTTTTTTTTTGTCTTCAGGAATTGGTTGGGCCGTGGTTCTGATTGCATTTTACACGGACTTTTTCTACAACGTCATCATTGCTTGGTCTCTCCACTATTTTTTTGCATCATTCACCACAAACCTGCCATGGGTCTCTTGCGAAAATGACTGGAACACGCACCGTTGCTACGACATCTTTTCCCGATTCAAGAACGGAACTCGAGGTGTATTGAACCACACATTAGGCGAGTTCACTACCAATAACACTGAAATACAATCTATTGTCAACATATCTGTTGGACTGGCACACAATGTTACCACCAAGATACACCAACTTCACATGTCCACGAACAAGTCGGTTTTTCCTGCTCAAGAATACTTTGAGTGAGTTCACCATATTTTTTACTTTTGTTCACCCAATACAAGGCCTAAGTGCCGCTCAAGGTAAACGGTTACTGAATCAAGATGTTGTAAGAGTGTAAGTGAAAGAGCCAGGGTTGCATATTATGAGGATATGCAAGATAGATAATGGTTTATCCTTGACCTGAAGATATTAATATTGCAGTGATCTGGAAGAATTACCGGAACTGTTCCACATTGCAACAGTTCTGGATTATAAACTGAGTGAAACTTACTCGTTATTAGTGGATCATAAAGTGAGTAAGCATGGATCGACTCAGTGTAAATGGCATGGTGAGTCTTAGTTATGAAGGTCCAGACTGTTAGATCTAAACAGTATACAGCTATATCTTATCTTACTTTGGTAATTTGTTCCAGGAAAGGTGACTTAAGTCGAAAAGCGATTTAAGTCGAATTTACTTGTCTACAAACTTACAAACAAATAAATTTTAGTTTTTAATCGAGTACAGAATAGACGTAATCTAAAGTTGCGAATACATGCATGTGTATGCTTGTAAATATAGATGGTTACAATTTTGCAGTATTTACAGTACATTGCAGACTCTTTATTTCTGAATGTGGTTTGCTCTAAGACATTATAAAATGAAATAATTTTGTCAGGTGAAATAACTTAGAGTTATTAAAATTATTTTGCGATAGTTGAAAGTGAACTAATTCATGTTAAATTTACCAATATTTACATTCAATTTGTTTATTTACACATCGTGGACGTAGATGGCTGTGGATCGTCATGTACGTATTTTAATCTAATTTTATATACATTTATTCTCCGAATAAAAGTGTATAAAATCAAGGAGATATATAAGCTTATAATATATACGCAGCCGACTCAACACCGCCGACTGAGCGCTGGGAGAACTCAGGACCTAGACAACACAACTTTTTTTTATCGCCAAATAAAAGTAATTTATTAAGGAATAAAACTTTAATAAGTGAATATTTTTCTTCAAATGAGGCATCTGAAAAGGCATTATCTAAAGTATCAAACAGATTTTTTTTTCTTTCACTGACTGTAGAGATGTGTGTTGTGGTGCATTGGTTACCAGATCGGAATGGGAAATTAGAAATCCGAGTTCGAATTCCAGTTGATATATATATATATATATATATATATATATTATAAGCATTTAACCCCACGCAAGGCAGTACTACCACAGGTGCACAAGGCGTTACATAAGAGAAGAGTGATTAGAAAGAGAAACAAATTACAGAGGGTGTCAGAGAATGGGTAAGAGAAGGATGAGAATCCTGGTGTGAAGAGAGCTGCGTGAGAGTAGAGTAAAAAAGAATAACATGATACAAGGGTTGTCAGAGATCATATGCAAACCAAGGAGATATGAAATGGCGAATGTCATTGCATTTAAAATATTGGGGATTGTAGCTGCCAGGAAAGCAAGTATACGTAAGGGAATTCCAAAGGCGGGAAGTGCGTGAAAAGAAGCTTATAGAGTAAAAGTTGGTGTTACATTTGATTGGTTTCAATGTAAAATGGTGGGACCTGGTTGCTATATATATATATATATATATATATATATATATATATATGTTGGCAGCAAGTTTTCTTTTATACATGTTTCGTTAAAAACGATCGGCACGAAACATTTTATTAATTTTTTATTTAATTTTTCCATTTTTTTTTACATGTTATTTTTGCTAATGATAAGAAATGTAAAAATGTTTTCTAATTATTGACTTTCCAATCGCTTTCAGTCACTTCACTGGTCATTTTTAAGGATTTATTTTGTGTGAATACTGGAAACATTCAATAAAAAATAAATAAAATCTTCCTTGTCCGTCGTTTTAACAAAACACACACACACACACACACACACATGCACACACGCGCGCGCACACACACACACATGGATATATATATATATATATATATATATATATATATATATATATATATAAAAAGAAAGCAATGGATGTTTTGTTTATTAATCTGAAAAATCTTTATTACTTAAAAGTTATTTTTAAATGGTTTACTTTGAGTAGACGCTCTGTTTGTCTGGTTTTTTTTTGTTTTTTTTGTTTTTTTTTTTTGTTGTTTTTTTTTTTAAACTCTATTTATTTTCGTCTACCGGCCTGCATATTCGTGAAATCTTATTAGAAAAACATGCGTTCAACTTGTCTTCTTCAGAGGAAAACCGCCATTAGGTCTTATGTGTTTTGATCTCTCGGCTACGGAGAGCGTCGAAGTCCAGGCAAAGTCGGAATAGGGCAACGCGCTTGTAATAAACAAAACAAGTTCTATATTTAAAAATTCAAATACTAAGCTCATTGATTTTGTTAGAAATAAACGAATTTACTCGGATTACAAAACCCTTGCATTGTACACACAAAACTCGCGAAATTTCACACCTCAATGCGATGTTTTTCGGTCAATAGAAAAGTAGGAAATATAAAAAAAACAAAAAAAAAAACAAAATTCAAATAATCTTTAATTATCAGAAGCAAATTCTTTTTACGGAACCTTTGTTTGTTTGTCGTCAAATGGAAAGGCCAGAATCACATCCGGGAGTGAATTCCCAAATTACCTTTTCAAGCTCGACCGTCGCCAGAGAGAAATGAAACAAGCTTAATTAACACATCCCTTGATAAACGTCAAGCGATCGTATTATTATTGCCTCTTTCTCTCTCACCTTCTTCCTTTTCACCATTCACTCTGAGCGATAACTTCAAAGACAATTCTACCCAACAATAAACGCTCATACATACATACATACATACGTTCCTGCCTGCGTACATATAAACTCATTCTTGCAAGGACTGCTACGAACTCTTGATACCCTTAACTTCTTAATACTGTCTCTCATTGAACATTAACTTCTACCAATTCATGCTATTCTTTTCCATTAATACATTTCTATTTAAACATACAAAAGTTATACTTATACTGTTCCACCAATCAATCTTCTGATAATTCTGGATAAAAGTTGTAGGAAGTTTGGTTATGTTAGACACAAGGCTAATTCCATAAGCATTAACTATCTCCCTACTTCTACACGCTGATTCATGAATTTGTTGACATGGAGAATTACCTGAAAGACCGAGTACACGACGGTCAAAATGTGATGAAAACAACAACACAGACGAGGACAAAAGTCTGAATATAAATAGTGTAAGCAACGATAGATCCTGATCCCAGAAATTCAGATAAATATTATAGAAACCCATTGAGAGATCAACTCTCAATATGATTGTCTGACGGCGAGGAAAGTTTCTGTAGGTTTTACTTTCAACATTTAGATTCTATTTTAAAGAAGAAAAGAAAATATAAAAACGAATGTAGAGAAACCTAGAAGCAGCAGATGAATACAACGAATCTGACTGTCACGTGATAAACATCTTTAAATACAAAACCGAGTATGAAACGAATCAAAGACAACACTTAAAAACAATGTTTACACAAAAAGGAGTTTTCTAATTTCCTGCCCAGTATAGATGCGCAATTAACAGACATTCTACTGTGCAACGTTCCCAGCATACCCTTCCACCGTTTCCGCTTTTCCAACGTCTCTTTTTTTTTCAAATCCCGACTTTAGCTATCAATATAGAACAAAAAGTGTACGTAACGATTTTTTCAATCTATAACATGATTCGCTCTCGTCTTTGTTTTTACCTTTTTTTTTTTTTTTGTATTTTCTGCTTTACTCAACAGAGGTAATTTCTGCTGAAGAATTCGGCTGTTTATATCAAAGAGAAATTCAAGTAGCAAACAATTAGCTGTTCAGCGACCTATATAAGTAATCGAACAGCTAGCGAATCTGTCTTGATTTATAAACCTGCCTCTGCAATTTTTTTACTATTCCACACTGTACTTCCCCGAACAGATGTAATCAAGAGCTATCTGCACTTATATATTCCGCGTTAACCAAACCGAATTCCTAGAATCTTTTTCTGTTTGTAGAACTAGTTATATTTGATCCTTTAAGACAATGGTTTCCAAATGGAACCACATAGGTGCGATAAAAGAGGATAGAAGGTGAGGCAGAATGATTAAAAGACAATCAAAGATTTAGAAAAAGTTTAAAATAATCATATGCCCAAAATAAATAATGGTTTCAAAATTTAAAATACTTTTATGGATTACTTGTAGTACATGCATGAATCCCAGTAAAAATATATATATATATATATATAATCATATCACCCCGAGCAAGGCGGTAACGCCACTGACGTGCAGGCGGCTACGGAAGAGTGAAAAGTTTGAAAAGAGAAAGCCGGAAACCACATCCTAAACAGGAAACAAGGGATAAGCCTCTTCACCCGTTCAATAGACGTGGGTGGAGTGTAAACCGGGCGATAGTTTAGTCTATCTACTCCAATTGAAAAAAAAAAGAGAAAAGAAAAAAAATAAGAGTAAAAGTTTAGAAAAGGGAAAGCCGGAAACCGCATCCTAAACAGGAAACAAGGGATAAGCCTCTTCACCCGTTCAATAGACGTGGGTGGAGTGTAAACCGGGCGATAGTTTAGTCTATCTACTCCAGTTATAAATAATTATTGACTGATTTTATCACAGTGATATTTTTGTATGCATTATATCAAGTATTAAGAATTTAGTCAGTAGGGTCCGCAAATTGGAGGAGAGTGTTATCAAACATAATGTTCTGACTTCGAATCTGCGGTTATCTTTCTTTAACCCTCTCACTGTTTTTTAAAATTACTTTTTATCACATAAAATTTGGGAAGCGTGTGCAAATATTCATTCCGAAAATGCGGCCCAGAAAAACAAATGTATGGAAACTACTGATTTAAGGGCTTAAAATTTATGGTGAAACACACCTATTCCTCAAATAATGGACTCTCCCTCCTATATTAATGTTATGGTGAAACACACCCATTCCTCCGATAATAGACCCCCTATATTAATGTTATGATGAAACATACCTATTCCTCAGATAATGGACGCTCCCTCTTATATAAATGTGATGGTGAAACACACCTATTCCTCATATCATGGCCTCTCCCTCCTATATTAATAAGAGTTAAGAGGAAGTGAAGTGAATGGTGTTTCTGTCGCTGCTGGCCACAGCACGAATGGTGATATGGACGACGCGACTGGAGGAAGTCTTGCGAGGTGGCCGACATTCAAATCAGGATCTGGTTCGATATTTTGAGCATCAGCTCAAAATTAAGATTAGATCTGATTGGAAACGGTTGACCCCGATAGGCTTTAGCGAAAGGTGGGTAAATGTGGCGAGCCTGGTTCGCGTGAACGGGACTAGCTTTGATTTCCCCTTTTAGATCTACTAGTCACATCGGGGTGGATTCCTTTGGAACCCTCCCCTGGTTAAAGTAGTTCCTTTTTGTGTACCTAGTTAATGGGAATGAATGTGAGTCCTCGCCTGTCCCCGGCATAGTCTTTTGTTATGATCCAGCCAAGTCGAGATTCACAATTTCCCCAGTTTTTATTTTTTGTCCCATGACAATATATAACCGTTTCCTGATAAGGAAACATTCGGTATTCATTGATCAACCAGTTAGTGCTGCATTCGGTCAAAATTTATAAAATATTTTTATGAAAACTGATGCAATGAATATGTGATGTAATGAATATGCATAAACCTTGGTTTCCCCTCACAGTAATGTGATTGGCTGGTGTCAGCCATAAATACAGACTAAGGCGGGGACGACGAGAGGTCTACGTCTATAGGTCTACATCTATTGACTACACCTACTGCATAAGCCTACGTCTTAGCATACTGTATACGACTTCGACGAGTACCGTCCATTACGGCTACTTGCTAGATTATCCTACCCGGTTACATTTGCCAAAACCGCTTAGCTACTTCGAATAATATATATCCCTTTCTGGGATATGTTAAAAACATTCCATCGTCTTTTATTACTATTTCCAGTATTTTTCCTGTTGTACCATGAAATTTTAAGTCCCTAATGCAGTCGGTTCTAAAATGCGACAAGAGGAGTATCGGTAAAGAGTGGGTAGTAACAAGTACAAATACTGTTGGCCCTTAAATACAACTGTTTTATTGCTTCATTTAATTTCTTACGTTATCTTCAGGATTTCCTGTTTGTAGATATTGCACGTCGAGAAAAACAGGTGTAGTTATGTCCAAACTGTTGATGGGACATACAAAAGTCTGGAAAGTAATGAGACAAATCTCATGAACAATTTATTTCAATTCCAGACAACAAACTACAAGGTTTCCTCTTCAAAGTAACCCCACTCGAGTCTAATGCACTTTTCCATCCTTCTCTACAATGTTTCTATGCCTAGCTGGAACGATTCTTCGTGGATATTTCTTAGCTCCGTCGTTACGACCCCCTTGATAGCCTCCATGCTTTTAAAAAGAGCCCCCTTGATGAACCCCTTGAGCTTTGGGAAAAGAAAAAAAATTACACGGTGCAAGATACGGTGAATAGGGAGATTGTTGCAGTACAGCGATGTTCTTCTCTGCCAGGAACTGCCGGATGCTCAGGTCATTATAAATAGCTGCCCTGTCGTGGTGAAACAGCCACAATTTGTCCTGCCACAACTCACGTCTCTTCGCGCGCACTGAGGAAAGCAAATGCCACAGGATCTCTTTGTAGACTTGCTGATTTGTCGTCTGTCTATAGCTCACACAGCACCCAGTTCCGTTATTTTTCAGACAGGCTTGTAGTCAATTTGAGTTCAAAACATATATTTGTGTGACGGTCATATCTCTCTCTCTGTTGATGTGCCACGCCCTTTCATGCTACCCCCACATATTCCTGCCTTTCTTTGTTGTTTTCAGTAATAGTTGTTATTTTACTTCCATCTTCGTCTTTCTCATATTCATTCCTGTATCTTATTACTATTAAAGTGCAATGCATTCCTATCATAAGAGCATTTTAATCATTTTACCCCATGCAAGGCAATGAAGCCACTATGACACAAGGAGGTTACTGAGTGTGGAAAAATAAGAAAAAGAGAAACGTTATTCTTTTATGTGCCGTGTTGCTTTAGGACGTAGGTAATCATGACCCTCCACATCTTCCAGTCCATTGTAGTTCTTAATAAGTGTTGTCTTTTTGTTATTTCTCCCAAATCCTGTTCTGCCATTCATATGCTCAAGCTCATCAAATATGCCATGCGCTGCTTTACTCTGTCCCTCTATATGTCCTGTGAGTTTTCTAAACCGTCCTTCCTCATTACGTGTCCTAGAAATTGCAACTTCCTCTTCCTGATGTTAAGTATAAGTTGTTTTTTTTCTTTTTTTTTCTTTTCTTTTTTTCTTTTTTTTTTTTTTTTGCTTCCATTTTCTCTAAAACATCGACGTTGGTTATATATTCGGGAAATAGTATCCTCAGCATCTTTCTGTAGATACATTTCTGTGGCTTCAAATCTCTTTTTATATCCTTGAGGAGATTGTTCAGCATTCGCTGCCATACAGGAGGATAGATATTACGCAATAAGCAGTCATCTGTTATTTGATTCTAACGAAACATTATTAAGGGCGAGAACGATTCAAGAGTAATCAAAGAGACAGTAGATAACGACTGATGTTGCATTTAAATTCTTTAACATCAAAGTTGGCTTGATAGCATGGAGCCAGAAGAGTGTTCTACAAGCAAGAAATACGCGAAAAGATACTCTTAGCATAGAACTTGTGGTTACATTTAGGCAATTCAACCGTAAACTGATGAGACCTTCTTGATGTCCTGGTACTGCATTTAAATTCACAAAGTCTACGTACCATAGCGAAGAGTTAATCCGAACACTTACTCTGAAAGTATTTATAGAACGAGCACAGAGAAGCTACATTATGTCGATGGGAAAGTGCCTGAAGCCGAGACGCCAGGTCAGGACCAATAGTATTGCTGATTTTTCTTTGGATTTTATCAAGAATCTCTAAATATACAGCAGGAGTACCGGGCTATATGTGGCGGCAATAGTCAAAGCCTGGACGAATGGTAAACTTCAAGATATAAAAGATAGATTCTGGTGTAGAAAATTATCTAACACAACACAGTGGACCAACGTTTTTAGTAGTAGACCTACCAATTTGATTCAATATATATCATTGCATTTCATATCAGCTGAGAATGTTAGCCTGAGAAGGCGCTATATCACTCTATTCCAACTGATTATCTATCTATCTATCTATCTATCTATCTATCTCATGCTGACAGAAACAGAACTTGGTCTCTCAGATGATTACTTCCTACTTAAGGTGTCATCTGTGATGCATGCTTTAGCGATCATTTCTTTTCTTGGTACATGATTAACGTATCAGAATTCCTGCTACCGTAAACTGCCGTTAGTTTCTGTAGTAGGCTGGTAACCGATAAAGACTACAGAACCCAGTCTGCTCTGCTTTCTAACACATGACTATCGTGAAAAGAGATCGGTTCACAACTTTGCCGAGGGTATTTGCACCTCAGTGAATAAATCGAACTTGAATGGAATTCGAGCAATTATTCACGAACTTCAACATATCCAAGCATACAGCACCTGAGATTCCCAAGTGGTCACCCGTCTAGGTATTAACCTGGCACGACGCTGCATAATTTCGGTGATTAGAATGGAAGCAGTGATATGGCTGTAACGTATCAACAATGCACTTTTAAAGTATAAAATTATTTCCAGCACATTCCTATTGTAAAATCAGGTTCAATGCATTTTTATATCAAAATAATCCATACTGCATTCTTATGACAAAATCATTTCTAATATACACCTATATTGTAAAATCATGTTCAATGCATTTTTATATCAAAATAATTCATACTGCATTCTTATGGCAAAATCATTTCTCATATATTCCTATAGTAAAATCATGTACAATACATTCTTATATCAAAATAATTCATACTGCATTCCTATGGTAAAACTATTTCGAATATATTTCTATAGTAAAATCATGTACAATACATTATTATATCAAAGTAATCCATACTGCATTCCTATGGTAAAATCATTTCTAATATATTCCTATAGAAAAATCAGGTTCAATGCATTTTTATATCAAAATAATCCATACTGCATTCCTATTGTAAAATCATTTCTAATATATTCCTATAGTAAAATCATGTGCAATGCATTCTTATAGTAAAAACATTTATAATGTATTTCTACTTTAAAATAATTTTTAAAGCATTCCTATATTAAAATAATTTACAATGTATTCCTATGGTAAAGTAATTTATAATGCATATCCTGTTGTAATTTTTAAAAAAATGCATTCCAATCGTGAAGTCATTTATAACGCATGCCGAAGTAAAACCATCTTCCATACTTTTACTATAGTAAAATCTTTTCTAATTAATTCCTATAGTAAAATTTCTTCCAAAGCATTCCTACAGTGATATCTTTAACAATGCATTCTTATAGCAAAGTCATTTTCATTGCATTCCTATAGTAAAATAATTTACAATGCATTCTTATAGTAAAATCATTTGCATTGCATTCCTATCATAAAATCATTTCTAGTGCATTTCTATTGTAAAATCATTTCCAATGCATTCCTATATTAAAATCCTTTGCAAGGCATTTTTTGTAAAGTCATTTCCAATGAATTCCTATATTGAAATCATTTCCAATGCATTCCTATATTAAAATCCTTTGCAAGGCATTTTTTGTAAAGTCATTTCCAATGAATTCCTATATTGAAATCATTTCCAATACATTCCTATATTAAAATCCTTTGCAAGGCATTTTTTGTAAAGTCATTTTCAATGCATTCATATATAGAAATCATTTCCAATACATTCCTATATTAAAATCCTTTGCAAGGCATTTTTTGTAAAGTCATTTCCAATGCATTCCTATATTGAAATCATTTCCAATGCATTCCTATAATAAAATCCTATCCAATGCATTCCTTTTGTAAAGCCATTTAATATGCATTTCAATAGTGAAATAATTTCCTATGCATTTTTATAGCAAATTCCTTTCCAATGCATTCCTATAGTATGATCATTTACGATGCGTTTGTGTAATAAAAATTATTTACAATGCTGTCAACTCGTAAATTATTATAAGAAGGAATTAATTTGTCTTCTTTAACCTTAAAGAGCATATCACGGGATGAATTAGCCGTTACTTATTGTATAATTATCGAAAACTGTTTCTCCGTTTCCTCAATTTTTTTATTCCTCAACCTTGTTACTTTTTTCCAGGCGTAAAATGTTGGAACTACACGAGGCTGATGGGATCTTTTCAGTGGGACGTCTCAAGTGGGAGATGGTTCTCTGTTTGATGGGAGTATACATCATTTGTTATTTCAGTATGTGGAAAGGAATTTCCACTTCGGGAAAGGTAAGAAAAGAATTCTATCTATCTGAACTGATTATCTATCTATCTATCTATCTATCTATCTATCTATCTATCTATCTATGCTACTCTCTTCATTATCTATCTATCTATCTATGCTATGTTATTCTCTTCATTATCTATCTATCTATCTATCTATCTATCTATCTATCTATCTATCTATCTATCAGTCGATTCACATCTATCTATCTATCTATCTATCTATCTATCTATCTATCTATTTGTTGTGGGAGAATTACCCACATATCAGAGTGAACTCATCCAGATACTATTTAAGCCAGGATACAGTACTTAGCGGTGGACTAAATCGAGTAACTGGGGCTCCGGCTTTCGGGCTATGTTCCAAAATGACCAGTTTAAGACCAGTTTTGAACCTATTCACCGCGGTAGATATGTAATGTTTTGACCAGTACCTGGGCGAACGCGCTCAGGTTCCCCACATTAAAAAGGACCTTGTCTCACATCTCTCTCAAGTGGGGGAGAAGGGTAAATATCATTAAGTCGGGTAACTGTAGTAGTAGCATTATTGTGATACTTCAAGACTCTGCTAAGCGCTTATATTTGATTGATTATCTGTATTTATTATATGTTGTATTGTACTTTGTATTGTTATCAATATATGTATTTAACACAATCTGTTGCGTTCGTGTTTTCTTTGAGTGGTCTTAAAACCAAGGCCACGTCATTATTTTAGTCGATTATCTATCTATCTATCTATCTATCTATCTATCTATCTATCTATCTATCTATCTATCTCAGTCGATTGTATATTTAATTTTTTGAAATTTCGTCTCTCCTTGAATTCAGAACAGCACAAATTATACTAACCTTTGTTTAACAAATCGAATTTTTACGAAACATGATTAACCAATTTGTTGTGGAGCAGTTTTTCGCACTGAAGGTTATAATCGTGCTATGTCGGTTGATAATCGACTTAACGTACCCAAAATGTTAGGAACATGGTAATCGTCCTCTGAAAGCTGACTCCTTAGTATTCGGCTAACAGCAAACTAATATCAACTACCTAGTAGTTCTACTGAACTCCAATAAAAGTCTAGAGAACTCCTATGAACTTCTCAAGTACTTCTAAGAACTTCTCCCATTAACTTCCTGTTAACTCTTATTAATATAGGAGGGAGAGACCATTATCTAAGGAATAGGTGTTTCACCATAACACAATTCAAATCAAACAATACAGAAGTAAAGAATACCAGAATTTGTTTCTTCTTTTTTTTTTTTCCATATCTCATTCTCTGGCAAAGTTTTAATAAAAGTGAAACATGTTAAACTGATAACCGTTTCCTGTTTGTTTTATCTTATAATTCTGTTGTTTTCCGATCCATATTTGATCTATATTTTATCCTAATTAATCTATCTATCTATCTATCTATCTATCTATCTATCTATTATGTGTACACACCTACGCTGATATAGGCCCTGACTGAATCAACGTAGGTACCTAACTCCCAGAAAAGGCATAATGTTAATCCCTGTCACCTGTGGCATCATCAAAATGAATAATGCCGATCACACTATTTTTAATCTTTGTGCCCATGTACGCACCGACACTGCTACTTTAAAATCTGTCTTAGGCCAAATTCTATTTAAGCCGGCATGCACTCTGTTAACCCTAAGACTTGTGGGTCTGCTTGCGTGTATGTTTAACTGTAAGCGCTGATGCTCTCCTATATAGCTCTATAGATCCATAAACGAAAAGGAAATTCATACTGAGCATAAGGAAAAGACAGCTAAAGTTCCTGCGACATGCAATAAGGAAGAAGAGCTTGAAGAATCTGATACTCACTCGCTAGATAGAGGGAAAAAGAGACAGGGGAAAGCAGCGGATAACATATTTGAAGGGCCTGATCAGGTGGATGGCGAAATGGGGTTGCTTGGTGTAACAGGAGAAAGCGTGCTAAGAAACACCAGGGATAAGGAGACGTAGAAGGGCATGATCGCCTACGTCCTGGAAGGACAAGGCACATGGAAAAACAAGATGTGTGTCCGTTTAACTTTGTATTTAACTTATACCTGTCCGTGTCAGTGTATATGCGTCGATGTGTGTCCAAGTGTCCTTGTATATCTGTATACATTGATATATGGCCGTGTTTGCGAGGAAAATTTGCTTATCTTGAACATGAATACTTGAAAATGGTGGCTTTCCTCCACTAAACAAACATCAATAAAACGCACCTATCTCTACCACTAATCCTTCCCAAAGACAGAGAAGAAGATATATATATCTTCGGCAAACATAGACATGGCTCGCAATAAAAAAAGTGTTTCAAAAAGACTGCTTTTCCATTAACACCGCTATGGATTGCTTATTGGGTCCCAAGTATGACGATAAACTTCATCTGGCAGCAAGACCTCTGCTTGGGAGGTTTTGAAGAGCGTGGAACTACCTCTTAATTGCATTTGTTCCCATGTTTACACTGACCCGGGGTGGTAGCACCTGTTAAGATGACAGCTATAGGTAAATAGTTACCCATCAAACTGGGGTAAAAACACTATGAAAGTAAAAACATATTCTTTTATAGTAAAAATTCCAGCAATATATCTTTGAAGAAGAAAATATTACCAGCAATAATTTTTGGAAGAAAATCGAAGGAAAAAATATTAACAGTATTTTTTTTTGGGAAAATAATACAACAGCAATTTATCTGACTCTAGCCAAAAACCCTCTTTACAAAAATACGTTCATGAAACTTAATCTACAAACTGCTTTACAAAAATACGAAACCAAAAGACATCTTGAGTTTTCTAAAAAAAAAAAAAAAAAAAAAAAATTTTCATCAAAATCTGAAAAAATCAAACGTCTTACTATAAACGAATATTTAAAAAAGACCTAAAACCCCACTTTTTGGCATTAAATAGCCCACAGAGTTTGATCTACCGTAAAACAAAACTCAAATTGAAACTTCACCCTGAGGTTGAAGTATTGCATTCGGTCGCGTTTGTCTGTTTGTTAGCTTGTCTGTCTGTCTGTCTGTCTGTCCATCGTCAAGATATCTCAAGACACCTTTCTTCTAATGATTCAGATGAAACTTTCAGGGATGATTGGCCTCATGACTGGCACAAACTGATTAGATTTTGGGTTTGATCCGATACAGGATAAAGTTTCTGGTTTATTTTTCAGGTTATATTAATAAAATTTACGTTTTTACGTTTTACATACTAAATAGTGAATTACCTCCCTTAGACCTTTTTGAATACTGAATTACCTCCCTTGTTTCATTTTAAGCGTGCATTTTGTGGTGCAGCGGATATCGACTCGGAACGAGAGATCGGAATACCGAGTTCGAATTCCAGTTGAATTCCTTGCATTCACTTACATACAAATATCTTTGGAAAGAGCCGGATGAATATGTATTCATCCGGCTCTTTTCCCTCCAGCTATAGGTTAAATAGCAGGACAGGTTTATTCATTTTGTGTGTGGAACTGTAAGAACTGAAAACAAGGCAAAGATATCTGCGCGTAAGTGAATGCAACGAATTCAACTGGAATGCGAACTCGGCTCTTCGACTTCGTTCTGAGCCGATATTTACTGCACCGCAACGCACATTATTTCCGATGGATATTTTCACTTACGCGCAAATACCCCTGGGAAAGATATTAGTCCGTCTCTTCTCCCTCTAGTTCTAGGTTAATTAGTAGGACAAATTGGGTTCTACTGCCTTGGTTAGCAACCAGTGTACCGCAAAAAGTAATGGCAACCTATTGGGGGCGTGACGTGGCTTCCCTGTGCCTCTTCTATACGTACTTTCATGGCTTCTGCTCCGATGAACTTAGGTCATTGGTGCGGCCTAGTTACAAATTTACACGAGATACTAGATTAGCAACTAGGTCCCACCCTTTTACAGTGAAACAAATAAGATGTAACCGTAATTTCTACTCCAACAGCTTCTTTTCTCGCGCTTCCCGCCTGTGGAATTCCCTTCCACATGCCTGCTTTCCCGACAGCTACAATCTCCAGGAGTTTAAATGTAAGGTCAATAGACACCTCCTAACCCACCCACTAACTTGCATCTATTCTCTCAAACACTCTCACCATCTAACCAACCCTCATTCTCGGTACCCTTACCCGTCTATCACCCTCCTTCTGACATTTCCTATATCTAACCATCCTTTCTCATCACTTCCCCGACCCTATGTAACCCTCTTAGCAATAGTGGCAGTGGAATGCCTTGCTCGGGGTGAAACGATTAAAAAAAAAACTTCTGCCCGGTCAGTCTTGTCTCAAAAGAGGCATGATCGCCGAGGCGTGTATCACGTATGGTATTTAACTGACTGACTGATGGAGCCATACTCAAAAATAGATTCATTTTTGGCTTTTTTTTATTCAGTGTCTTTATTATTATTATTATTATTATTATTATTATTATTATGGAAGCAGAATTGAAATGTTCTTGCTTTTTATGCATACACAGACACTCTACGGACACAAACACTAGAGAGGTAAAAAAAAAACCCAAAAAACAAAAGACTCAAAAGTGGTTCCTCGTACAACAAAAATAAATTACCAAATGTCACAACCAATCTCTCTGAAGTTTGGTATAATTTATACTTTTTTTTTCTAAGTTTTCCTTTCAGTTACAGTCGCAGTTCGCTTCATTTAGTTTATAGCGCCAGAGACGCAGGAATAAAATAATAGTGATACTTGCAAATCAATCAGAGGACAGTGACTTGGATGACCAAGCGACCGTTGGAGGAAAAACTGAAACGAGTTAATAGTCCGAAACGAAGGCAAAAACTTTCGTTTATTTAATCTTCTTAGAGTTCTTCATCTTTTTTTTCATGAAAATTTTATTTTTGTGTTTCGTCTTTCTTTTCTTTTTTTCTCAAATATTTATTTGTTTTTGTTCTATTCGTTTCTTTATTTTACTCGTTCTCCTTATTTTTATTCTCTTCAGATCACATATTTTTCTTATTTTCTTCCTTCTTCCCACACCTTCTTCTCTTTCTACATCACAATCCTTCTTATCCATTTCTTTTCACATCGGTTCCTTCTTCTTCTTCTTCTTCTTCTTCTTCTTCTTCTTCTTCTTCTTCTTTCTACACCGAGGCCCTTCTTTTTTCTTTTTAAATCAATTCTTTCTTCTTGTGCTTCTTCTTCTTCCCCTACACGGACGCCCTTCTTTTTTCATTCCATATCGATTCTTTCTTTTTGTTGTGGTTGTTGTTGTTGTTCTTCTTCTTCTTCTTCTTCTTCTTCTTCTTCTTCTTCTTCTTCTTCTTCTTCTCTACACTGACGTCATCCTTTTTTCATTGCATATGGATTCTTTCATCTTATTTTTATTTTTATTCTTCATTTTCCTACCCCGACATAATTCTTTTTTTTTCCTTTCCATATCGGCTCTTTCTTCTTCTTCTTCTTCTTCTTCTTCTTCTTCTTCTTCTTCTTCTTCTTTCTACATCGGGTCCTGTTTCTTCTTTCTGTATTGATCTCGTCTTCTTTCGCCATTGGGCGTTTCTTCTTTTCTACCCTGCTTATTTCCTTCTTAACATAAAACTACTTACTAATCGCCTCTAAAGCATCTTCAATCAACCTTCCATCTATTGCCATTTGCCTTTTATTTAGATTTGTTTAGATTTTTTCTTTCTAATCTTTTTATCAATCTTGTTGTCTTGTTAATCATGTCGATTTTTTTCTTTTTACCCTTCTTTCTTTCCACTTATTTTTCTCTCCTAACCTTTTTTTTTTCACTGTAAACTCTCCAACTTTCCACTTACTTTAACTTTGCATAATTTCATTGTCCTCTCATCATTGCTACTTCCAAGCGATGATCCTTTTTTTGTTGTTTATAATTTCTATTTTTTGATTTTCTTATTACTGTTATTCCTACTTTTGCCCTTTGTTCTGTTCTCTTTCATTTTCCTCTTTCTTCACTTTCTTTTTTTTCTTTCCTCGTTCTTTTTTCTTGTTTTTCTTTTCTTTGTCCTTTCCTTTTATATCTTCCCTTTCTTTCTCTTATATTTCTTTCCCGTTTTCTTTTTCATTTCCCTTTTTTATTGACTATTATTATTATCACTGTCCTCATTTATTAATATTGTTACGCAAAAAATCAGAACACCAACCGAGCGACACCGGGATAACCCAATGTATCCACCATGATACTCGGTCTGGTATACCGGGTACAGGCATTGCAGCCAAATTATGCGAGATGTGGTAAAAGGTTTTAATAAAAGCAGCAACTGACCGTGCAGACCCGTTTAGAAATGCCTTTAAGTCGAGTAACCGAGTTCGTCTCCAATTGAGGGCGTTTCAAGGTAACTAGTCGTGACTCCCATGTCGCTTTGCTTGCTTTGTCTCTAAGCTGTGAGTAGGAGCTGGGATACGACCATCATTACCTGGCAGAAATATTTAAAAATCGGAAAGAATCAAATAATGATAATAATAATAATAAATGCCGTGATGTACCATCAGGTATGGTTCTCATGGCTTCTGATATTAAGCGACTAGAAGTGCTAATATGTAGGTGTTTTGTTATGGAGTTTTAAGATGGGCTACAGTAAATATGCCGTTCTGTACCACATATTTGCTTTTCATTTAATGCCATATGTGATACACACTTAGGTGATCATGACAGAGTAAGTAGAAGATTTCCCCGCAGGATGTTATGGTCGGAATGTGTGGTGTAGTGCAGTGGATATCGACTCGAAACGAGAAATCGAGGAGCCAAGTTCGAATTCCAGTAGAATTCCTTGCATTCACTTACGCGAAAAAACCTTTGGAAAAGGGATTAATCCATCTCTTCCCTCCCGTTATGGGTTAAATAACAGGACAGATTGGGTTCTATAGTCTTGGTCGGTAACCAGTCTATCGCAGAAAGCAATGGCAACTTACTGCGGGATAATCTTCTGTCTAGTCAGTCGTGTCTCTTTCGAGACATGATCGCCCATGCGTGCATCACCTATGGCACACAACTGACTGAATGATGGTCATATCCCAGCTTCTACTCACAGCTTAGAGACACAACATTTTCCCCAGTCCATAAGCTGTTCCAAATAGTTCTTCCACTTTCGCACTCCGAACGATGTCAGGTATCGCCAAGGTGTCTTGCAAAACAAAGATCTCAAACTACAAACATTTTCGCCGATTTGCTTTGCCACGTTTGGTCACCTCGGCATTTTCGGGTGCTTTTTTTTTCACTGTGTTTTTATCCCAAAGTATCACAGCATCTACTGGTTTCCATTCGCAGCTGCTATTTTGCAAAAGTGGGATGTCAGGGCGATTGCTCTTCAAGCGCTTGTTAGTCAAAATTTTCGTATCCCACATGAGCGTCATTCTTAGATACTGAATGTTCCTACTACTTCTTTGCAATCTCTAGGCTATATAGTTCCCACTGTATCCTGGTGACTATATTGTCACGGCACTGTCTCTACTCTTTTTGTTTCACATGAATGCAACTACTAAGAAATTAATTATTTCAATGGCTTGCTCACACAGCTTGCACATTGGCAGATTAACTGTTCTATCAATAGAGTACTTAATATTTAATGCCTATTTATGCCCAGCATAAATCATTCCTTCACTTTCCTTAGACAACTCTATTATTATTATTATTATTATTATTATTATTGCTTATAACCTTTGTATATTCGTCACTGAAATCAAGTAGCGTCTCTGATGTTTTTTGTCTTTCCACGCAAAATAGTCCATTATTTATGTGGTATTGGCAAGGCGTAACGGTCGTGCGAACTAAAGAAGGGAGGTACAGGCAAAATTATAGTATTATTTTTTTATATAATTTTTCTCTACATTAAAATATCTACAGTTTTTTTTACACACAAACACACACGCATAGGCACACCTTTCCCAATTCTTTCAACTACTATCTTCAGAAATTAAAAACAGTCACAAAATGCCTACTAGAATTCAGACACACACTAACACAAACACGCCTAAAAACAAAAGCACCTGCGATCTACCTCACCAATGAAAAACAAGGAGCACAGAATTCAAAATGCCAGAACTGTTGCCCCCATAGTTCATCCCCAAACTAAAAAAAAAGTCTGATGTACACTACTGGCCATAATTATTAGGCCACCCAAGTTTTTTTTAAAGAAATAATGTATTTCATACTACTTTTAGTATTTATTGCCAAGTGGATACTTCTAAATGAAAATAGAGTGGTTCTTTTGTTAATGCTGCACAATAACATGTGCATCAAATGAACCGTTCTGGTGTCCAGTTTTTGTGATCTCTTCCCTATGCTAGTCTCTTCTTATTGGCGAGCCGAAGCAAAGGCATCCTGGCAACCTTGTAAAATTTTGCAAAGTAATAATAACAAAAGAACCATTCTATTTTTTATTTAGAACTAGCAGTATAGCCCGGCGTTGCTCGGGTGTAATGAAAGCTTTAAAACTAATCCATGGTCCTGGAGCTCAGACTCTTTAGACGTTGGCACGAAAGACTAAAAGGCAATAGGTGTTTCCAGTTAAAGCGAAACCGTAGACTGAAAGAAAAATGAATGGATGTAAGTCAAATTTTGATTTCCTGGTATCGATATCAAATAAGTTTTTTTCGTCATAAACTGAATTCTGACGGCTAAATAAGTCCTCTGAGTAAATGGTATGGTGGCTGAAACTAAGAACTACAACTATACCTACTTAGAGCCAAACCCGAAGCAAAAACTAAAATAAAAGGGCTGAAAAATACTGACATACAGACAGATAAACAGATACACACACAAACATCTTGCCTTTTATTTATATATATTATCGATTTTCTGCACTATTGTAAGAACTGCAACCTTGAAACTTCTGAATATCGTTTCTTATGTCTTTGTCTATGAGTATATCAAATTTGATTAACATCGGACCACTCCTCTCTATAACCCGATTTTTTTCGATTATCGATTTTCGATATTTATCGAGTGTACCTCGACACAAAACCTAGCTAAGAACACTCGCAGACGCTTATAGTACAACTGTGTAAAATTTTCAAAAAAATCGGTTTAGCCGTTTCGGAGTCTATAGTTAATGGACACACACACACACACACACACACACACACACACACACACTTGGCAATAAATATTAAAATTAGTATGAAATACATCATTTAAAAAATAAACTGGGGTGGCCTAATAATTATGGCCGTAGAGTAGCTTAAATAAAAACGAATAAAGGTTACACTTATGAACGTTTTCCATTCGTTCTTTACTTTATCTTTCAACTAAATTTTAATCTATATTCGATTTCATTTCATTAAAATACATTTAACTCCTTCCGTTACTCTCTACTCTATCACTCAGATATTATTTTAATTTCTCATAGTAATCCCCAATTTTTCAGAATTCTTACTATTAATTTTCAAAATATTTTCTCCGTGATAATTTTTCTCGCGTCTCTCTTTATTCCTCATCTTCTTTCTTTCCTTTTACATTGTACTGATTTTGTTGCAACTTTTTCCTATTCCCTCTAAGCTTATTTTGCTTTTTCTTTTTCCTGTTCTTCACTTCCTTATCTAACTTCTCTTCATGCTTTCACGTTATATTTTTGTTCAATTTCGTCCACCTTCTTTTAACTTGTATTTTGTTTACCCTCCTCCTTTTCTTTGCTACATTTTCTCTCATTTTTCTTCCTTTCTTCCTACTGAAACCAGATTTTATCTTCTACGCAGAAAGTGTAAAAATAAAAGAAAAAAGAAATAAAACGAATGCTGTAAATGAGCGACTCAGTTTCGTCACTGATTTGACGGTGCCGTGTGCAAACACAAAAAGACTGAACTGTCTCTTTGTGTTGAAAAAGAACAATTGCTCTTGTCAGGCCTCCTCAGACTGGTCCACCGTAATATCCCCAGCGCATTTTCAACACGGCGCGACCCCCACTAAACGGTCATTATCGCATCCGGGCAGGGCCGATCTGTAATTGCCGCATTATCTCCCTTGAAAAAGAACTCGGAAGTCGGGTGACCAGGACCGGAAATGAGATTCTGCCATTAGGCAGACTACGTGACACAGCACTTTTCTAGTAGCAATGATCTCCTGTGGAAAGTAAAAGAAATTTTATTTTAGTTGAGATTGATTGGATCATTTCGAATTGAATCTGGAATGGTTAGCGTTGTGTTAATGCCGTTTGGTTCTCTTTCTTGAAAGCAATCAATTGATTTGCTGTCTTTATACTGCGGCTAGTTGGTCTTTCTTCACAATTCTGAAGGTCTTTCCTCACAATCATCTCCACCCGATATCTCTGACAACTGGATTTGTTATTGAACTTAAAAATTACGATAATCCAGTTTTGACTTGAGGTCATTCTTATATCTTTACTGCTCAATAAAAAAAATATTTTGTATTTTTTCACTCATTGATTGTCATTTAAATATTAGATTGGGTCAAATAATTTCCGGTTTTGTTTATCAAATTTATTCTTTAAAAAATAAAATACAATTAGATGTCAATAATTATATATTCACCATTATACAGAATGACTTACTGCCACTTATCATGAAGCTCTTCGATACTTTGGTGTAGAATCCCACGGATTTTGATGAAGAACTATTTTCGGTAAACTTTTGAATCTGGATTTTTTTTTTAGAGAAAGTTCTTCTTCTTCTTCTTCTTCTTCTTCTTCTTCTTCTTCTTCTTATTTTGTCCCTTCAGGACGTAGGCGATTATGGCCTTCCACATGTCCATATCCATAGTAACTTTTAACACGCTTTCTCCTGTTCAGTTAAGTGTCATACGTGATACACGCTTGGGCGATCATGTCTCGAAAGAGACATGACTGACTGGGCAGAACATTATCCCGCAGTAGGTTGCCATTGCTTTCTGTGGTAGACTGGTTGCCGGCCAAGGCTATAGAACCCAATCTGTCCTGTTATTTAACCCATAACTGGAAGGACCTGTTACCTCTTCCAAATACCGCTCTACCATCTATTTGCTCAAGCCCGTCAAATATATTACGCGTTGCTTTCCCCTTTCTCTCTTTCCCTCTATATGTCCTGTGAATTTTAAATTTTCCAACCCCTCTTTCCCCCTTACATGTCCCAGAAACTTCACCTGTCTCTTCCTGATGTTAAGTAAATGTTTCCTTTTCATTTGCATCTTCCCTATCCTTTGTAACTCTTAACACCCTTTCTCTTGTTACCCCTCCCAAACCCTGCTCTGCCATGTATTTACTCAAGCCAATCAAGTATGTCAAACACTGCTTTCCCCTGTCTCACTTTCCCTCTATCTGACTTGTGAGTATCAGATTCTCCAAGCCCTCCTTCCTCATTACATGTCCTAGGAACTTCAGTTGTCCTTTCCTGATGTTAAGTATTAGTTTCCTTTTCATTTCCATCCACTCGAAAACCTCATCGTTACTCACATATTCTGTTCATGGTTGAGTCCACACATGGAAAATAAGGAACAATTGTTACTAAATATATTTTATCAGCATTTTTTAGTCATTCTTAGACTGTGACATTTTCAGCAACAATTCTTGTTTAAGCACGTGGTCATGAATGTCCTAAACAGCAAAAGTAATTCTTTTTATGTTTTTCCTGTAATTTATCAGGTCGAGTCATAATTACCGTTTCTTTTTATAAAGTTTTCTTAAAAAAAAGAAAAATTTTAAAAGTACAATTAGATTTCATTCAATTACAAGTGTACCCCTGCGTCGAAAAGGACGTCAACATATTTGAGAGGATTATGAGCTGTTTCCTCACAGGTTATTTTCCCTGAGCGTGACATCAAGATATATATATATATATATATATATATATATATATATATATATATATATATATATATATATATATTGTCATCCGCACACAGATCTGTTTCGCCGTATCACAGCTCATCAGTACGGTTGGACAAAACGGTCTTTATTATAATAGAGATGATATATATTCTTAAAATTGTGGTATAGACTCATAGAATATCACCCTAAAACACACAAAATTTATGCTCTCCTTAAAATCTACAAATCCGAATGCGCCCCATTATTTCAGGAATAGACAGCGCCCCCTCCTCCGATAGCAGTAACTGGCGAAAGCCATATAAATCTTTTTACCTTTTTGAGAACAATCAGTTCATATCATACGTCTGTCTGTGTGTGTGTGTGTGTGTGTGTGTGTGTGTGTGTGTGTGTGTGTGTGTCATTAAAAACGATCGACAAGGAAGATTTTATTAATTTTTTATTTGATTTTTCCATTATTCTTACATGTTTCGTTTTTTCTGAAGGGAACGTATGTAGAAATGTTCCATAATTGTTAATTTTCCAACCGCTTTCATCCAATTCGCTGGTCATTTTTCAAGGTTATTATTTTTTTCGTTTTTGTTATCTTTTCTGCTTGTTTTGACTTTAACGTAATTTATTTTGTTTTTGAAAAAGTGTTCTTTAAAGGCTATCACGTGAGGATGAAATAAGAACATTGGAAAATGGCCACTGAAGTTGCTGAAAGCGCTTAGAAAGTTAACAATTATAGAACATTTTTAAATTCCTTAACTCCAACAAATAGGAAACATATGAGAATACTTGAAAAATTAAATAGAAAATTAATAAAATCTTCCTTGTCAGTCGTTTTTAAATGTAAGGCTGCTACCTAAATATACATTAATATGCAGCAATATATATATATATATATATATATATATATATATATATATATATATATATACACACAACGGTTTTTATTATAATAGAGCGGAGATATATATATATATATAAATGTAAACATACAATGTTACGGAAAGTCCCGAAGATTAACGAAATGGTTTTAACGTAATGGAGTTCCACAGGTGGGAAGTGCGAGGAAAGAAACTGTAGAGTAGAAGAGGAAGTTATACTCGACAATTTCAACGATAAAAGGATGGGACTTTGATGCCAATCTAATAGACCGCGTAAATGCATGTGGTCGAGGCACCGGGAAAAAAGCTCATTTGAGCATTTGCCATTAAAATATCTGTAGAAAAGACAGAAAGAAGCCACATGACGTCGATGAGAATATGACTGAAGTCGAGATGGCAAGTCTGGATCGATTTCATTGCAGACCCTCCTTTGGATTTTGGCGAGAACGTCGAGGTGCAAGAGCACCCGACCTGATATGGCAACAGTATTCAAATGCAAGGACGATTGTTAGATTTATAAATATCAAAATTGATTCTGACATGAAAAACTTTCTGGCCTAACACAGTTACCCAACTTTCCTAGCAGTAGAAGCAGCGATAGTTTCAATCTAGTCGGTTGTGAGAGTGAGGCCAAGGAGGCGCAGTGTATTGCTCTTAAGGAGGCTGGCGTCATTCATTCTGATGCCAGGTAGGAAAGTTTCTCTATAGTGGTTAAAGAAGATTAGTTTCGTTTTAAAAGCATTATAAACTGGTGTTATCAAGTCTTCGCTGTCTTGTCCTGACAGTTAAAATTAAACAATCTTGTAATCCCACAGACGAAACGTGGCTAGCTTCCCACAACTCAATCACTATGGCAAGTGTTCAAACCAGAAACGTTCCTTAATTCCAGCAGCTACAACCCACCATGCCTTATTCACGGCGCCAAATAACCCCTTTGTATTTCGTTGGTAAGTCGTGAGCTACACTCAGACAGCTTCTTTCTTCGGAACTATTACTTCGTGTAATAGACTCCCGAGAGGATGCTTCTCCGACCACTACAACCGATATCTATCCTACACATCTTCATAATCCGTACTTTTGTCTACTTTCTTTGCGCCCTTAAAACAACTTCATTCGGTAACCTTCTACTTAAATGTTTCTTCAAGCTTATATTGAATTAACTAAAATAAAAAAAGAATGATCACTGTTATTTTCTCTCTTTCTTTCTTTCTCTCTCTCTCTCTCTCGACTCTCTCACTCTCTCTCTCGACTCTCTCTCTCTCTCTCTCTCTATATATATATATATATATATATCTTTATAGGTCGTGTGGTTCACAGCCTTGTTTCCCTATTGTGTTCTCTTCATCCTCATGATTCGTGGTGCCACCCTCCCCGGTGCACTAGACGGGATCAAATATTACCTGACACCAGATTTCTCCAGACTGGCATATTCCGAGGTAAGTGATTAGTTTACTATTTTCCCTGATGTCATCAGAATAGTAAAAGATTGTCGTAAATATTATGTACGCGCTTTTCTGTAGTATCTTTCATTTGTTTTTTGTTTTTTTCACTGCATTAATATTAAAAATCAACTGATAAATGCTATATATGCAATATAATAAATAAATATATATGTATTTAGAAAAAGTCCGATTCATACTTGTATACATTATTTCACTACAGTTTTGAACGGAAATAGATTTCGTTTTGTCATTCACGCACATACTAACGTTACCGACTCATAAACACACACAGTCATACATGATTCTCTCATTTTTTTAAAAATCGTTCCAACGCTTGACACTTGTGTACATTATTTCGCTACAATTTTGAACGGAAATGTATTTCGTTTTGTCATTCACCCACATACTAACTTTACCGACTCATAAACACACACATTCATACGTGATTCTCTCATTTTATTTTCTCACGAACTCAGACATTTTCACCAATCTTCTATCAATATTATTCCTCACACAAATTACATATGACACTGATAAATCTTCCAGCGACAAAGAGCATTACAACTTACCGCAAAAGCTTTAACACAATCTTATGCAGAAAATGAAAGACATGTTAATCAGACACTTTCAACGTCTGTACAAAGTATGTATTTCTTGTTATTGTTAATACACTTTATATAATTACAATTAATGCTTTGACCATTTCTATCAATTTTCCATTTGCTAAATTAATGAATGATTTCAACCGTATAAAAACTATTGTTGGTATGCAAGAATTTTGTTAGGAAATTCTTGGGAAATGGCCTTGTGCCATGTGAAATTCAAACCTAAATTAACCTTGCCTAAGAGGCCCAACATGTTATTTTAAAAAAAAATCGTTTGCCGCTTGTATACATTATTTCGCTACAGTTTTGAACGGAAATGTATTTCGTTTTGTCATTCACGCACATATTAACGTTACCGAATATATACACACTTAATTCGTCTATGGTTTAAATACGCTTGACACATGCATAATTTTCGCATACATACACTTAGATTTTAAATACGCATATATGATTTTTATTACACGTGGCACACATATATACAAGCATAACTTTTTTTCTACACTTAAAAATGATTGCTTTATTATTATATGGCCAATGAAATCAAACCTCAATCAGCAGATTGTCTCTTTGGATTTTTAAAAATAAAAAAAATCTAAATCATTAGTCTTTAAAAAAGTCTCTAGAGAGGCTTATTAAAGTGAAACATATTACATCAATGGCACTTTTTCCAACCTGTTCGTTGTTTATTTATTCTGTTCATATATATATATATATATATAGGAACAGAATAAATAAACAACGAACAGGTTGTTTATTTATTCTGTTCCTATATATATATATATATATAAGTTGTAATTCGGCAGCAAGATTTATCGCAAAAATGTTTTGATAAATAATATGGAAAAGTTCTGTCTGTCATTTTTTTAATTAAATCTTTCAAATTACCGAATAAGTTGTTTCGTGATATCGGTAAATTTGCCAAAGTTCGTATTAACTTTTATTCTATATTATTTTTCTCCGAGTACTTTTGCATATTGCTACATTCGTTTTCAAGGATTGTTCTGGGTGTAGTAACGCAAATGTTTTTTAATTTTAAATCACGTAAGGTGGCGTCATATAAACAGTGAAACTGAGTTTTTTGTATGTGTTTTATGCTTATATATATATATATATATATATATATATATATATATATATATATATATATATGAATAGAATAAATCTAAATAGATGAATAGAATTAATCTAAATTTTATATATATATATATATATATATATATATATAAGTTGTGATTCGGCAGCAAGATTTATCGCAAAAATGTTTTGTTAAATAATATGGAAAATATATATATATTAGTCATCCACATACAAGTCTGTTTCGCTGTATCACAGCTCAGCAGTGTGGCTAAACACATTCACTTGCTTCTGGCCGGGATCAGAAACTCGGCCGATTTGGTGTAAGTCGAAGTCGCTACCCACTAAGCCATAGGCGTATAGAATCTGAGAATGGAAATTTTAACGTGTCGTATATAAGCAGTGTATACACAAGCCAGTTACCAAAAGAACTCAATTCATTTCTGAAGAGTCATGCATATATCGCAGAAGAGGAAACTGTTTTTAAAATGATCTTCTCTAGAGAGCTCAATCGTGTATATATATATATATATATATATATAAGGATTGAAATTTAAAAGGAAGGCTGAAAACAGCCGCGCCAAACATGTATAGATAACAAGAAAGTGCTCAATACAAAATTCAAAATCGAATATGTAGAGTTAAAATATTCTAGAAAGGCTAAAATGCCAACCAACCTCGCAAATCGGGTTTCGACAGTGAAGTATCCTCAGGCAATTAGAAGGATATATATATTAATGCAGGTTTCGTTAAATAATATAGACAAGTTTTGTCTATTTATTTTATGCAGGATCCTTTCATGTAGTCTTGATAGTACTATCGTGACCAAGAACCATACCACCACCATCTTGTCACCGTCTTCGGCCATCCGCCACGTTAAAAATGGACTTAACTCTGCGTTTAATTCTCTTTGTTTAATTCTATTTTGCCAATAACTTATATGTTCACTCTTTGATAATGACATATGTAAGCCGAAAGCTCAGACCGAATAAAAAAAATCAACAATTACTGCGATTTCTTGTTGTCTTTTAACGATAGTACTATCAAGCTTATCAGACTATACAAAAGGATCCTGCATAAAATAAATAGACAAAACTTGTCTATATTATTTAACGAAACCTGCATTAATGGATATATACACACACACACACACACACATATATATATATATATATATAGAGAGAGAGAGAGAGAGAGAGAGAGTTTGCCAAAAAATGTATGTACACTTCAAGAAAGGAAAAACTTGTAAAGATATTCTAATGCTAAATGGTAATTAAATTTTAATCATGAGATCAATATAAGTTATCTTTTAACTCTACAATCATAAAATATACTCAAAATGGTGGCCTTTAGTTTCCAGACATTTATTAATATACCAAACTACTGCTTGGGAATCGTTGGCGAAAGTGTCAATGTTGCACATGCATTTTCAATTTCTTTTTTAAGGGCGACCGATGTAGTCGGTTTTCACAACAAAATTTAACACTTGTTGATGCTACAGCCATCAAGGCAATACCATCTGTCAAGAAAATATCTTACTCTATTAAACAGTGTTTTGATAAAACTTCAAAAGACAAGTTTTTTGCTTTCCTGAAGTGTGTATAATACTTTTTTCGGCGAACTCTCTCTCTCTCTCTCTCTTTCTCTCTCTCTCTCTCTCTCTCTATATATATATATATATATATATATATATATAATAAACTAAATCTAAAAGTGAGCCAAACGTCGACCGCGGTTTCACTCTACGGATCGTCTAACAAATATATATATATATATATATATATATATATATATATATCAATAAATTCCGAAAATTACATTTCACTGAATAGTTATTCAACGGGACGCTATTTTCGGAATTTATTGATATATATATACATATTTGGCTCTGTAAAATAGATAATACGATTTACATCAAGCCCACCACCGATTTAATATTGATCAAATTAATATTAGTAAAGTTTTATCATTTGCTTGAAGCATTGTGTATATAAAGTGTATGGGTAGGTATTAGAAGACTGTTTTCTCTTATTTTATTTAAATAGAACACGTTGAAACACACACATTTAAAAACTCAAAAAAACAAGATTGCCATCTTAAATCTACTTAATTCCCATCCTCATTTTTGATGATATTGTCCAGCATTCACTGTCGTCGAAAATGAGGACAAAACTGGAAGCAGCGGAAATGTGGTTCTACAGAAGGATGCTGCGGATATCGTGAACTGAGCATGCAAACAACGATGAGGTGTTGGAAAGAATGGCAACAAAAAGGAAATTAATACAGAGCATCAGGAAGAGACAACTGAAGTTCCTGGGACGCGCAATGAGGAAGGAGAGCCTGGAGAACCTGATACTGACTGGCCAGATATAAGGAAAGAGAGACAGAGGAAGGCAGCGGATAACATATTTGCAGGGTCTGATCAGGTGGATGACGGAACGGGGGTTGCCAGGAGTAACAGGAGAAAACATACTAAGAGCCACAAGGGATAGGGAGACGTGGAGAACTATGATCGCCTACGTCCTGAAGGGACAGGGCACATAGAAGAAGAAGAAGAATTCTCATCCATCTTTTTCGATATCACCTAGTGCGAACCTCCTTTACACACACTTACGCATACATGCAACCCACGCATATTACACCAAGAGATCATTGGCAAGTCACTTGTTCAATACTGAACAACCATTGGCTAGAAAGCACGCTCGCTGATTGGTTGATCCCATCCAATTAGATAGTTTGCAGGTGCAAGATTATATTTTCCCGCGCAGCACTCAGGAGTCTCCAGGCACCTATTTAAGCAAGGCACGTGTACATCTTCAGTGAGGCCCCAGCTGCGTGAGCAGTTGTTGGGGACATACGTCATAATTCTCACTCACGCGTACATCCCAGTGAGGCCCCAGCTGCTATTAGAGGTTGCGGGGATACGCGTCATAATTCTCACTCATACACCCGCATTCATGTTCAGTGAGAATTCAGCTGCAAAACGAACCCTTGTCAGTTAAATACGCGCCCTCTCACTCACACCTAATCCACATACGCATGCCGATAACACACAAACTTTCACACTTTCATATAGAGCTTTCTCTCAACGACATACTCATTCAACAAGTGTTAACAAGAAAAAACTTAAGTACATTTCCTGAACATTCAGGAACATTTTTGATTGAACTTTTATTTTACGGTCAAAGGGAGGCAACTCTTGACATTTTTCAACGCTGCTCACCTAAATGCATGATTTTTCTCTATCAACATTGAATGATAGTAAATTTGTTAATACACGTATTTTTCGTTACTTCCGTCGTTGGTTATTCTTTGCATGAGTCTTATGTGATGTTTTCTAATCCTAAATTTAAATTAATCTGGTGAACTGCCGGTCAATCCGCTAGATTTCCTTAAGAAATCCGACGTGATGATTAGTAGTCCGCCACAACCTGAGCCTTTTTTTTTATTCTCTCACTATAACCACATCATTTAGTAACCCTTCTACTCTGAGTAGCTCTTGAATCTTGCATTTGTTGAACAACAGTGTAAAAATAACCTATATCTATGTTTTTAACATATATATATATATATATATATGTTTTTCAATCATTCTGTCAGATTCCGATCCATATTTGATCTTTATTTGACTCCAAAATCACAATTTTTACTCAGTATTACTATTTCTCATTTCTCCAACACCATATAACCTTGGCGTGGTATAATGGTTAGGAAGCTTGTTTCGCTAGAACCTGTTATAACTAAGTAGTGAGTTAGATCCTTACTGGGTATTCCATACGTTCGGCCTTGTGCCACATCTAAGCGGCGCTTAGAAAATCACCACCACCTAACAACCAGATAATAAATAATGCTCGATTTGTTATCTATTTACTTATAAATTTTCTGTTAAAATGTAAATTTCTGTTAAAATGTAATTTAGGAGCGAGTATCTACCCCATAACTATTTTCTTATACTGATTTGAAATCTTCATTATAGATTAGTCATTATTGTTTTCATTCTTCAGTCAAAGTTATTTGTTAATCTCCGATTTAATGATAAATCTGTTCTTTACAGTAATTTTCTTGATCATTATCGTCTGTTTTATCAAATGATCTCTGCACCTTCTGTTTTCAGGTATGGGTCGACGCGGCGACACAAGTCTTCTTCTCGCTTGGGCCTGGCTTCGGGGTTCTACTGGCGTTTGCAAGTTATAATGATATACACAACAACGTATACCGGTAAGAAAAGCTTTATGATCTCACATTCAATAGCCATGATATATTTTTCACTGTTAAAAGAAAAAAAAAGAGAGCAGATAATCTATTTATTCCGAACAGCCCGCGTGATGGGCGTGTTTTGTTCCAGAATAAAACATATTAAATAAATCTTCGCCCACTTTTAAAGACCAAAGGAGTAAAGGAGTAATATTACTCACAACAATGATCTTGTCAGTCTTTCATCCGTTTCTATCTTTACTTTCACTCGATTTTCTTTTCATTTTTCTCAAGTTTTCTTGCTTAACCTCATCTTTTCTTCCAACACATCGTCTTTTTTCATTCACACAATTTTCTCTTTTCCTATATATATATATATATATATATATATATATATATATATAGGAAAAGAGAAAATTGTGTGAATATATATATATATGCTATAGTCATCTGCAGACAGATCTGTTTCGCTGTATTACAGCTCATCAGTACGGCTTAGACTCCGGTCGCTTCCTAACCCAGGATTGAAACCCGACCGAATTGGCGTCAGTTGGCTATTCTACCCCTAGGCCACGAGAGTCCAGTAGAAGAAAGCATGTTTTTTTAGCGCTTATAAACACGCCCAATAGCTAGAGTGATCCAATTCATTATCGAATGTGCGGTGCGTAAATGCCGGAGTAGCTACTGTTTACAAAGTCTCCCACTCTTCCAGAGTGCTCAATCAGGGTGTGAGAACGTAAATTACATTTTTCTTAACAAAATTATAAAGGTTATTATGCATCAAGTGCAAAATATTTTTGTAGGTTTATTACAAAAAAAAAAGACCCCCCCCTAACGCTCGCCCCCGTTCTTCCAATTGGGCATACATCCTTCCCGTTTATTGGCAAAATTGACCAAAGCATGAATCCCGTTTTACAAATACAACAACCAATACTTACTTCGAATTTTTTTTAACTTACGCGTCACGGCAACTCCATACTAGGTCACATGCTGCATATCTCTCAGTAATTACTAACGACATGTGCCTGATATATATATATATTGTCATCTGCAGACAGATCTGTTTCGCTGTATCACAGCTCATCAGTACGCTTAGACTCCGACTGCTTTTTAACCCAGTATTGAAACCCGACCGAATTGGTGTCAGTCTGCGATTCTACCTCTGGGCTATGGGCGTTCGGTAGAAGAAGACATACTTTTTAGCGCATATATTATCAGTATACGCGCCCAATAGTCAGAGTGCTCTAATTCATTTTACTGAATTATATATATATATATATATATATATATTAGATTTGAGAAAATTTTCAAAATTCAAAGGTGACGGATGTACATTTCGACATAGGATCTCTAATAGAGATTCTACGTCACGTCAGCGATATTGTTTTTTTCCAAATGGCGAAGGACCTGGGGTAGAGTGTGGAGGGGTTTTAGGTTAACAACGGTCACAAAGTAGAACAGGACAGAGCTGGTAGTCGCGGGGTTACAGGGTGTTGAAACGGTATATTTAGGAAGGGGATGAATAGGAGTTTATATTTTATAAAGATAGACAACTAAATGAGTTAAATTACTTTTTTTTAAGGTTAAGATTTTGGGCTGTTTGAAGAGGTGTATTTAGGCGAGAAGGAATGGGTTTCAATATAAGATTTTAAAATTTTTTATTTAAGTTTATTTGATTAAACCTTTTAGGTAGAAGCGAGCTAAATGCCAATTACAGGAAGTTATCAGTTTAAAAATTATTAGAGAAAAAAATTATTAGAGAAAAAAAATTATTAGAGAAAAAGTATTAGAGAAAAAAATATTAGAGAATATATATATATATATATATATATATATATATATATGTGTGTGTGTGTGTGTGTGTGTGTGTGTGTGTGTGTGTGTGTGTGTGTTAACCAAGGAAAAAGGGTTTTAGTAAAAGAATCCATATTTTCTAAAGATAGGTAATTAAAGGAGCTTGAGATAGGAAGGTAGGGGGGTTAAAATACTTTTTAAGGTTAACGTTAGGGCAAAATGAAGATTAAAACTTAAATTGAATCCTTTTAATTTATATTCTAACATCTAGTCATCGGGGATTTAAATTCTAAATTTAAGTATTCGAAAAATTTGCCTTGTGGCAGCACTTACTGGTGAATTCCCTCCTAAGATTCATGAGCTGGTGTTGGAGGGGGTATTTTAATATTGAACTTTTTTCCGGTAAACATAGACAGCACCTATCACGAAAATTCCTCAAAATACGGGCTGAACCTATCAGTTTCCAGCTAATTTCAGGATCCAGCTCTTCCTCTTTCATTTTCCAGAATGCCCGCGAAAGGGCTGTCTGGTACCTCTGACCGTGGTTCGAAAAGGAGTACCTGTTGTTATACAGTCTTTGTTTGAAAGGACCGGCGGACATACCGATATAGATCCGGAAGTCGTTTTTTTGTTAGATGGAGAAATGCGGGTTTCATAAATCACCTGGGTGGATTTGCATTTTCCCTCCACCGGGCAGGCGTCCACAGAATTACAGCTGCATTCTTTTAGAATTCCGGACCTAGATTCAGCATTGTGCAAGTTCACCAGAATACTCCTATTATGGGAACTTATAAGGCTGTCCATATTCGGGTTGCAAGAATAACTAATTTTAAGGGTGTACCTATTAAAAATCTTCCGTAGAGGGTTACTGTTATTAAAATGTTTGTCTATTAACTTGAGAAAATATTTACCAATATTGATGTTAGTTAGTTTACAATAAGGTGGGGGGGTTAAACCAAATTATCTTTCTTTTTCTACAGTTTCCTTTATTTTTATTTTTGGATTATTCGGAGTCTATTGTAGGTTTATTATATGTTAACTTGTTCTTATATCCGCTTTTTTGAAGGGCCTTATTGTAAATATTTTTACTTGCACTGAAAGTTTTAATGTTGGATGATAATTGGTTGATTCTATTATTCACTATATTGGGTATCTGTTTTATAATATTTTTGGGGTGGTTGGAAGAAATATTAATATAAGTGGGGGAACTATTTTCTTTGAGAAATGGTTGGTAGGATCCATCATTTAAGTTAAGGGTGATGTCTAGATAATTTACAATTTTAAGATTAGAGGTGACTTCGACTTTAAAACCGAGGTACTTCAGGGCTCTAATTATTTTTTGTGTATCTTATTTGTGTAGGGCCCATTGGAATTAGGGATAATTATTAATCCATCGTCCCGATATAGGCCTAATTGTTTTGGGTCTAAAAATCTTCTTAGAATATCTAAAATGTCAATTCCCACAAGATCTGCCACCTAGGTTGAATCATATGCTCTCATAGGGACGTCAAAAACCTCCCCCGCCCCCTTTGTCCATGTGGAATCATCAAAAGTGAGAATGGATTTTCTGGCCGCAAAGATAATTTCCTAGTCCCTATCAGAAATGTTCACGTAATTTTTAGCAAATCTTAAACAACTCTCAAGTAGATCCCTTGATATAGAGGAATAGAAATCGACAATATCAAATTTAAGGAAGGTGGGTTTAGATTTGTTTTTGATGTTGTTAAACCAGTGTATCGTATCCGAAGAACTTTTCCAAAGGTTTGGTTGTAGATTCAATAGTAGTTTCTCTATTAGGTTTTTTAGAATTTCCCTGGAAATTGTGCTTAAGTCACTTTTTGTAGGATTAATTAGCCTGGTTTGTAATTTGTTTTGGAAATTTGGTTTGTGGTCCTTAAATAAAACGTAAGCTTCTTTAGTGGCGATTTTGCCAATTTTGTCGCTAATATTTAATATATTGGGTCTGTATTCTTAATAATCTCTGCCTGCATGACTTTTTAATGTTAAAATTTTTTAATATTGATTAGGATCAGGTTCTTGGAATTTACCTTCCTACTCTTCCACTTCGGATTAAAGAAAAACAAATATATATATATATATATATATATATATATATATATATATATATATTAAAAAACGAAATGTTCACCACTTTTTGGTATCCAGGTTTTAACCATATTGGTCTCACCAGGCTGTAAGGACAAACCGCATTTCTTAACATTTATGTATATATATAAAAATGTGTGTGTGTGTCCATACTAACGAACGCTACTCTCCCGAAATCCTTGGTTCTATTTCAACCAAAATTGGGTCACTTGTCGATCATGACATGAACTTTTGGTGTACGCCAAAATTTTTCGAATCAATTTAGAGGTTACGGCAGAAATCCCTGAAACGCTTACAATTTACAAACTCTTCTCCTCCAAGACGCTTTATGCGAATTCAACCAAAATCGGGTAACTTGTAAATCAAGATCCGAACCATTGAGGTACACACAAAAAAAATTTGAATCAATGGGTTCGTCAAAAATCAACGACAAACATAATTCCGGGTGATATTTTGCACACTTTTATGCATTTCTCTACGATACTTCATTCAAACTCGACCAAAATCGAGTTGCTGGAAGATCAAGGTCAGATGCCTTGATATACGAAGAAAAATTACAACTAACAAACAGGGTGCGGCAAAAATTAATGGAAAATCTTGCATTTTTGCGATCGTTTATTTCTCCGAAACAGGTTTTTTTATGCAACTTATCCCTTATTATATGCCATAACAATTTCACGTGTTCTACAAGGTGCCAACCCCACCGACGTTGAAGGGACAATGCATCCACTTCTGCGTCACAACATCATCGCATCTCATGACAAGCTCCCGTAACGATCGTCTCTGTTCTTCCAATTGTACATACATTATTCTCGTTTATTGGCAAAATTGACCAAGCATGAATCCCGTTTTACAAATACAACAAAAAACAATACTTACTTCGCATTTTTGAAACTTACGCATCACGGCAACCTCAAACCAGAGCTTTTTGAATAAGCACTTGATCTTACCATTTAATAAAAAACGAACAACGTCAGGCTATACAGCTAGTTTTTTATACATACAGCAGCTGGAATTTATATCGAAAGGGAGGGGACGAGCAAGAATGAGGGTAATCGGTCGTGAAAGGGAAGGGAGACACATATACCCTCAACCGGTTTTATACAGGCTAAAGTCATACTAAGTTAGCATCCCTTCATTACCTTAGACCTCTTCTTCAATAAATTATCCTGGTCTGTGTATGTTAAAATATGAATGTATATGTGTATATATGTACAATGTCTTATCAGTCAGATAAGTGCCATACATGATAAACGCTTGGGTGATCATGTCTTGAAAAAGAGATGACTGACTGGGCAGAGGTTTTTTCCGCAGTAGGTTGCCATTACTTTCTGCGGTAGACTGGTTGCCAACCAAAGCTATAGAACCCAATCTATCCTGTTATTTAACTTATAACTGGAGGGAAGAGACGGATTAATACCTTTCTCAATGGTATTTGCGCGTAAGTGAATGCGAGGAATTCAACTGGAATTCGAACTCGGCTCCCCGATTTGTCAATCCGAGTCGATATCCACTGCACCACAACGGCTAAGGTAACTTTTCTTTTTGTCTTTATTCAAATTACATCATTTTCTAAATAAATGCTTTTCTCTTTTAAATGTATTATTATATCGCTCTACAGTTAGGAAATGCAATATATTGTCCTCCATTTTTTTTTTCAGAGATGCGTTGCTAACTAGCATGGTCAACTGTATGACAAGTTTCTTTTCCGGTTTTGTTATCTTCATGATTCTTGGTTATATGTCTCAACACTCAAATCTTCCAATATCTGAAGTTGCTACACAAGGTAAGACTGAATGTCAAGATTGATCTGTTCATTGCTTCAGCCAAATACAGTTTATTTTATTTGCCTTAGCCAGTTCGATGTCAGAAGTTTACTCGAAGATTTCCCTCGGCAAAAAATTGAACCATTTTGGAAAAGGCAGAATAATCCAGAATTACAATAAGCAAATATACAAGAAGCATATGCAGGAAGCAAACCGCCCGCATCTTTTTTTTTTAATGCTTTGTTCCTTCAGGACGTAGGCGATCATAGCTTTCCATATCTCCCTAGTGGCTCTTAACATGCCTTACCTTGTCACTCCTTCCAAACCCCACCATCCATAAAGTATGTTACGCTTTCCCCTGTCTCTCTTTCTGTTTATCTGACCTGTGAGTATCAGATTCTCTAAGCCCGCTTTCCTGATTACATGTCCTAGGAACTTCAGCTATCTTTTCCTGATGTTAAGTATTAGTTTTCTTTTTGTTTCTTTTCTCTCTAAAACCTCGTTGTTGCTCACATGTTCAGTCCATGGTATCCTCAGAATCCTTCTGTAGAACCACATTTCGGTTGCTTCAAATCTTCCCTCCATATTTAGAGCGATTGTCTAGCATTCGCTGCCTTATTGAACGACAGATAACATATTAACAATCCCGTGCTCTCTTCTTTGTTTAACTTGGGTGATTCTAAAAGAACTGGTACTTCAACAAGATATGACCGTAAGCCCATTCTTCTTCTTCTTCTTCTTCTTCTTCTTCTTCTTCTTCTTCTTCCATGTGCTGTGTATGGCGTAGGCGATCATGGCCTTCCACATCTCTCGATCCCTTGTAGCTCTTAACACTCTTTCTTTTGTTACTCCTCCCAAACCCTTGTCTGCAATGCATTTGCTCAAACACCTAAAATCTAAAAAATCTAGAATATAAATGTATAGAAACTAGTGTGACCATAAAGTGAGGGATCAGTTTATATATTACTTATAATATAAAATTGATCCCCCTCTTTATATCTATATTATAATTTCTTATTTGTTTATAAAATTCTGATTAGATATGAATCCGCCTCTTCTCAATACTGATTAGTTATTTATAACTCTTCTTCTATGTGCCGTGTCCCTTCAGAACGTAGGTGAGCATGTCCCTCCACATCTTCCTATCCCTAGCTCTTAACACCCTTTCTCTTGTTATCCCTCCTAAACCCTGCTCTGCCATCCATTTGTCAAAGCCCATAAATATAGATTATAAATGTATAGAAACTAGCGAGGCCACATAGTGAGGGATCAGTTTATATATTGATTATAATATACAACTGATCCCCCTTTAAATCCACATTATAATTTCTTATTTGTTTATCAAATTCTGATTAGGTATGACTCCACCTCTTCTCAATACTGATTAGTTATTTATAACTCTTCTTCTATATGCCGTGTCCCTACATGGCGTAGGCGATCATCTCCCTTCACATCTCCCTATCCCTAGCAGCTCTTAACACCCTTTCTCTTGTTACTCTTCTAAGCTCTGCTATCCATTTGCTCATGCCCTTCAAGTAGGTTACGCGTTGCTTTCTCCTGTCTCCTGTCTCTATTTGCTTCTATCTGACCTGTGAGTATCAACCCGCAAACACATTTCTGAGTCGGGAAGGAAGCTACAGGGTCACCTAGACAGGGTGGTAGCAGAAAGCGAGGGTAAGACGGAAAGTATGATTATCAGCAAGAGAACCAGCTCAAGATGCGAGCTATGAATTGACGATATAAACATCAATCAGGCGCAGAGGTTTAAATATCTGAGAAGCCTTTTGACAGAGAACGGAAAATGCAACACCGAGATCCGAACACCGAGAAAGAAGTATTCCCAAAGCTAAGAAACGGGAAAATGCCATTAGATAAAATAAAAAGAATACCGGTTGATTTCTATAGGATATCCATCCTCTTCAACGGAATCGAATTCTGGACAATCTCCCCACGGATGAGGCAAAAAGTAAAGGCAATAGAAATTTAGCTCTGCAGAAGTATACTGAGATTTACATGGAATGAGTGAGTAAGCAAAGAGGAAATCTTGAAGAAAACGGCAACAGAAAAAGAGCGCTTACACTCGACATCAAGAAAAGATAACTGAAATTCTTTGGATATATGAGAAAAGAGGGTGTTGTGGATTTTCGTCGCCATTTTCTTGTGGAGTTGTGGCGAAACTTCGCCGCAAAGTTGTAGTGACCGGTTTGTACCGGAAGTAAGACACGGAATACAGGAAGTAGCTTCAAAACAGTATATTAGTATAACAAGAAACAAGATATTCAAAGGAAGTGTTAATAATAAGTAACTAGAAATAAGTATGTCCGAAGGTATTATTACGCTATTTATTGCCTGACTAGTAGTTGTTAATTGCTGTTAATTGCCTTTGTTAACTGCTCCTGTTAACTACCCCTCGGAAGTCACGCAGGTAATCATATATAACTAGAGGAAGAGTCCATTCCTCGTAGGAGGGCACCATAACAGAGGGCTTCGAAAATGTATTTCTCACAGGGCATATTGAAGGTAAGAGAGGTAGAGAAAAAGCACAATTTAATCCTCACGGGGCGTATTGAAGGTAAGAGAGGTAGGGAAAAAGCACAATTTAATCCTCACGGGGCGTATTGAAGGTAAGAGAGGTAGGGAAAAAGCACTTACCCGATGAACTTATGTAAAAAGGATCGCCAAACGGGGTGCGGTAGCCTTAAAAAAGGCGAGAAAAAAACTGCTCCATACCACACGAGAACAGGATGTGTTCTTATTTCTCACCGATGGAAAACGAGGGGATGTGGGTGGTTTGCTACAATGTAAGTGGCATGACGTGGTCCTTAACGCAAAGGTTAAGCCAGGCGGAACCAAGGAATGATCGCCAATGTCCTGATACAGGTGCAGAAGTTTAAATATCTGGGAAGCGTTAACAGTGGATGGAAAATGCGACACCGAGATCCGAAGCACGCATTGGACTAGCAAAAGAAGCATGCCAAAAATCAAGCAAAGTGCTGAGAAATGGAACAATTTCGTTAGAAACAAAACAAAGAGGGGTGGATTGCTATTTGATGTCCATCCACTTATATATGGCAGTGAATTCTGACCAATCTCCCTACGGATGAGGTTAAAATGTTCGACTGCTGCGGATAACAGATACGATAACTGCAAGATACAATCAAATAAAGGCATAACATTTATTTTTGAAACCGAATAAGATTTAACTTTGCCCATGAAACATTTTCAATTAAATATTTCTATTTTTTTTTTAAATTTATGTTACAACAACCATTTTCAGTGCAATTTAAAGCAATAAAGTGAAGTTTTTACAAAAAGATTTCAAAATTCGTTTTTTATCATTTCACCCCAAGTAAGGTAATAAAGCCACTATGCGACAAGGGTGTCACTGAGTGTTAAAGAATATGAGGAAAGTGCTGTTAAGGAGAGAGAACAAAAAAAGAACAGGAATTAAGAAGACAGAAGATAACGATTGACAATGGATCGATATTTTTAAAGATCGGAGTAGACCAGAAATTCTTATTCTTTTATTGTTCTCTCTGCTTAATAATGTTTTTTACATATTATTTCTTCTTCTATGTGCCCTGTCCCTTCAGGACGTAAGCGATCATGGCTTTCCACGTTTCCCTATCTTTGGTGGCTCTTAGCACGCTTTCTGTTGCACCATGCAACCCTCGTTCCATCATCCACCTGATTAGGTCCTTCAAATATATTATCCGCTGCTTTCCCCTGTCTCTTTTTCTCTCCATCTGGCTTGTTAGTCTTAGGTTCTCCAAGCCCTCTTTCCTCATTTCATGTCCAGGAACTTCAGCTATCTCTTCCTGATGCTCAGTACTTATTTCCTTTTCATTTCCATCATTTCCAAAACCTCATTATTGCTCAAATTCTCGATTCATGATATCCGCAGCATCCTTCTGTAGAACCACATTTCAGCTGCTTCAAGTTTTTCCTTCATCTTTAAGGATTTTTTTTTCCAGCATTCACTTCCATATTGAAGAACTGACATCAAATAGCAATCCAGTACTCTCTTCTTTGTTTCTAAGGTAATTGTCTTGTTTCTTAATACTTTACTCAACTTCTGGAATGCTTCCTTCGCCATACCAAATCGCCTTCGGATCTCTCAGTAATCCCTTGCTTCTTAGTGTATTTATTACCTTAATTGGTGTGAAATGATTAAATGAACAAATGCATTAACCTTACTCCCAACCAGATATTTAGGTGTATATGTAACTGTGCGCATGCGTGGTTCCGATTTCAGCAGACAAATCAAATTAATATTGCATATTACCCTTACAGACGTTATGTTTAAAGACATATTTTCTTATCAATCTTTTTCTACAGGTCCTGGACTTGTGTTTGTTGTCTATCCAGAAGCCATTGCTACTCTACCAGGAGCGACATTTTGGGCGTTAATCTTTTTCCTGATGCTGCTTACCCTCGGCCTTGACAGCTCTGTGAGTATTTACCTGGGAAACTTTATTGTAAAGAAGATTATATTCCTTCTCTTATCAAGACGTTAGCTTTATTTTACCAAAGGTAAAATCCCCGAAAATAACATGGATATTACCGATGATGCTATACGGATGCTATAAAAATATGGCTGTCCTGTCGAAAACAGTGAAAAGGTTGTGCAGCTGTTATAAGTGTGATCTTTGCATTGGATAAAATTGATATTTTTGTTTACCCGTAATATGAGCGACAAGTGCCGGAGAGTTTTACTGTCTTGCTTTAATTCTAATCACTATTTTTTTAAAAGTCGGACACACAATGGGACACTCACCTAGCTTTTCACTGAAAAGACAACCCCACGTTAACTTACCATTCAATCAGTCAGTTAAGTGCCATAAGTGATACACGCTTCGGCCATCGAAAGAAACATGACTGACTGGGCAGAAGGTTTTCCCGCAGTAGGTTGCCATTACTTTCTATGGTAGACTAGTTGCTAACCAAGAATATAGAACCCTATCTGTCTTGCTATTTAACCCTAACTGGTGGGAGAAGCAGCGGATTAATACTTTTCCCATTAGTATTTGCGCTTAAGTGAATGCAACAAATTCAACCGAAATTCGTTGCATTCGATTACGCGCAACGTTACTATTACATATACATATTAAAGAAATGATGCAAAAGTCTCTCTCCCTCATTCAATCACTTTGACTCTCTCTCCCTCTGCCTCTGCCTTTGTCTCTTCCTCTCTCTCCGTGTCTCTGTCTGTCTGTCTGTCTTTGTCTGTCTCTCTGGAATCTCCCTCTGCCTCTGTCTCTGTCTATTCCTCTCTCTTCGTGTCTCTGTTTATCTGTCTGTCTGCCTGTCTATTTCTCTGCATCTCCCTCTGTCTCTGTCTCTGTCTCTTCCTCTCTCGCCGTGTCTCTGTCTGTCTGTCTGTCTGTCTGTCTGCATCTCCCTCTGCTTCTGTCTCTTCCTCTCTCTCCGTGTTTTTGCTGCAATTTCTCAAGCAAATAGCTTTTCACGATTGCCAGCCCCACAGTCAATCGGTTTGGGACTTTTGAGTGTTCTATATATATATATATATATATATATATATATATATATATATAATATCACACAGGGATTGATTAGTTTCTTTTTACGGTTTATCAACCTTGTGTGGATTATTTAAAAAAATTAGAAAATATTTTTAGATAGTAATATGTTTCTTATTCAAATAATAATGATTTTCTTACACATGTCCTACTAATTAACCCATAACTGGGGAAGAGAAGAGGTAGATTCATACCTTCCCCAAGGGTATCTGAGTGAAGATGAATACAACGAAGAAGACTGGAACTGGGGGCCATTATTCATTACACCACCCGCACATCTACATCTCTTCAGGACGTAGGTGATCATGACCCTCCACATCTTCCTGACCCTTATATCTCTTAATATATTTTGTGTTGTTATTTCTTCCAAATCTTGCTCCTACATTCATTTGCTTAAGCCCATCAAGTATGCCGCGTACTGTTTTCCCCCATCTCTCCCCCCCCCCCGTGAGTATCAGCTTCTCCAATTCTCAAGTATTGAACTCACAACTCAAGGACACATGGTCTGAAGGACATAGGCGTTGGTTAGTTCCAGTAACTTGACCCAAAGAGTTGTGAGTTCAATACTTGGCTACAGCAGTGGTAAAAAACAACTTAGAGAGTTGAGTTTAAGGGAAATAACTACATGGCATTCGGAAGTGGCATTGCACATGGAATGAGAATTATATACTCCAGTGATCGAAATAAGGGGTTCAGTTTGAAATTCCTAACACCTGAAGAAGGCTGGAACATTCGACAGCTGAAACGTCGTAAACATGGCAATAAAAATAAGAACAATAGTCCGAACTGTGTAAATAATGTAAATACTACCTCATCTCAGAGGTATAAACAAATAGAGGTATAGACAAAATTCCTAGCACCTGAAGTAGGTCAGAGCGTATAACAGCTGAAACGTCGGAAACATGCCAATAAAGATGTAGTAACAGTCCGAAAAGTGTTAAAAATGTAAATACTAATATATATATATATATTGTTAAATATAACAGACAATGAATGTCTATTATGTTTAATAATAAACCCACTGCATATATTGATTTTACTACAACGAGGCTCTTCCGTACACTTACCTGCCACCTTTTTTTATCATAGTTCAATTAAACAACATTTCTTAGAAAAACATATCCATGTAGGTAAGATTAAATAGATTTTAGTCGATAACACAATAAAACTCACACATACACTCAGTAAAAAGAACCATCAGATATTACATTAATTCAAAGCAACCCACATTCAATAAAATCACATTTCAATCTAGTCACGGCACATTACATTTCATTTAGACATATGGTTCTCTTGTTAACATTTCGGTCTCTCTCGTAGTATGACGTCATAGAAACACATTACAAATTTACGACCTGCGTCTACTATTCGGTGACTGTTATCGTTGCATAGCAATATTTTATGTCAGCACAACATAACATCATCTTTGATGGTGGATGTCTTTATGTTAACGTCCCTGTAACCACTCTGAAGATGGCTCATGTGAGCCGAAAGCTTAAAACCAGCATAATAAAAAAATATCAAAATGCTGAACAATTTCTGTCTTTATTTCCATCTGAAACGGCTCATGATTAAACATAATAGACATTCATTGTCTGTTATATTTAACAATATATGTTTAAAAAATTATCTGCTGCCTCGATACCCAATATATATGTGTGTGTGTGTGTGTGTGTGTGTGTGTGTGTGTGTGTGTGTGTGTGTTTTCGCACTTCTACCTCCGCTCCGATGCTCTCAGTTTCATTAGGAAACCTTTATCATTAGTATTTTATGTTGTGCATAGTAATGTAATGGATATCGGCTCGGGATGAGAATTCGGAGTGCCAAGTTCGAATTCCAGTTGGATTAGTTGCCTTCACTTACGCGTAAAGAGCCATCATTTCTCCTTCCAGCTATGAATTAAATAGCAGAATAGATTGGGTTCTATAACCTTGGTTGACAACCAGTCTACCTTCGAAAGAAATGGCAATCTACTGCGGGAAAATTATTTGTTTAGTCAGTCATGGATTGAAAGAGACATGATCGTTCAAACGTGTATCTCGTATGACACTTAACTGATTTGGATAAAAGGATTAAATAGTAGGACAGATTAATTTCTATAGCCTTGGTTGGCAGCCGATCTGCATCTGAAAGAAATGGCTACCAACTAAGATAATCTTCTGCTTAATCAAAAAAGGAATGAACCGATTTTATTCTGCGTTTTACACTGACCTTTACGGCTCGTAATTTTCTCATATATATATATATATATATATATATATATATATATATATTGTGTATTTGGGCAACAATCTCTCTTTTAAAGAGGTTTCATTAAAAATGGCAGACAAGGTATTATCATTAAGTTTTTACATAATTTTCCTCGTGTTCGTATAAGTTTTTTTCTTCTCGTACTCAAATTATTCAAGAATCGTACTTTCGAGAGCTTTCGTTTATACTTTTAGTCATTATCAAGAATTAATTTTGTTTTACTTATAAATGAACATGTGGAAAGTTTATGCATATAATGGCTAAAAGTATAACCGAAAGCACTCGAATTTACAAAAGCTTTGGACAATTCTTATATAATTTGAGTTCCGTAAAGAAAAGAATTATACGAACACATGAAAAATTATATAAAAAACTTAATGATAATACCTTGTCTGCCATTTTTAATGAAACCTGTATATATATATATATATATATATATATATATATATATATATATATAGAGAGAGAGAGAGAGAGAGAGAGAGAGAGAGAGCATTAAAAGAGGAGCTGGTTGGATACTCAATGCAAAAGCACTGAATATGCAGAGCTAACGAACATACACACACGCATATATATATATATATATAGGGAGAGAGAGAGAGAGTTGATTTTCTAAGCACCGAAAGTATGAGGTACCCAGTGAGGATCGAATTCACTACTCGGTTGTAAAATGTTCTAGTGAGACAGGCTTGCAAATCACTACACCACGTTGAGGCGTACAAAAACAAATTGCCTGGAAACCAACTTTAGCGTAACCGGCTGATCATCCCGACTTAAATGTCTAAACGCTCTTCATGCTGAATCTCCATCTTCCTTCAAACATGTATAGAGCACTTTCTAATATAACTGTTTACTAGTCTAATTTAATTCAAATCTGATCTATAACTGTTCAGTATATATATATATATATATATATATATATATATATATATATATATATATATATATATTGGAAACAAGAAAACAAGAATTAATCAACATGTACCTTCTAAAATACGACTTGGCAAAATAGATAACATGTGTTATCTTCCCTCGACAAATATGGAATCGGTTATTGCTCAACACCGAGTTGAGAATATAGCCTGTGCCAAGTCTTACAGGAAAGAGTGGTTCAAAATTTTGCATATAGCTGGTTCCAATAAAGATTTTAGAATCCGTCTGCATACCATTACGGAAGCCTTCTCTTTGCCGGCAGAAGGATTTTGTGGGGTCTTTTCATTTGTTGGGGGATATTTTATTTTAACTGTCCCTCGATAATTATTTACACGTGATTTCTCGTCCCCTCGTTATAAATATATATATTTATATGTATATTTATTTTAACGTGCTTCCCCACCACCGTTTTTTTTTTTTTGTTTTTTTTTTTTGCTCTTCATTTTCGTTGCTGTTCTTTTCGTTTGATTTATAATGCCAACAAGTTTCTCCTGATGAGATGTTGGACTAAAGGGCCTCAGGGATTGTCAATAAATTTCTGGTTTTTAAAATAGTATAAAACTTTTCTACCTCCAAACATTTGTTTATATATATATATATATATATATATATATATATATATATATATATATATATATATAATGAAAATAGATATAGGAATTTTTCCAGCGAGAAAATTTGGTATCGGTGAAAAAAGTTTGACAATCCGTAAACGTTTTGTTTAAAGTGCAAATTTATTGTTACTATTATTATTATTATTATTGTTATTATTATTATTATTATTATCTTATGCAAATGCTAAATAATATTAATGATAATAACAATAAATCTACACTTTAAACAAAACTTTTACAACTTCTCACACTTTTTTCACCTATATCTATCTATCTATCTATCTATCTATCTATCTATCTATCTATCTATGTAAGACCGTTCATTATCTATCTATCTATCTATCTATCTATCTATCTATCTATCTATCTATCTATCTATAGATAGATATGAACAGTCTGTGATAGATAGATAGATAGATAGATAGATAGATAGATAGATAGATAGATATGAACAGTCTGATAGATAGATAGATAGATAGATAGATAGATAGATAGATAGATAGATAATGAACGGTCTTACATAGATAGATAGATAGATAGATAGATAGATAGATAGATAGATAGATAGATAGATAGATATAGGTGCAAGAAAAATACTAGTATTAAAGTACCCGTACTCCTGAATTTTAGAAAGGAATTCATTAGTAAGTGCCGCCATAGAGCGAAATTTGTGAACATTAAAATTTTAAATTTGTAAAGATTTAAAATTTTTAATTCTAAATTTAGTTTTTAGGAGAGTAAATATAAATTAAATTGTTTTTGATGAATTGATTAAATTTTTAATCAGTAATTTTGAACCCCTCTACCTTCCTCTTCCGGTCTCCTTTAAATATCTACCTTTATAAAATAAGGATACTTATACTAATTTAACCCCCGATTTCTTCTGCAAATATATATATCTTTTTCACAACATTAATTTTTTATAAATTTTTATAAAATTTTTTAAAATAATTTTTAGAAATTTTTTTATAAAAATTAAATTTTGTTATTTTTTATTTTTATTTTTATTTTTATTTTTATTTTTATTCTATTTAAAGCTAGATTTATCATTAATTAGATTAACTTAATTAAATTGAATTAAATCGTGTATCAGCTTTTATTCCCCTAAATATGCTTTTTCTAAAAATCTCTTTTTTCTAATACTTTAACCCATTTATAAACGCTAGTTTTGTTTGACACGTATCAAGCGTCTCTAAAATATGGAATTTGTTTCTTTTTTTTCTTTTCTTTTTCCTTCTTCTTCTCCCCTTCCCTCCCTCTCTTTCTGTTTTGTTTAACCCACTTCTCAATCAAACACCACTTCCTATTCCATCCGTTAACCCCTTTCCTTTGTAAAGCTAGACAAAGCCAAATTTTCAATTTTTTTCACTTACAACTCAATCTAAAAGTAAAATTGTCCAAAATATAAAAATAGACATTGATTGCGAACCGATTTTTTTGTGACGTAAATTTTTTATTTCCGCCGGAGAATTCTTAACCTTCAACTTTTTTATTTCTTTTTTACTTCATTTTGAAATGTGGTCGTTGCCGATGAGATGTGAAATCTCTCTTAGGGATTTCATGTTGAAATGATCATTCAACAGTTTTGAACATCGAAATTCATTTTATTTTATAATTGGTTCGGTAATTTTAATTACATTGAGCTCTCCACCTGTATCATTTTTTAATATTAAAATTTTAATATTAATTAGGATTGGGTCTTTGGGATTTACCTTCCTGCTTTTCCTTTTGGATTAAAGTTATTTAAAATATATATATATATATATAAAACATTATCTGAAATATTACCTTTTCTCCTTACAGTTCGGAGGATCCGAAGCTATTCTCACTGCGCTGTCTGATGAGTTCCAATGGTTGAGAAGACATCGAGAACTCTTTGTTGCCATGTTATTCACAGTCTATTTTGTTGTTGGCCTGGCGAGCTGTGCACAGGTAAGTCCTTACCGCGCTAAGAGACAAAAGATTTCATCCCTTCAATAACTGCAGAAATAATGAAATTTTACATGAATTTTTTTAAATTGTTTTTTATAATTAATCCTGGTGTCATTCCATTTTCACCTGAATAATCTTATATTTTTGTTTTATTCTGTACAAATGTAACAGTTATTATAAATAACTTATTATAACATGTAATTAATTATAATTATTATAACATGTTGTAATAATTTATTATTACGGAATAGATCTCATAAACTAAATTACATAACAAAATTTAATAAGTAACTGGGTTATTGAAATTTTTTATCTATTATTATCTTATTATCTGAAAAGTTGTATCATACTATTATCTGATGCTGCTGTTTTCTTTAACAGGGAGGCGCCTACGTCGTCCACTTAATGGACAGATATGCTGCAGGTTATTCCATTTTATTTGCAGTCTTTTTTGAAAGTATCACCATATCATATTGCTACGGTAAGTTGCGCCCACTTGCGTTGCTCTTGAAACACCCGAGTAAGTGTTTCCGTTAATAACTTCCTCCGCACCAGGGATTGGTTCAGATAATTTAGTTAGAAAATACAAGAATTGTATGATTTTTTTAAAATTATTGTAGACTTTTAAAAGATAAATTTTACTATAGTCGCCTGAAAGAAGAAAAGGAGCCAGAATTTCGATGAGGCACGTGTTTACTGCCCGTCTGTGCTGACTGCCTTTTTGATAGTGATAATGTCATGTGCTTTTGTGTTTAGAGGAAAAAAGCGGAGTTGATTCTCGTTGATTTAGAAAGATAAAATAATAATAATTATAATTGTTATAATTATTTTATTATAATTCTTGACATCACAAAGAATTTTTCATTCGTTCATTTTCCATGAGCACGACAGTATAATAGATTTTGTATTTATGTTTTTCCTTATGGACACGGCAATTGTAATTAATTTTTTTACAAGTTACATTTATTCATTTTGTTGTTCTTTTTTATCGATTATAAATTGATCTCCCTGTGGAAGCCAAAACAAAATATACACAAACTAGTTAATTCATAAATTTTTCAAATAAAATGTTGAAATTCGTAATTCGAACTTCTTTTTTCATGTATTAATATTGATTAAGCTCTCTAGATTCAGTCAGTTAGTTAAATGCCATACGTGATACACGCTTGGGTGATCATGTCTAGAAAAAGACATAACTGACTGGGCAGAAGATTATCCCGAGTAATTTGCCATTACTTTCTGCGGTAGATTAGTTGACAGCCAAGGTTATAGAACCCAATCCGTCCTGTTATTTAACCCATAACTAGAGGAAAGGAACAAATTAATACCTTTCCCAAGGGTATTTGTACGTAAGTAAATGCAAGGGATTCAACTGGAATTCGATTTGTCGTTCCAAGTCGATATCCACTGCACCACAATCCACATCCCTCTCTAGATTACGAATTTCAAAATGAAATTTATGAGATCATCTCGTATGAACATCTTTGTTTTGTCTTCCATAGAGGAATCAATTTTAAACGAATGTACAAGAAGCGATGGATGAATTGTCGTTCAAATTATGCAAAAATGAAAATAATCTCATTTTAACAAATATATTTACCAAAATTACACAAAAATATCTTGAAGTACTAAAGAGCAAATCTATTCAACAAAAACATCATTGGTTTCAACCACGGTCTCTGGACGACTTCGGAATCTCCTGCAACACTTCTGGATGACCTCCTTGTTTAAGTTGGTGAATGCTGCCAAAATCCTTGACTTCAGTTCATCTTTGGTGTTGCAAAGAATTTTGTTGGTCTCTCAGTCAACAGCACCTCACACATAACAATTATGACGGTTTCAGTGTGGGGTGTTAAGTGACCAGATGTAAAGGGTATTGTAGTCGCAGAAATTGTCTGACAGCCATGACTGAGTTCTCCTGTTTGTGTGGCATGGTGCAGAATTTGTAGTGTTTTCCAGCAGTCACCCTCTTGACTCACGGCAGCATTTCCTTCTCAAGGCACTTGATGTAAGGCTCCGTGCTGTGTCTGATGCCCTGTAGGAAAGTGAATGGACGCATAACATTGCCATCACTAATGTTCAGTCTAAGCACAATGATGGAGGCTGGGATATATTATCCAATTCTTTCCAAATCCTCTGGACTGTCCTAAGATTGAACCCAAACACTCTGAAATGTTCGTACTGGAGCTTCTTGAATAAAGCAGTACAGCATACCATTTCCCAAATTGTAGCAGAGTGAATTGCATAATTTTGCACTTTTTCTCGCAGAAGGTGCCCAACTGACCCTACTATACTGTGCAGTTGACAAAAACAAAGAACGTGCATGCACGAAATTAAAAATTTAAAATGACGACAAGTTACTCATCACACCCTGTACAATTAACCGCTATTAAATTTTAGAATAAAACTATGAAATTCATGATACGAAATGCTTAATTGTAATTTTCATAGTAATATATAAAAAAAGATTATTTCTGATTTCAGCACCAATTATACAACTCCATCGAAGACGGTTTTTAAGTGGATTAGCCAGTCTCACATGCTCCATCCATGATATTCGCAGCATCCTTCTGTATAACTGCATATCAGTTGCTTCAAGTTTTTCCTTCATCTTTGAAGATATTGTCCAGCATTCACTGCCATATTGGAGATATGATATCACATCGCAATCCAATACTCTCTTCATTGTTTGTAGCGAAATTATCCTGTTTCTTAATACTTTACACAACTTCTGGAATGCTTCCTTCGCCATGCCAATTCGCCTTAGGATCTCTGTATCGCACTTTCCGTCTTTTGTTATAACGCTTCCCAGTTATTTAAATTTTTGTACCTGCTTGATTCTACTATCCTCGACCTGTATGTAAGCAATGATGAGGTCCTAGAAATTATGGAAACAAAAAGGAAATGAATACTGAACATCAGAAAGAGACAGCTGAAGTTCCTGGGACATGCAATGAGGAAGGAGGGCTTGGAGAACCTGATACTAACAGGACAGATAGAAAGAAAAAGAGACAGGGGAAAGCAGCGGATAACATTTGAAGGACTTAATCAGGTGGATGATGAAACGAGGGTTGCATGGTGCAACAGGAGAAGGCGTGCTAAGAGCCACCAGGGATAGGGAGATGTGGAAAGCCATGACCGCCTACGTCCTGAAAGGACAAAGCACAAAGAAAAAGAAGCCACTCCCACGCCTGGCGTTATAAACATTTTAAAAATAGAAAATCAAGAAAATATGTATAAAAGTAAATCATTAACCGGATTATATAACAAAGATCATTTTCTTAATTACACAAATGTTCTTGTTAACGACGCTTGTTTTCTGGTATTTTAACTTTACTCCGATTTTGTATCACGATCTTATATGCTTTTCGGCACAAAATTCAACGATTTATGTCCATTTCCAGAAAATGCCACGCCAGAAAATACATCTTCCTTGGAAGGAGACGAGAATAATTACATGCAGCCTGAAACGTCGCCGAAAGAGTAAGTTCCAAAGAACTGAACTATTTTCGGATTCTGAGTTGATCCAACATAATAATAAAAGAAAATGGTGCCGCATTCTAACAAGTTAGACGTCTGGCTAAAGCATTGCTTCTCGGCCTGTTGGACCTGAAGGAAAAATAAAAACTATTAAACCCCAATCTCAGATGACTCGTTCTCCCAGCAATACCTAGTCCTCGAAACGAGTTTACGGTCATTACCTGGAACCTGGGGTATCACCAAATTTCTCAAAAGAAGAAGTGTCAAGGATACTAGATTAGACGGATTTATGGTCATTACCTGACAACTGAGGTATCTCCAAATTCCCTCAAAATGTGCCAAAGGGAACTATACTATACGGGTTTACGGTCATTACCTGGCACCTGAAATGTTCCCCTCACCTAAATTCCTTAAAAGTGGCAAGAGAACAAAACTACATGGGTTTACAGGTATTATCTTATACCTGAGGTGTTCACAATGTCCCCAAAAGTGACAAGGGAATTAGACTAGACAGGTTTACGGTGGTTATCTTGTATTGGGGTGTCCCCAAATTCTTCAAACGGTGAAGTGTCAAGAGAACAAGATTAGACGAGTTTACATGTATTACTTGAAATCTGAAATGTCCCCAAATTTTAAAAAAAAGTGCCAAGGGTAATAGATTAGTAAGATTCACAGTCATTACCAGGACCTGAGGTGTCCCCAAATTCCCCCCAAAAAGCTTGGGACTCTGGTCTAATGTTCCCGTCGGGTCCCAACTTTAAACTTGGCGTTGTGTTGCATTCCGTTCGAATGAGCGTCAAAAAATCCTTTACTCAAAACAAGGTTGTGGTGATCATTTCTCTTTTGCTCAAAACATTTTATTTTTATTTATATATTTTTCTCAGGTGTCGATAAATTTTCTGATGATATTGAATCCATGTTGGGCTTCAGACCTGGTATTTACTGGAGATTATGCTGGAAATTTGTAGCACCCATCTTTTTAATGGTAAGTGTTTTAAAGTTGCTTCTTACAGTTTATATTTTTTGTCACGTCTTTATAGGATAAAAGGCAACACGGTCTAATCGAGTCCTGGGTATGACGGTAAACTGCATCCGACAGCATGGCCTCTGATTGGGAGGTTGTGAGGATCATGGAACCACTTTTTAATTGCTGTTGTTTCCAGGTCCACCCTGATCCGGAGTGGTAGCACCTGTTAGGGTCCCAGCTATGGGCAAATAGTTAACCCCAAAACTGGGGTCAAAACACTATGTAAGTATAAAAAGTATAAAAATAGACTTTTACAGAAATATATACATAAAATAGACTTTTATAGAAAAATATACATTTTTGAAGGAAAAATATAACCAACAATACATTTTTGAAAAGAGAAACATTGCCATAATACATTCTTAAAGAGAAAAAATTATTACCAGCAATACAGTTTTGAATACAGAACTAGAAGACATCTTCAGTTTTCTAAAACAAAAATTAAAAAATAAAATTCATCAAAATCTGACTAAACCAACCTTCTCACTATAAACGAATATTAAAAACAAGTACCTTAAAACCCCACCTTTTTGGCATTAAATAACCCACAGAGGTTAATATGTTGTTAAACAAAACTCAAACTCAAACGGTATAATCTTCTGCCAGACAACGAAGAGGGAGATCTTTTTTTCAGCATGACAGCGCCTCTTGCCACACATCACGCACAAAACAAAAACGGTTTTGGGATGTCCAGATCTTAATATAACTGAATCATTGTGATGGAAATTGAAAACGACATCATCTTCAAAAACAGCAATCTTCATGATTTGAATTTTTTTTTACTTTCTATAATAATAGTTCACGCTAGTTTCCTTAAAAGCCCTACACGGGATCTCCTCGGCCTCGCACTCTCAGCCGACTTCAAGTGGAATGACTACATCAGATCAATAACTACACCTACCGCTAGGAAAGTCGGGTCACTTTGTCGAGCCCGGAAAATTTTCTCGTCAAATTTTATCTTGCACATATACAAATCTACCATCCGTACGTGCATTGATTACTGTTTTCATATCAGGTTGAGCGCCCCTGCTATTCATCTCAGGGTTCTCGACAAAATTTAAAGAAGGGTCTGAAATGTAATCGAGTCGGCAGCTCGACTCCAGTCAGTTTTTCACCGACGGGATGTGGCTTCCCACTTACTTTTCTACAAATATTTCCACGGCTTCTGCTCGCCGGTGCCCTCTTTACATGAGTTTACTCGAGCTACTAGACTGGCAGCTAGGTCCCAACCTTTTACAGTCAAAGCAGTGAAACGTAACGGCCACTTCTACTCTATCAGTTTCCCGCCTGTGGAACTCCCTTCCGTCTCACTTGTTTCCCTGATAGCTACGATCTCCAAGAGATTAAGTGCAACGTCAATTGCCATCTTTTACCTTCTTGATTCTGACCTTTCTTTTATTTTCCCCGACATTCCCTGTATCTTATTCTTCTTCCTTTTCGCTTTACACTTACGTAACTCCCTTCACACAAATATTCTCTTATCCATTCTCCGACACTCCCTGTCGCTCTCCTTTTCGTGTAACCACCTGCGCACCAGTGACAGTATTGCCTTCGTCTTCTTCATGTACCGCGTCCCTTCAAGACGTAGGCGATCATAGACTTCTACTTGGCTCTGTCTCTTGTCGCTCTCAAAATTCTCCCTCTTGGTATCTCTTCCAAACTCCGCTCTGCCATCCATTTGCTCGGACCTATCAAGTAGGTCACGCGCTGCTTTTTCCTGTCTCTCTTTTCCTCTATCCGTCCTGTGAGTATTAAGTTCTCCAGGCACTCTTTTCTCGTTACATGTCCCAGAAACCTCATCTATCTCTTCCTTATGTGAATAAATTAGGTTTTCTTCTAGATTCCATTCTCTCCAAGACCTCACCGTTAGTCACGTGCTCAGTCTATGAGATTCTCGGCATCCTTCTGTAGAAGCATATTTCGGTTGCCTCAAGCTTCTCTTTCATCTTTGATGAGACCGTCCAACATTCACTGCCATAGAGAAGGACAGACATCACAATCCAGCACTCTCTTTTTTTGTTTCCAATAAGATTTTCCTGTCTCTTAGTACTCTGGTTAGCTTTTTAAATGCGTCCTTAGCCATGCCAATGCGTCTTTGGATCTAAACATCGCACATTCCGTCCCCAATTAGCACGCATCCTTGCCTTGCTCGTGGTGAAAAAATAAAATTCCGTTTTTAACTTAAGAAAAGAGTTGAAAGGGGAAAATCTTCTCTAGTGGCCGAGTATATTTGCATGGCCTTTTTTTCTGTATCTTCTTTTATATGCCATGTCCCTTCAGAAGTTTGGCGATCATGACCCTCCACATCTTCCTGTTCCTACTACCTCTTAATAAGTTTTGTCTTTTTGTCATTTCTCCCAAATCCTGTTCTGCCATTCATATGCTCAAGCTCATCAAGTATGTCATGCACTACTTTACTCTGTCCCTCTTTCCCTCTATATGTCCTGTGGGTATCGCATTTGCTAAACCGTCCTTCCTCATTACGTGTTCCAGAAATTTCAACTTCTTAAGTATAAGTATTCTTTTTGTTTCCATTTTCTCTAAAACATCGACGTTGGTTATATACCCGGTTAATGGTATCCTCAGCATCTTTCTGCAGAGCCACATTTCTGTTGCTTCAAATCTATGTTTATATCTTTGAGAAGATTGTCTAAATTATTCTTCTTTTATGTGCCGTGTTGCTTTAGGATGTAGGTAATCATGGCCCTCCACATCTTCCTGTTCCTTCTACCTCTTAATAAGTTTTGTCTTTTTGTTATTTCTCCCAAACCCTGTTCTACAATTCATTTGCTCAAGCTCATTAAGTATGTTACGCGCTGCTTGCCTCTGTCCCTCGCTGTCCTGTGAGTATCAGGTTTTCCAAGCCTTTCTTTCTCATTAGATGCCTCCAAAAATCTCAATTGTATCTTTCTGATAATTTTCCTTTTTGTATCCAATCTCTCCAAATCTTTGGATCATGGTATCCTCAGCATCTTCGTGTGCCATCACCCTTGAAGATGTAGGCGATCATGGACTTCCACTTGGCTCTGTCTGTTGTCGCTCTCAAAATTCTTCCTCTTGGTAACTCTCCCAAACTCCGCTCTGCCATCCATTTGCTCAAGCTCATCAAGTATGTTACTCACTGCTTGCCACCGTCCCTCTTTCCCTCGCTGTCCTGTGAGTATCAGATTTTCCAAGCCTTTCTTTCTCATTAGGTGCCCGAAAAAACTTCAACTGTTTCTTTCTGATAATTTTCCTTTTTGTTTTCATTCTCTTCAAATGTTCGGATCATGGTATCCTTTCTGTAGAATCATATTTCTGTAGCTTCAAGTCTCTTTTTCATCTTTAAAGAGAATGTCTAACATTCGCACAGAGATAGGACAAGATAACGCAATATTTATACTCAGAAAGACGAATAAAAATGCAGAGGGACGTGTACCTGAGTTTTATAGATTATGCAAAGGCATTCGATAAAGTAGGCCACAAAGATCTCTTGACAAACTCGGAAAAGAAATTACACTAATAAAGAATCTATACTGGCCAACAGCCTTTGAGATTTGAAAAAGGATTCACTCGACTGGCACTCGAGAGCAAGGGAAAATTTACTCGACCCAAAATCATTTTACTCGACCGTCGCCATTTTCTTAATAGTCACCCTATGTAAACATAGCGCAAATCGCTGACGAAAAACAAAAAATGAAATTTTAATTATTTCGAACGTGTTAGAAAGGATTTAATTTTTTTTTTTAAATAATAACAACAAAACTTTACCTTTCCTTTTAATAATAGCGTAAACATTTTGATGATAAAACTTTGTTTTCATTAACATCATGATATGCTGTTTTTTTTGGGGGGGTGGGGGTTGACAATTGAGTGGAGGTACTTAATTTTGTTTTCTCTGTTAATCACTGTCATGTTTCGCTTTGTATGAGAAAAGCCTTTAACATTTTGTTATCGTTAATTGTTGATTATTTTTCTATTTTTTTTAATTCTAGTTCAACATTGTGTTTGGCCTGGTGGCATACCAACCACTCAGATATGATGACTACGAGTACCCCTGGCCGGCCAACTTCATCGGCTGGTGTGTCGCACTTTCTTCCATCTTATGCATACCCGCCTTTGCGATTTTCGGCATGCTTACTACTCCGGGAACATTTAAAGAGGTGAGAAAACAATGGCTGACAATTCGAATAAATAGAAAGGGTCTTGATGAATTTCTTTCTTTTTCTTTCCAATTTTACTTGTCGTTTCCCTCGGCGATTTTGTTGTTGCGTTTGTTATATTGTTACTCAAAGAATGACAATGCTGGTGATGATGCCATTATACTGTTGATAATGATGATGACCATGTCCTTTATGATAATGATGATCTTTTACCTGTCTTGTATTTTCTCATTCTTAATTTATACATATATATATATATATATATATATGTATATATATATATAGATAGATAGATAGATAGATAGATAGCTAGAGAGAGAGAGAGAGAGAAAGAGATAGGGTGCGATGGGTGAATTGTCGTCTAAAAGAGGCCAAAATGAAAATAACACTGACATCTCATTTTAACAAATATACAGTGTGCGATGGGTGAATTGTCGTCTAAATGAGGCCAAAATGAAAATAACACTGACATCTCATTTTAACAAATATACAGTGTGCGATGGGTGAATTGTCGTCTAAATGAGGCCAAAATGAAAATAACACTGACATCTCATTTTAACAAATATACAGTGTGCGATGGGTGAACTGTCGTCTAAATGAGGCCCAAATGAAAATAACACTGACATCTCATTTTAACAAATATACAGTGTGCGATGGGTGAATTGTCGTCTAAATGAGGCCAAAATGAAAATAACACTGACACCTCATTTTAACAGATATACAAAGTGCGATGGGTGAACTGTCGTCTAAATGAGGCCCAAATGAAAATAACACTGGCATCTCATTTTAACAAATATACAAGGTGCGATGGATGGATTGTCATCGGAATTAGGATAAAATGAAAATAACACTGAAATCTTATTTTAACAGATATATTTACCAAAGTTTCACGAAAATATCTTGAAACAAGAGAAAATTCATTCAATAAAACTGCCATCAGCTTCAACCAAGGCCAACATAAGGATTCGAAGTCACCTGAAACTCTTCTGGATGGTCTCCCTGTTTAAGTTGATGAATGCTGTCATAATCCTTGCCCTCAGTTCATCTTTGGTGTAACAAGGAATTTTGTTGGTCTCTCACTCAACTGCGTCCCACGCATAATAGTCAAGGGGGTTGCAGTCTAGGGAGTTAGGTGGCCAGATGTAAAGTGGACGCAGAAATTAACTGACAGCCATGACTGGGTTCTTCGGATTGCGTGGAATAGTTGCCAGGCTCTTCTGCTAGCCACATTCTTGACTCTTTCCTCAAGGCACTTGATTTTGATCTCCGTGTTGAATCTGTGGCCCTGTGGGAAGATGAATGGATGCATAATGTCTCCAGCACTAGTGATCAACCCAAACACCATGATGTTGCCTAGGTATATCACTCAACTCTTTCTGAATCATCTGCACCCAAAAATTCTGAAATATTCGTGTAGTATCTTCCGGAACGAATGCCAAGCAGTACAGTATGCCGCTTTCAAATTTCTATTCGAGTAAATTGCAACATGTTGCTCTTATTTTTTTTTTTTGCTCAGAAACGTGCCCAACTGACCCTATTATATGGTACAGTCGACAAAATCAAAAACAAACAACGCGCACCTGCAAAATTAAAAATATAAAATCACGACAATTTACCTTTCACACTCTCTATATGTAAATATGTACGTACATATATAGAACGGTGTCCATAAAGTTCGTGTGCACTTTAAAAACTTTATAACTTTATTTGTATTTGCAATAGAAATAATTTGTAAAAAGGATTAGAAAGAAGTTAATCTATATTTTTTAAGGCTTTATTGAAATTTTATTTAAGTTTCCACATGTCCTCCATCATTAGCAATACAAAGGGTAATACGATTTTGCAGTTCACGGAAAACATTTGCCAACTGATTTACAGTAATGCCTGAAATCACATTAGTTATTTTAGCTTTCAAATCTTCTAATGAACTAGGTTTGGTTGCATACACATTTGTTTTCACATGTCCCCATAAAAAAATCTAATGGAGGTAAATCTGGCGAACATGGAGAACAATAAAATGGTCCACCCCTTCCGATCCATCTTTTAGGAAATTCCTGATTTAGAAACTGTCTAACATGCAACAAAGTGACAAGGAGCTCCATCTTGTTGATTTATAACATTTTTTACAAATACGAATAAAGTTATAAATTTTTTAAAGTGCGCACGAACTTTATGCACACCCTGTATATATACATATATATAAACGAGAGTGGATCAGTATGTCCGTAGCTTACTTTCTTAAATGTATTAGTTAAATTTGATCTGAAATTTTCTCTGTATAATGTTCGAACTGTATTATTAATAATTAATAATTCGGTAATTGAATGAAAAAATATATTTTTAAAAGTGATATGTTTCAAGTTTTGTCCCTCGACGCGTCGTCTTCAAGGGACAGAAGATATAACAGAGACTTTTTTTCTATTTTGAAATTCTATTACCCAATATTAGTCAGATATTTCGAATTTTATATTTTATTCTCACATTATTAATATTTACCAGTGAATTAAGTGCATTTACAAAAAAATTACATTATATTACATTGAATCAACATCCAACAGACTTACAGATTTACTGACGGCTTTCTCTCTCGCTATCTATCTATTTATCCATCCATCTATCTATCTATTTATATATATATATATATATATATATATATATATATATATATATATATATTGTTTGTTATTCTATTCTTGAAATGCACTTTCATGTCTTTGTTCTTTCTTTGGTATTTTTCTCATTGTTTGTTTATACTTTCTTCTCTTCTTAACTGAAACATTACTCCCGAACAGCCAATCCTGTGCGGCGTTATCTGTGGAAAAAAACACCCTAACTTTAATAACGAAGCGAAGATATAAAAAAGACTATTTAGTATCTATTCATTGGACTCAAATCTAGTGCTTTGACTTCTGACGTTGACTTGTAATGCTGTTGAAGCATGTCATAAAATGAACGATGAATTTGTTTCTAGATTCTTAGATGAAACTCTTTCAATTGTAGTGAGTAGTTTTCATCCCTCTATTTTTTCTTTTCTTTTTTTGCTTTACAAAATATACTTTTCAACTGAGCCAATCAACAATTGTTAAATTGCACTATCAGTGACAAAACATTAAGTCTAAAAATGTACATTGCGTCTGAAGCTTTTATGTAAACTAGCAGTATAGCCCGGTGTTGCTCGGGCGTAATGAAAGCTTTAAAACTAATCCATGGTCCTGGAGCTCAGACTCAGCCTAAAGAATATTTGTGTGAAGTTTGGTGAGAATCGGATAAAAATTGTGGATTTGTATAAAGGACATACAGACAGATAAACACACACACACACGCACACACACACACACACACACATATATACACACATATATACACACATATACATATCTTACCTTTTGCCTGCCTTCTTCTGCCGGACGCTCGTGGCCTAGGGGTAGAATCGCCGACTGACGCCGATGCGGTCGGGTTTCAATCCTGTGTTAGGAAGCGAACGGAATCTAAGCCGTACTGATGAGCTGTAATACATCGAAACAGATCTGTCTGCGGATGACTATAGTATATATATATATATATATATATATATATATATGTGTGTGTGTGTGTGTGTGTGTGTGTGTGTGTGTGTTATCGACTTTCTGCACTATTGTAAGAACTGCAACCTTGAAACTTCTGAATATCGTTTCTTATGTCTTTGTCTATGAGTGTATCAAATTTGATTAACTCCTTCTATAACCCGATTTTTTCGATTATCGATTTTCCATATTTATCGGGGGTACCTCGACACAAAACCTAGCTAAGAACACTCGCAGACGCTTATAGTACAACTGTGCAAATTTTCAAGAAAATCGGTTCAGCCGTTTCGGAGTCTATAGGTAACGGGGACACACACACACACACAGAGAAAAAGTTCCATTTATAAATAAGTTTAAATAGATTGCATGAGCCTTGAACAATTTTTGGCAAATTTCTAACAATTGATTTCAACGTCAAAACAAAGATTAAGTTAATTATTTTTTAGACTGTTACATATTTTTATTAAAGTTACTGAATTTAGTATTAAAAATTGCAAATCAATGGCAATCAAATTAATGATTCCCTCTCTCTCAGACACATATAATAATCTCATAAATTTAACAATCTTGAAAAAGTAAGAACATTTTTGGTTTTGTTTTTAAATATTTGTTATAAAATAAAATCATTGCATTTGCCTGGATGAAGTCCCTCAGAGGAGGAAACGAAAAGAGAAGTTTTCCTTTTATTTTTGTTCACATTGTTTTTTTACAGATACATGCTATCTGAAATGTTACACACACACACACACACACACACACACACACACACACACACATATATATATATATATATATATACATATATATATCGTTAAATATGTGAGAAAATAATATCTTGTGAGTTTTTTTATTTAAAGTGTCCTTGAAAGTTTTTCTTTTTTAAGGACCGAGATGATGTTAACATGAAAACTCACAAAATATTCATTGTTTGTCTTATTTAAGGAAACATTCATAAGAGAAGGGTTGCTACTGAAATACAGTCTCTCTCTCTCTCTCTCTCTATATATATATATATATATATATATATATGTGTGCCTCTGTGTGTGTGTATGTGTGCAGCATGTATTTGGCTAGCAATTTTTCGTTTACAAAAGTTTGCTTAAAGATTAACGAATGTTCTTTGTTGAGGACTTTTGACACACACACACACAGACACACACAGACACACATATATATATGACACACACACACAGACACACACACATATATATGTGACACACACACACACACATATATATATATATATATATATATATATGCTTAAAAAGAGACGAGAAAAACTGTATTTTGTTTTAGCCGACACGTTTCGTTCACTGACGGACTTTATCAATCCTCAAAAACACAAAACGTTTTTTCTGGTTTTCTGCCTCGATAAAGTCCGTCAGTAGACGAAACGTGTCGGCTAATGCAAAACATAGTTTTCCTCTTTTCTCTTTTTTAATCATACTGTCCCCTCCCTCAGGTTATAACTGAGAATATTTACACGCACGAACACACACACACAGACACACACACACACATACACACAGACACACACTCACACATACACACACTCACACACACATATGCAAAAATTTTCGTTGATCTTAAACCAAACTTATATGACGTTTCTTTTATATCGCAGAGGCTTCATCCTAGTTGCGTATTGCCAAGGTTTGAAGCATTTCAGAATCGAATTCATCTATGAGCAGATAATGACAAGAAAGAAGGCATACCAAGTGACGCCTGTACCTGAATATTTTTTCTTCGGGAGTGGGGGGGTGAGGAGGACATACACGTGACGAATCCTACCCTCTGAACAAAGATTACAAATACGCAAAAAAGAAAGATTGTCGACGTCACAGGGTGCTGATTAATTGCAGGTTTTACATCAGAGTTTTCCTCCTAGGAGTCTCTCACTAGCAGTGAACATTTTGTGTGTTAAATGACCGTTGACCCCACAAGAAGGTACATCTACCCTTGACAGGTCTTGATTGAATCCTGCTGGTTTTAAACTGAGAAGTCTGGTGGCGAACTGCTTTAGTCGCTAATAATTCGACCATGCGGTGGATAGTACTGGATTACACGGTACAAGTTACACTTTTGGTATCATTTTATGCATATTTGCAACAGCCGGTTAATTGTTTCCGAAGACACCGGTTTGCTAGAGTGGCTAGCAAGTCGCTATTGCGGACGCCTTGCTTCGGCACATTTGTGTTTATGGGAGTGAGCTCATCATCTGGCGTGATCTAGCAATCTGAACAATGCCAGTACGCTCAAAACCTCGGTCACGATGACTTATCATTTCGTGCCTGCCCGCACAACAGACTTCAAACAGTTCCGTCTACCCAATTTCACTCCAATGGCTTCAATCAACTCGTCCCTTATTTATATATATATGTATATATATATATATATATATATATGTGTGTGTGTGTGTGTGTGTGTGTGTGTGTGTGATGTCGAAATATCATATTGGCGCAACGTATGAATAACATGGATTTGTTGTTTTTTTTATCTCACCTTTTGTTTCTTTGTATTACATTATTCGGCAAATAATAATAATTTCCGATTTTAGAATCAACTCTTTTTGTTCTAATATATTATTAATAGGTGCACAAAAATAACTTACTCGTTTCATAATGATTAAAGCGTCCTCTTTGTTAATGTTGTATCAATCACTTTCAGAATTTAAACTCAAACGTTATAATATTATTATTATATTTTAAACATAGAGAGAAGAGAGGAGTTTACTTTTTTTTGGCAGGAGCTGAAGCTTGGCCATAATGCTTCTCAAACTGCTAGCAACATTAAGAGAAAATGTACTGGAGGAGCCACTTGTGATCGGACAGTACAGTCCTTGTCTCTGAAGTTGCTCAGTGGGGATACGAGTCTCGAAGATCAAGATGGTACAAAACGTCCAACTACAATATGAAGACAATAGTCGAAAAAAACAAACTTACGTCAAAGTGTCAAAGAAATGTCTCAAATAATGGGTGCCAGCGTTTCAACAATATCGGCCATCGCAAGAAAATTGGCAGGTTGAAGAAACTTAGTAAATGGTTTTCACGTGAAGTCGGCGAAAGTGAAATTGAAAGTGTTCGATGTTTTGATGTCTTTTCGATGCTGCATTTGCGAAATTCGATTGATCCATTTCTTGACTGAATAGTGACTTGTGATAGAAAATGGATTCTTTTATACCTAGTGTAAACGTTCAGCTCAATGGATTGATCATTAAGAAGGACCCAAACACTTTCCGAATCCGAAATTGCACCAACATTAGATTATGTTATATTAGTCCGCCATTAGCAGTATCCATTACAGCCTTCTGGAATCTAAACAGAGTATCACTGCCGAAAGTTACTACCAGCAACTGAATGAAATTCGCATCCAGTTAAGCAAAATGCGACCAGCACTGGTTAACAGACGAGGTTCAATTTTACTTCAATATAATGCACGGTTGCATGTTGCCAGTATATGACACTGAAAAAGGTCACCGACTTGGGATACGAGCCTCTGCCACATCCATCTGATATATACACTACCGGCCATAATTATTAGGCAACCCCAGTTTTTGTTTTTTTTTTTGTTTTTTAATGATAGATTAGCAACTTGATCCCACCCTTTTACAGTGAAACCGATAAAATGCAACCGCAACTTCTACTCCAACAGTTTCTTTTCTCGCACTTCCCGACTGTGGAATTCCCTTCTACATGACTGCTTCCCCGACGGCTACAATCTCCAGGAGTTCAAATGTAAGGTCAATAGACACCTCCTAACACACTAACTCGCTTCCATTCTTTCAAACACTCTTCCCATCCACCCAACTATCTATCACCCCCATTCTGACATTTCCTATATCTAACCACTCTTTCTTCCCCTATGTAGCCCCAAGCGCAATCGTGGCAGTGGAATGCCTTGCTTGGGGTGAAATGATTAAAAAAAAAATTCATACTATTTTTAGTATTTATTGTCAAGTGGATAATTCTAAATGAAAATAGAATGGTTCTTTAGTTATTATTACTTTGCAAAATTTTACAAGGCTGCCAGGAAGCTTTTGCTTCGGCCATACAATAAGAAGAAGAGACTAGCATGGGGAAGAGAGCACAAAAACTGGACACCAGAACAGTTCATTTGTTATCGTGCAGTGTTAACAAAAGAACCATTGTATTTTCATTCAGAATTATCTACTTGGCAATAAATACTAAAAATAGTATGAAATACATCATCTTTTTTTAAACTACGGTGTCCTAATAATTATGACAGGTAGTGTATATATATGTCTATCGTTTTTAAAACATCTTGGCAGGATTTTTTTGTGATTAGCTGCTCGCTGTATTGCCTTCTCTTCAAACTTTAAGCGTGTTACTAGATTGGCAACTAGGTCTCACCGTTTTACTGTTGAACTAGGCAAGTGCAACCATCAGTTTTATTTTAATAGTTTCTTTTCTCACACTTCTTCTCGCCTGTGGGACACCCGATTTCTTGCTTCTCGGTCACCCACAAACTTCAAAAATGCAGCGTCAATCGCCATCACCTGGTTCACGTTCCTGTCTTGTTATTTATTTACTTTTTTCAATCCTTGTAACCCGCTTTCCTTAGTGACACTGCCGCTTTGCTTGGACTAAAATGATTAAAAATAACATTCCATTGAAGAAGATGATGCAGAAACAGCCATCCAAGTTTTGCCGTAAAGGCATAAATAAATTTGTAACTCGATGGCAGAAATCTATAGATATTCAGCGTTCTTATTTTGATCGATTTAAACTCTGTTTAAATACATTCATTCATGAAACAAAATTAATTCTAAAATCGGACATTATTTTCTGGACGACTTAATACTTGAACTTTTATGTTCGGTTTCAAATGACCACATTTTGTTTTCCTAATACCTCCATGTTATTAAATATAGAGTATTTTGTAAATTAATGTCCGATTTTAGAATAAATATTTTAATTATGCTCTGATATATTATTATAATAATTTCACAAAAATATATTAGTCTTTCCTAATGATCAAAGGGTCCTCTTTTTATATCAATCTCATTCAGAATTTAACTTAAAACATTATATACCCCTTTGGCTTCATTGACCACTCACCGACTAGGGATGCAAAACTTTACTATATCCGCCATATTCACCTGATCACTCGCCCATTGGCTACCACGTTTATAAGCATCTTGACAATTTTTTTTTTTTTTAGCCAAAAGACATCCCGTTTTAAAGAAGAAGCAGAAACGGCATTCAAAGATTTCTTGGCATCCAAGTTTTATCGTAAAGGCAAAAATCAACTTGTAACTCGGTGGCAGACATGTATAGATGTTCAGGTTTCCTATGTTGGTCGATTTAAACAACGTTTAAATATATTAATTCAGTAATCAGTTGATTCTAAAATCGGACATTATTTTCCGAACGATTTCGCTTCGTTTTTTTTTATCATTTCTGTTTTTTTTTTTTTTTTTTACAGTCTTTCTCATGATTTCAAACATTACTGCTCTATTTTATTATTTTTCTTCAGATTAATTTTTTTAAATGATTTCTTTCTTTCGTTTTTTTTTTCTTCCTTCGACGTTTTCTTCATGTTAATTTAGCATTCACTGGGCATGCGCACTTATGCCAATCTCTTACACGTCACTCTCTAATCATCCAATCACTTTTCACTATGCCTAAATCTTTCAACGATTAACACCTAAATCGGTATTTTTAGAAAACTAGAAAAAAATAATCAAATTCCAAGACAATAAAACTCTCCCTTTCGCTTTAGTGGTCAGTATTACAATTATGTTTTTTTTTTTTAAAGTGCTCGATTTCTCTCCGGAATATAACTAGCCATTTTTAATATATTCAGTATTGGCTGTGCGGCCTTCTTATAATTTGACAGCCAATTCAAATTCCCACCTAGTTTGTTTTGTTTACTTTTGCACAAACACCCTTGAAAATGCATGAATCCTTCAATTCTCACCGACCCACAAATATGGATTTAATATCAGGGTAGACTAGTCTCTCGATACTTGAGTGTCAGCCAGTCTAAGCAAAGAACAACAGTGAACTGAAAACCGTAAAGAAAACAAGTATAAACTGCTCCAATCTCTTTCCTATTAAGTTTTGGCGATTCACTTTAATAAAGGAACGTGCTGAGAGTCATGGTCGTCTATGTCCTGCAGAGATATAGCATAAAGATACTTTTTAGAATACTCCGTTTCACACTCCTTCCCAATCTTTTGAGCAGGAGTAGAGCTTTATCCCTTGTTTTTTATGTCAGATTGTATTTATAGTTCCTTCTAGAGTCTTTTCATTTCCTTTCATTCCCAGTAGCTCTTTGCGTCTTAGGGATATTATCACCTTGTTTGGTATGAATTGATTTTTTTTAAAAATCTATATGTAAAATGTGACACTTCCTGTTTTATATGATTAAATGACAAAAAGTACCTGTCCTGCATCCTTTTGACGCTCACTTTGATCGTCTACTTCCAAAGATGATAATACTATCGAAAGAGTATAAATTACTAATTCCTTTTTCTGTCTATATTCTGCCTGAATAAAGAAGAAAGTCCACTAATCTAATTATTCATTAAGTGTAATTGAATTTGTCGCCTGAAAGACGCAACAATAAAATTAAACAAAACTGCTGATGGTTGTTTGCAGTGTTTTTGCTTTTTTAATCAATCTCACCTCAGGCAAGACAATAAAGTCACTAAGACGCAAGAGGTTAATGGGTGTGGAAGAATTAGAAACAGAAACATTAGTAATGAGCGAGAACAAACATAATCAGGAGAACAGTAGATACCGATTGACATTTCATGTAAATCTTTACTGGAAATTATTGAGCTGGAAGAGAGTTCCGCAAGAGCGAATTGCGACAGAAGAAACTGTCAGCATAGAACTTACGGTTACATCTAGCAAATTCAATTTTTAAAATGATCTAGTGCTGTGCTTAAATACATAGAATCTAGGTATCATAGAGGAAAGTTCCTCAGGACAATTTGCATGAAAGTATTTATAGAAAAACGTACAGCGGTTGAAAACTGGCAATAGTCTAGATGCCAGGTCAGGACCATGAACATGGCAGATTCTTCTTCCGATTTTATCAAGAATCTCTAAATATAGAGCAGGGGCATCAAATCATATGTAGAAGCAAGATTCGAAACATTGACGAATGGTTACATCCAGCCAACTCAACTTTAAATTGATGAGATTTATACGCCAGTCTAGTACTCTGACTAATTTTTTTAAAAGTCAAGGTGACATAGCAAATAGCTCATCCGAACAATTATCATGAAAGTATTTACAGAAAAGGCTACGGAATGTGACCAATTGGTTAAATCGCTAGCATTCCGACCATGAAACCTGTGTTCAAATTATACTTCAATCAAGAAGGTACTGAAATTTAACTACCTAGGAAGTACTCTAAAAGAAGACGGAAAGTACAACACTGAGATTCGAAGGCCAATTGGCCTGGCCAAGGCTGCATTCCAGAAGCTCAGTAGAGTGTTGAGAAGCAGTAAAAAAATCGCTGGAAACAAAGAGAACAGTGAATTGTTAGGCGATGTCGGTTTTTCAATATGGCAGTGAATGCCAGACAAATCATTCTCAAAGATGAAGGAAAGACTTGAAGCAACTTAAATGTGGTTCTATAGAAGAATGCCAAGAATACCATGGACCGAACATGTGAGCAAAGACGAAGTTTTGGAGAGGATGTAAACGAAAAAGGAAACTAATACTTAAATTGATGAGTATTTAAGTGGCACACGTGATACACGTATGGGTGATCATGTCTAGAAAGGAAAATGACTGACTGAGCAGAAGATTTCCCTGCAGTAGATTACCATTACTTTCTACGATAGACTGGTTGCCATCAGGAAAATACAGCTGATGTTCCTGGGACGTGTAATGAGGAAGGATGGCTTAAAGAATCTGATACTCACAAGACTGATAAAGGGAAAGAGAGAAAGAGGAAAGAAACGCGCAACATTCTTGATAAGTTGAGCAAATGGATGACAGAGTGTGTGTTTTTTTTTATAAGCGTTTCACCCCGAGCAAGGCATGTCACTGCCACTACTGCGCAGGGGGCTACATAGAGTGCAGAAAGGATGATTAAATATAGGAAATGTCAGAGGGTGGGTGATAGGCAGGTAGGGATACCGAGAATGGTTAAATATAGGAAATGTCAGAGGGTGGATGATAGGCGGGTGAGGATACCGAGAATGAGGGTTGGGTAGATGAGAGTGTTCTGAGAATAATTGGGAGTTAGTGTGATAGGAGGTGTCTATTGGCCCTACATTTAAACACCTGTAGATTGTAGCTGTCGGGAAAGCAGACTTGTGGAAGGGAGTTCCACAGGCGGGAAGCGCGAGAAAAGAAGCTGTTGGAGTAGAATTTACGGTTACATCTTATTTGTTTAACTGTAAAAGGGTGGGACCTAGTTGCTAATCTAGTATCTCGTGTAAATTCGTGCTTAGGCGGCACCAGTGATCTAAGCTCATCGGAGCAGAAGCCATGAAAGTACTTGTAAAAGAGGCACAGGGAAGCCACATCACGCCGGTGAGAGAGTGGTTTCAGCCGGTCTGCCAAGTCAGTATCAACCACGTTACAGATCCTCCTTTGTATTTTGTCAAGAAGCCCAAGGAGAGCAGCAGGGGCACCCGACCAGATATGGCAGCAATATTCAATACACGGGCGGATGGTAGATTTGTATATGTGCAGAATAGATTCAGGTGGGAAAAACTTCCGGGCCCTGCACAGAGAGCCGACTTTCATAGCAGCAGATTTGGCAATGGATTCGATATAGTCATTCCATTTGAGGTCCGCCGAAAGTGTAAGGCCAAGGAGGCGTAGTATTTTACTCTCTGGGAGGCTAACCTGTCCCATGCTAATGGGAGGTAAATGCGATTGTCTATGGTGGTTAGTTGATAACAGCTTCGTTTTAGAGGCATTGAAATTTACTAGCCATTTCCTAGGGCACCTCGAGGTGGTGTAATGGTTAGCAAGCTTGTCTCGCTAGCACTATTGCAATTAAGTAGTGAGTTCGATCCTCACTGGGTGCCCCATACTTTCGGCCTTGTGCCACATCTAAGCTGTGCTTAGTAAATTACACTAGCCATTTCCTACCCCAGGCCACTACGGATTGGAGGTCCTTTTCAAGTACGGCAGCGAGGTTCACTTTATCGTCTACACCTGGTTTTTGATCGATGCGAGAGTAGATTGTTGTGTCATCGGCATACATGCCAACTTGGGATCTAATGGCGTCGGGGAGATCATTAATGTTTGGGTAGAGTAACAGGAGAAAGCGTGTTAAGAGCCACTAGAGATCGGGAGATGTGGCGGGCCATGATCGCCTACGTTCTGAAGAAGGTTTTCACTCGAATGAATGCAATAATATCGACTCGAAACAATAAATTGGGGAGACGAGTTCGAATTCCAGTAGAATTCATTGCATTCACTTACGCACAAATATCTTTGAGAAAGGTATTAATCCGTCTCTTCCCTCCAGTTATGGTTTAAATAATAGGATAGATTGTGTTCTATAGCCTTGGCTGGCAACCAGTCTACCGCAGAAAGCAATGACAACCTACTGAGGGATAATCATCTGCCCAGTCAGTCATGTCTCTTTTGAGACATGATCGCCCAAAGCGTGTATCACGTATGGTACTTGACTGAATGAATGAAATAAGGCAGATGTAACTGTTCTTAAGCCGCCAACGGTTGTGCTATTATCGTAACTAAGAGTTTGAGCTTATCGTGTCGAAACTCTGATTCGCGCACGATGGATACACTCACGTCGGGGAAACTAAGGTTCACTCAGCATAGTTGCTGTATAACCTACAGCACAAAGAAATTCAACATGTGCCTGATAGGCATCCTCGGATAGGAACGCCAGCCATACTATTCTGCCTTCCAAAACAATACGGCATTTTGTTTAACGTTTATTGCCAGGCAAAATTCAGAACAGAATGAATCAATGATAAAAAAACACAAGAAAATATGTAACTCCAATTGATCGGTTAGTTGGAACACAAAAGAAAGGTATAATTTGTCCCAATTATGCGGTTATATACATTTTCAGTTAAAGTATAAAAGACTAGCAGTATAGCCCGGCGTTGCTCGGGTGTAATGAAAGCTTTAAAACTTATCCATGGTCCTGGAGCTCAGACTCTTTGAACGTTCGCACGAAAGACTAAAAAGCAATAGTTGTTGCCAGTTAAAGCGAAACCGTAGACTGAAAGAAAAATGAATGGATGTAAGTCAAATTTTGATTGCCTGGAATCGATATCAAATAAGTCTTTTTCGTCGTAAACTGAATTTTGAAGGCTAAATAAGTCCTCTGAGTAAATGGTATCATGGCTGAGACTAAGAACTACAATTATACCTACTTAGAGCCAAACCCGAAGCAAAAACTAAAATAAAAGGGCTGAAAAAAATACAGACATACAGGCAGATAAACAAACACACACACAAACATCTTGACATATATATATATATATATATTTAATCATATCACCCCAAGCAAGGCGATAACACCACTGATGCGCAGGGGGCTACGTAAGAGTAAAAAGATTGGAAAAGAGAAAGCCGGAAACCGCATCCTAAACAGGAAACAAGGGATGAGCCTCTTCACCTGTTCAATAGACGTGGGTGGAGTGTGAACCGGGCGATAGTTTAGTCTATCTACTCCAATTATATTATCGATTTTCTGCACTATTATCAGAACTGCGACTTTGAAAATTCTGAATATCGTTTCTTATGTCTTTGTCTATGAGTGTATCAAAGTTGATTAAAATCGGACCACTCCTTCTTTAACCCGATTTTTTCGATTATCGATTTTCGATATTTATCGGAGGTACCTTGACACAAAACCTAGCTATGAACACTCGCAGACGCTTATAGTACAACTGTGTAAATTTTCAAGAAAATCGGTTCAGCCGTTTCAGAGTCTATAGGTAACGGACACACAGACACACACACACACAGACAAAGTTCCATTTATAAATAAGTTTAGAAGTGCGTTGTGGTGCAGTGGATATCAGCTCGAAACGAGAAACCGGAACGATGAGTTCGAATTCTAGTTGAATTTGTTGCATTCACTTACGCACAAATACCATTGAGAAAGGTATGAATCCATCTCTTCTCCCTCCATCTATGGATTAAATTAGGTTCTGTAGCTTTGGTTGACAACCAATCTACCGTAGAAAGTAATGGTAATCTACCGCAAGAAAATCTTCTATTCAGTCAGTCATGTTTCTTTCGAGACATGATCACCTATGCGTGTACCACGTTTGGCACTTAAATGAACTGCTAAAATATGCAGTGAAAAAAAAAACATAAAATAAATTGTTATAATGGAACGGACACTGAAAAAATTTCAGGGAATCTAATAAAATAAAACGAATTGACTGTATGTTTCCCCGCTACAGACTCAGAAGGTACTTGATTGATTTCAAGCAAATTTGACATGGGGAGAGGCTATGAATAAGGTGGGCATCATAGGCTTTATAAAATTGACATAGGTAAACGTCGAACAGCATGAAAAATCAAAAACAAAAGTCAATTCTCACGGACGTCAAATATTTATTCCTAGGTCCAAGATAATTATTAACAAAGCTAATGGTAAGGGAGGTAAGGCAACTTTTGGCAGCAAACTAAAGCGTGGTTACTTCCCTTGGTCATTTGAATCATCTATTCAAATACAATAAAGTGCTTGGCTGTCTTTTTTTTATTTAAACAAAATTAATTCCCGAGAAACACCGAGCACAACTATTAATTTGTAAATAAAATTTCAAATGCGTTTGTTTTTATTTCATATTATATATTTAATCACAGAACGAGATTTCAAGAATGTCTCGAATGTAACGTGACTTTAGGTTTCGATAATTGAATTACTTCAGTCAGTCGATATTAATTATTAATTAACTTGTATTAGAAGTTGCTTTGTTTTGTTTTTGTTGTTTTAAATCGTAAATTTCTTTGGAATCAGCAAAATCATTGTTATATAATGTACACTGTCCGGACTGTTGTCCTCATTTTTATTGCCATGTTAACGACGTTTCAGCCGTTGTACACTCCAGCTTTCTTCAGGTGCTAGGAATTTTTAACCAAACCCTTTATTTCGATCACTGGAGTATATCATTCTCATTCCATGTGCAATGCCACTTCCGGATGCCATGTATTTATCTCCTTTTAACTCAACTCTCTAATTTATTTGTTTCCCACTGCTGATAGTGGATATAGGCATTGATTGGTTCCACTGACTTGACCCAAAGAGTTGTGAGTTCAATACCTGGCTACAGCAGGGGTGAACAAATAACTTAGAGTGTTGAGTTAAAGGGAGATAACTACATGGTCACTGGAAGTAGCATCGCACATGGAATGAGAATGATATAACCCAGTGACCAAAATAAAGGGTTCGATTCGAAATTCCTAGCACCTGAAGACGACTAGAGCGTACAAGGGCCGAAACGTCGTAAACATGGCAATAAAGATAGCGACAACAGTCCGGACAGTGCAAATAGTGTAAATGCTACGTCATCTCAGAAGTATTGACAAAATCATTGTTGAATCGTATTTTTAAATGTCTGGAATTTTGCAAATATTAATTTAACATTTACCTTTACTTTAAACTGCTCATGACAAATACATAACTACTTCTTTTTACCTGAGATTGACCCAGCTACGACCAACCAAAAATTCATTTTGATTCGTTCACGATGACCCAGTTAAACAATTTGATGGCTCAGATGGGAAAATATGTTCTGTTCCATAATAATCATTCTATATATATATATATATATATATAAGAAATAATGTCAAATCTGTAAAGACAGAGAGGACAATCCAAAAAATGTATCTAAAATATTAAATCGGTAAAAATAGAGAGCTCAATAGATATTATCCAGAGCAATATGATATACACTACCGGCCATAAATATTAGGCCACCCTAGTGTTTTAAAATATAATGTATTTCATACTATTTTTTAGTATTTATTGCTAAGTGAATAATTGCAAATGAAAATAAAATGGTTCTTTTGTTAATAATGCACAATAACATGTGCATCAAATGAATTTATAAATATTTAATAATTACCTATATTGCAGTTTCATCAATGAAAATATGAAGAAAATTTAGGGTGATTCGGACGAGTTCATCTTTGCTTCCTTACCTTGTAAAACTTTGCAAAGTAATAATAACAAAAGAGCCATTCTGTTTTTGTTTGGCAATAAATACTAAAAATATTATGAAAAACATCATTTCTTTAAACAAAAAACTGGGGTGGCCTAATAATTATGGCCGGTTGTGTACGAGAGAGAAAACTCAACGCATAAATAAAAGATTATAGATCCGGATTTATTTCGACATGCGTATAACACACGTATATCTCGTCATTTCCGAAAAATGTATGTGTGTGTCGTTTTTGTATATTAGATTGTTTTTCTTTTATGATTTATTTTTGTATACGTGTGGGTTAGTGTATACGTTTTTTTTTTGGGTGGGGTTGTGACATTTCCGGTACGATCGCTAAATTTAATGGTAAGCTGTATACTTCCCTACCCTTCACTTAACCTCAATATTTCTTCTCTGTGCTAACCTATGTTTTTTTTTTTTAATATTCTCAATTAAAATGTTTAAATACGTGTTTTACACGCCTGTCGAAATAAAATCTGGATTTATAATCTTTAACTCATGTGTTAAGTTTCCTTTTCTATATATCATACATGCTCTAGAAAATATCCATTGATCTCTCCATTTTTATCTATTATAATAATTAGAAACTTTTTCGGATTGTTGTCTCATTTTTACGAATTTGACATTATATACTTTATATATATAATTGCTTAGTTACTTAGTTTTTGGTCTGAATAAAATTGGACCAGTGCACATTTGTATTAAAAAATGTTCAATACAATTATTGTAGAACTTTTGGATATTTTCCATTTGTAAAACGAGTTATTATTGAACGTTCAAAAATTCCCTGCTATGTGAGCGTTCTTAAAAAAAAAGGTAAACGGTAAAATCAGTTATTGAAAATCGCCTGAAGACACCACTCATGGTAGAAACCTAGGTCGCGTTATAACTCGTTTACAAATGAAATATATATATATATATATATATATATATATATATCCTACACTAAATACAGTAAATATTACTGAACATAGGTAGTGCTTGATTTGTTTCTTTGTTTTGAAGTAGGTCCCACCAAAAAACGCCAAATTCCCCAATTAAACGATGATGTAATTAATCAAGATTTATTCTTTATAAAGTTTCTAAATTCCTATTTTAAATTTTGCACCAATCAGCAAAAATATTATTTGGATCTGATATTGCTGACAATATATAAATTTTTATAAATCAGAATAATCTTAGACAAACGAATGACAAAGTGGAGAACAATCTGTGTAACGGGTTTCGTCCTTTAATACTAAATACATATTGCTACCCATGAACTCTATCTCGGTTACAATTGAAAAGATTTTTTTAACTTAATCCAAAATTTGTTACAACTTCTAAAAGAGTAAGAAAATTAATATAAAACAAAATAATCATGGCAACTTCAAAGCTTAAGCAGAGCGTTACACGATGGACTACAATAATTGCCACAAATATCTATAGATGAAACATCTAGGAATTTAAATAGAAAATTATACGAAGAAAAAAAGAGATCATTTTCAAACCGACACTCTCAGTCCATTAGTCGTTCATCGTAATTAATCTGGCCATAATTTCGATTTTAAAAATACATCTTTAGTATAAAAAAAAGGGTTTACTACTACTTCTCCCTCATAATTTCTCTTCTCACCCACCCACATTCTAAATGGGCCTGTTTGATTGGCTAAGACGATTTCCCTTGACCAATCAGTGAACACCCAATTTTGGTAGGCTCAATGCAAAAATCCTTCTATCTTCCTCTTTTTTCAAATGTTCTCGCAAGGAACAACAGGTAGGAAATTTCCTCTCCTTATTTGAGGCTACTTTGAACATTCTAAGAGCCGTCTAATTTATTTGGACGTTAAAGAACATTTCATAGTTGGACTTCTAAAGCCGCAAACACAACGAGTTTTGCCTTAACAATTAATACTTGTTTCTTTATCGCTGTCTTGTGTCTTTTGTATTCCTATTTTTCAGCAATTCCAACTAAATTCACCTTATTAATTAACAGTAAGCAATTTATTAGGACGAAAATGCATAGAAAGTGTACTGATTTCTTGGGTCTTTTAAATAACGAAACGCAATACATTAATTTTTTTCCATCCTGTCATTCAATTACCTAACATTTCATATTGTATTAGAAGCAATATAATGTAAAACAAAATATAATTTCCAATAGGAATAATAAATTTAGATGTTATTATACAAATACTTCTTATATCACGTGACGGCACAGTCTATTCGATTCCCCGAATGAGTTGTCTGCATTTTGAAAGCGGAACGCAGTAGACACATGAAACGATTGACTGCAGTTCAAATACTCGGTTATAGTAAACAAAGTCCATCTAAACATAAAAAGCTTATAAAGAAATGACGAAACGAATACAAATACTTTATAAACAAATTATTAAACTTTTCAAAGACGGATTTATGCTAAAATTGGACAAGGAAATTATATGAATAGATTAATTATTTTCTAAACACATAGTATTAGTTTTTAAGACAATGTTTTAGAATTTTAAAGGACACTTGGTGAGAAACAAACTAGTAGGTAAATTATCTAAGAGTCTTTCTGTCAAATGGTTGATACAGATACTTAACTTTTTGAAAAAAAAATGGCGGCCACAAAAATCAATTAAAAATCTACGACAATAGTGAGTAAACGTATTCACTTGCTTTTATAGAACTAGATTAGTCGTCCTAGATTAATGTTTGTCTTTATTATTTTTTTGTCTTGTTCCCTCTTTCTCACTCCTTTGAAATGTTTGTCTTTTTCTTCTGTTTTCTTTTCTGTTTATGAAGGGCACAATGTTTCGTATTCTGCTTTGTTTCATATTACTGTCTTTTGTGCGTGCAAGATTGCTTCTTTTTTTTTCTGTGAAATTCGTTTTCTGTGTTATTTTGTGTGTTCATTTATTTCAGGGGTCCTCAAAGTGTCGACCCCGATTTGATCAATGAGGTTGAAAAATACCCGGGGTTTAAAAGAATTTCGATAAATACTTATAGTTTCTAAATCTAAATTTCTAAATGCTCCTGGGGTGTCAAAAAGAGAATCGATAAATGCCCATGAGTTCATTTATTACAGGAGTTCTCAAATTGGTCGATATCAACTCCTGGGGATCAATGGAACTATCCAGGATTGAAACAATGTCATTAAATGCCTGGAGACAAAAAGTACTTTATAAAGGCTTCTGTTGTCAAAAAGGGATCGATAAGTACCTGGGGGGTATTAATTTAAGGAGTCCTGAAAAAGATCGAAATCGTTCCTTATGGAAACCACTGAGCTATCCAGGAGTAAATAAAATGCTTCGAGGTAAAAAGGGATCAGTAAATCCTGGAAGCGTCAAACGACTGTCAATAAATAGATGGGAACCAAAAAAGAGTTAATAAAAGCCTGGGGTCTCAAAAATAGATCGATAACTTCCTGATGGTCCATTTATTTCAGAGATCCTGAAAGTGGTCAGAATCGATCACTAGTGGATCAGTGGAAATATTCAGGAGTCTAAGAATACTTACGGGTCCTTTTTTACCTTTTAAGAAATCACACCTTATGAGCATAGTTGTTTTGGCTTCCGTATGAGGAGTAATTTATAAATTTTTTTCATATATTTGTAATCCAAAGTGCTTAGAAAAATGTTAGCAACATAGAAAAAAATTGAAAATAATTATTATTTATAGTTACAGTTCCACTATTTATTAATTCATAAAAAGATATATTTTACCAGTGCCGTTCAATATTCGATAATTTTACTGATTTCTATTCGGTTTTTGAAAATGCTTCCTATTTGGGTAAAAAGTTAAGTTGCTATGGAATAAACTAACTACATTTTTTAGTGTTTTCTTTATTTGACATCCACCAGGAACAAATGTATTCATGATGTCTCTAATAAAAGAAGATTGCAGCATATTTTGACATACAGAGAGTGGATTTTAAATTTATTTCATAAAGAATGTAAAATAAAAAGTATTTAAGAGGCTTTGACGAACAACCAACCACTTAAAAACACATTTCTAAAGGGATTTATTCTCATTGACAGTATCTAAATGACAACATTAATTGCAAAACACAGTCACTTCACTTTGACATTAACCCTCTGATTTCCTTTTAGAAAGGAAGTCTCAGTAAATGACAGAAATATGGTTAATATTGTCAGATGAATCGGTAACAAAAATGATAATACAGCAACTAATAGTAATACTACTATTAATAATAATCACATAGAAAAAGTCTACTTTTAAACTTATTAAATATTCACCGGCCATTTCTAAACAATATTTTTTATTTAAAACGACGCTCGTTGTGTCGTATGCAAGCTGTCTATCCACCGATGAAATGGCGGCAAAATTATGCTATTCTCAGAACGTAAAGAATGAAAGTGCTTCTCTGACGGGTGTACAGTGCAATTCAACTGTATTTGTGTTAGCGGAAACAAAATAAAAATGTCTTCTTTCAGAAAAATAAGAGGAAAAAATGTGTAGGAATTCCATATCGCAGCTTTGTTATCGAAAAGTGGACATTAGTTAAATGGGGGAGTTAGCCATTTTTTTTTTATTCAAACGAAAAGATAGCTATTTACGCTCGGCTTAAATTTTTTATTAACACTCAATCAAACAAGTCAGAGCACAAGAACAGAGGGGTTTTTTTTACAAATTAAAGTGTCTTAGCGTATTTTGTATTAGAAAATAAATGATAAAGATTTATTATATCGATTTTGACAAAGATAATAATGACTAATATATTTTTTAAAAGAAAGTTATTTTATCAGCATTATTTAAATAAGTAAATATTCTACAAATCTTTATGATATAAAAGATTTTGGCAAAGATTATAATGGTCGGCATTTTTAAATAAATGTATTAATTTTTTATGTGCAGATATGGAAAAACTTGATAAAAAAAATAAAATAACGCTTAAAGTGATATATCGGATTAATAAGAATCCAGTATATCAAAACATTCCCAAAAGAACACGCCACATCAAAGCAGAAATCGTTTTTTTTTACAATGGAACACACAGTTTAAGTGAAGGGTGGCGTGATAGAGAAATCGATCGGAAATGCTTTGGTGTCTTGACACTTGTTAGGGTCCCAGATGTGGGTAAATAGTTAACCCCAAAACTAAGGTCGAAATACGAGAGTATTAAAATACATTTTCATATTATAAAATGACCAGCAGTACATTTTTATAGTAAAAATGCCAGCAGAGATTTTCCTAGTAAAAAATGACCAGCAATACATTTTCATAAAAATTAGATTTTTGTTTTTGTTTTTTTAAAAAAAAAAAATTTGTTAATGAAATTATTAATGCTCCAAGAAATTCTTTTGGCATTAAATGACTCATGAAGAGTCGATATGTCGCTAAACGAACGAACAAAACCTCTCCTTTTCTTCATTCCATAACACAAGACGTCCTCAAACATTTCTGTCATTTTTCAGCATGGTTAATTGCCTTGTTTTATGGCATATCAACCTCGGCGGGTCATTTATTGCCAACTAAATTTTATTTATTTATTACTGGTAATACTTTTTTCTTTTCAACAATTTATTGTTTTGTTGTTTTATATAGGTTTTGTGTCTAGTAATACTTTTTTCTTTTCGAGTATCAAGATTCATTGGGATTTGTTTTTAAGGGCAGGGTCCCCAAGTCCTACGCTGTTATTTAACCCATAACTGGAGGGAAGGATTAATACTTTTCCCAAGGGTACCAGTGCTTAAGTGAATGCAAGGTATTCAACTGGGATTCGAACTCGGCTCACCGATTTCTCTTTCCGAGCCGATATCAACTGCACCACAACGCACACCCGTCACTAAAAGCTTACAGCACCTGGTATTTCCAAGCGGTCACCCATCTAAGTACTGACCAGGCCCAACGTGGCTTAACTTCGGTGATCGAGCGAGAACCGGTGTATTCAACGTGATATGGCCGTAAGCCTTTTTCAGCATGGATTAAGACAAGCAAAAGAGTTTTTTTTTACTACAAAATGCCCATATAATGATTTGAAGGGGAGCTTTTTAAATTCGCCCTTTCATTGTTGCATTGTTATAGCCTGATTCTATTGGTCCATTTTGGAAAATAAAAAAATAGGAAAAGAATTAATCTATTTGCTGAGAATTTAGACCTGGCGACAAATTTCTTATTGTCTCCGCCATTTTAGTTTCGATCCCATACGCTTCACTTCAGATTAAACTAAACTATGCATTCAAAGCACAATATAAGACTACGTCACAAAATTCGCAGCCTAAATTAAAATTCCTGGGTTTTTAATAAAAGGACTGGTTAAAATAATGATGTCCCGAGTGGATTTTTCTTTAAAAGAATCATCCCGGTCTGTCTATTTAAAACTAAAAGTACTTACAAGAAAAGACTTTTTTTTCTTTACAAAAATCTTTCTTTTTTTTTTAAACTAAGAAAAAGTATTGCTGGCATTTTTACTATGAAAAAGTATTCCTGGCATTTTTACTATAAAAATCTATTATTGGCCATTTTTTACTAAGAAAAATATTGCTGGACATTTTTTACTATAAAAATGTATTGCTGACCATTTTTTATTATGAAAATGTACTGCTGGCATTTTTATTATAAAAATCAATTTTTATACTTTCACAATATTTTGACCTTAGTTTTCAGGTTAACTATTAGCTGGGACCCTAACAAGAGTCATGATTCATACACCAAAGCATTTCCGGTCGATTTCTCTTATATTACACTTCTCTTCAGTTAAAGTGCGTATTCCATTATAAAAGAACGATTTCCGCTTTGATTTGTGGTGCTCTTTTGGGAATGCTGCAAAATTGGAATCCCTAGGAATAGGCTCACCTCATCACCCACATCGAACTGTCTGAAGGTCGAAACATAGTGCCGATCGCCTGTAATACGAGAAAACGAGAGAAAAGGACAGTGAGGCTCTGTAGGCATCTTCGTGTGGTGTAATGATTAGCAAGCTTGTCTTGTTAGAAGCATTACGATTGAGTAGTGAGTTCGATTCTCACTGGGTGCCACATACTTTTGACCTTGTGCCACATTTAAGCTGAGCTTGAAAAATCACCTACACAGATACTATTTGCATATCTTCACACGGTGGCGAAATATGGAACGCCATACGTATAGATCAAGTAAAAAAAATCCTAAATATCTGAGACTGTTGTCCCTAACCTTCCCTCTTTATTACAATGAGGAAGGTGCTGGTGCAGAGTTGGCATCCCAGGTTTCCCTCATAACGTTAAGAGGAAGAGAGAACATATACCACACACTGATCCGGTATTTATTCGCCTCCTCACGGTGACGGTATGTGACCTAAGCTCATTTTAATGCAGGGCGCTCATACGCATACATATAGATAAAGGAGATAAAGTCCCTAAGACTCTGTCCAGTTGGTATCGATATCCACACACTGTCACTCTTTAGCACAACACATCTCTCATAACTAAGTAGATAATAGAACTGTTTGATCCTTGGATTGGGAACTAAAGAGTGAACATAGGCATAGCGCAGTAATGTTTCGATCCTCGGCACTTTTAAATTAATGTTGTTACATTTATCCCATCAACCTCCCATCTTTTCTTTGGCATCCCCTGCACCCTGTTTGTTCTCTCTCTGTAACCCCCTGCGCACCAGTGGCTGTCCTATCTTTCTTGGGGTGGAATGATTATAAAAAATAAATATATTTTATAGAAGTTGTTTTTTAATTAGATTGTTAAGAAAATAATGTCCGATTTTAGAATCAACCTTTTCATTGTTCTAATATATTATTATAATAGTTCCACAAACATATGTTACTCATTCCTAATTATTAAAGTGTCCTATTTGTTAATTTCAGATCAATCTCTTATTTTCAGAATTTAATTTAAGGCATTATGTACCTCTCATCTTGAAGAGGAAAAAGAAGAGATGCGTTTACGTTTTAGCATGAGTTTACGCTTGGTCACAACACTGATCAAACTGTCACCAACATTAACAGAGCATGGGATGAAGGACTCATTTGTGATTAGCCAGTACAACGCTAGTTTCTGAAGTTCCACAGTGGGAATACGAGTCATTTTGAACGAATTTGTAGAGGTCTTTTATCTGCAACTGACAATCATCATCTGAAAACACTAGTCGAAAAAATCTACATCAAAATGTCAGAGAAGTGTCAGATAATGGTTAGCATTTGAAAAATATCGAACATCTCAAGAGCATGGGGTGGGAAAGGATCCACATGTGATTGAACAGTGGTACGGTGCTGGTTTCTGAAGTTGAGATATGAGTTTTGAAAATCAAGCTAGTAGAAGTCCCTTATCTGAAAATACTAGTCGAAAAAAAAACCTACGTCAAAATGTCAATTGGGTGGTTGTTATGTTCAACCTGTACGGATTATTTAATGCTGAAATCTAACTATTTTGTATCTAATTTTATTTTTGAGATAATAATAGTTTTAGTGCTACAAGTTTTCCTAATTAACCCGTAGATGAGAGAGAAGTGGTGAATTCATATTTTAAACATAAATAAGTATAAAAACCCAACTGGAATTGGAACCCGACTCTCCTATTAAAAATTCCGAGCCATTATTCTTTACACCACCCGTACATGCAAACTGACAGCAACTGGTATTCTAAAGCGGTCATCCATCTAAGTTTTGGCGATGCACGACGTTGCTTAACTTCGGTGATCGCAAGCGAACCGGTGATTCAGCGTGTAGTAGCAATAAATTCATTATGCCATCTGTACATGCAAGCTTACAGCATCTGGTATTCCTAAACTGTTGCCCATCTAGGCACTGACCAAGCTCGACGTTGCTTAACCTCGCTGGTCGTACGAGACGCGATTTTTCAATATGAAGGAGCCGTAAACGTGAAACGTCAGATAATGATTAGTCCGATATTTTTGAAATGCTATCTGAAGAGCATTGGCGAAGGATTCACTTCTGATCGGTCAGTATGGCGTTGGTTTCTGAAGTTCCGCTGGTCCTCCATTGGCCTTATCCATTACAGCTTTCTGGGAATGTAACCAAAAGCATCACTGTCGACACTTGCAGCCAGAAACTGAATGAAATGCGCGTTCAGTTAAGCAAAATGCCCCCGGCTATAGGTAATCGACGAAGTCCAACTCTGTTTCATGAAAATGCTCAGTTGAATATTGCCAGCATGCTACCACAGAATCTCACCGACTTGGAATACAACCACCACATTCATTGTCTTTGCCATGATCAACACATTCATTGACTACCGCTTTCTTGAGCATTTTGACTGTTCTTTTTCTTTTAAGCCAAAAGAAATTCCGTTGCAAAAAAAAAAAAAAACTACAGAAACTTTATTCACAGATTTCTTGGCATAAAAACCTTTAAATTTTTCTCATGAACACATAAATCATTTTGGAATTCTATGCTAGAAATGTATCACTGTTCAGGGTTCCTATTTTTTTTTTTTTACTGATTTCAGCACTGTTTAAAATTCATTAATTCAGGAATAAAAGTTGATTCTAAAATCAGACATTATTTTCGAAACAGCGTTATAATATGCTGCTGTTTTGTGGTCTTACTCCCACCGACTGTAATTAATTTTTTTTCTCACACTCTTCCAGAGAGCAGGTAAATATCTTTGAGGACCTCAACACGATAAATATATTTTATATCGTTCACATAAAAGCATGAAAATTTATATTGTATTTTTCTTTTTTTGTTGTTGTCATTTTTTTCTTTTTTTCTTTTTTTTTTACAATGACTTACTTTAATTATTTCTAACTATTGTTCTCTTATTTAGGATGTGCGTTGTGGTGTAGTAGATATCAACTCGGAACGTGAAATCGGGGAGCCGAGTTCGAATTCTAGTTGATTTCATTGCATTCACTTACGCGCAAATACCCTTGGGAAGGATATCAATCCGTCTCACCTTCCAGTTATGGGTTAAATAACTGGACAGATTGGGTTCTTTAGCCTTGGTCGGCAACCAGTCTACCGCAGAAAGCAATGGCAAACTACTGCGGGATAATCTTCTGCTCAGTCAGTCATGTCTCTTTCGAGACATGGTCGCCCAAATCGCGTATGGCACTTAACTGACTGACTGTTCTTTTCTTTATTATTATAAGTGTTATTACGGTCTAGCCATCTTCCGGTGTCCATTGTTTACTTAATATAGAATACGTGTTGTTTATCGTGTTATTTTCCCGATTGATGACAGAATATTGGTATCGTATTTTGGAGCCTTTTCTGTCAATAAAAGAAAGATTAATAACAGTGACTAGACTATTTTCTAGAAAATTGTTTTAATATTACCATTAAAGATGAGGATAACAGGTACTACACTTTGATCTCATCGCAATGAACAGCGAGAGAAGAAAAGCGTAACTTGAGTAGCCTTGGCTGCCTGGTCAATGAATGTCGAATGTTTCTTTATAAAGAAACGGTTAATTTTATCATTACTAAGTAGGCTGAAAAGTTCATAGACTGACTAAGAAGGGGTAATGCTAGAACTGTAAAACCTTGCATGCATTAATTTCAAATATTTTTATTAATAACGGCATTGTTTCTCTCCAGGTAAACTAAAATCTGACTGTTCAAAGTTTTCAAATGTAACTAGGAGCGGCTTCTCTTGAAAATGGACAAAATTTGACGTGACTAACTGGGCAGAAGATTTTCCCGCAGTAGGTTGTATTACTTTCTGCGGTGAACTGGTTACCAGCCAAGGCTAAAGGACCCAATCTGTCTTGTTATTTAACCCATAGCTGGAGGGAGAAATGACGGATTAATACCTTTACCAAGGATATTTGCTCGTAAGTGAGTGCAACAAATTCTCCGATTTCTCCTTCCGAGCCGATATCCACTGCACCACAACGACCTGCAGAAAAAAAAAATTACCCCCCTCAAGTATATTCATGCTGACATGTTTGCGACATTAGGGGATGGCACTTCATATTTATCAACAGTGCAAAAGTCAATCTAGGAGGGGAAGGGATAGTTTTGAAAATGACCCAAAGTGTGGACATCTTGCAACTGCCATCGACAAAAAGCATTGATCGTGTTCACTACATAATGATGAGTGACAGGTAACTGAGCTAATTCTATAAGCTTATTCCGTGTGAGAGTTGAGAAAATTTTACATAATGAACTTGGCGCGATGTCATCTAACATCTGGTCAAAAGTGCACTATGCCGATCGCGTCACAAGAAAATTTGACAATGTTTGAGATAGATTCAGCTGGTTTCATTGAACGTTTCATAACCCAAGATTTAGTGTTGTGTTCATAAATTTGAGCCAGAGACAATACGTGCAGTGCTCTAATCCGTGCAGTGCTCTAATCCGTGCAGTGCCCTAATCCGTGCAATCCTCACCTGCTCTAAAGAAAGCTAGATCGATTCATTTTCAAGGAAGATGTTGGACTTAATTTTCGAAATGCAAAAAGTATTTTATTTATTGATTATCTTCAACAGGAGCACACAATTAATAGAGAGTACAATACCAGCTTGCAGTTGCAAAATATCAAACTACCAGAAAAACTGACGAAAGGGGTCTTGTTTCATCAAGAGAGTGCTTCAGAATAAGAGTCCTTGGTTTCAATGGCTGCTGTGCATAACTGTTGCTTTGAACTGGTCGATCAGCATCCCTATTCTCTTGATTTAACTATCATTTTATTCCCCAACATAGTAGTAGGCTTCCGTCGGTCAGGGTTGTCTGCTTGGCTGGAGCATCAGCGCGTGTGACAGTCTTTGTTGCAGAGGCTGCATTTATGTTTTGTTTTGGAGCTGTCATTTTGCTTCCTGCGAACCCGCCTCTCCATGGCGACTTGTGTTAGTTGCTTCTCCCTTGATTTAAGCTGTTGGGCCAGCGTTCATCTCCATTTGAATCGGTTGACTGCTACACTCTCCCATGACTCTGTGTTGATGCCCATAGCTTTCATGACGCGTTTTATGTCATGATACCGCAATTGTGGCCGCCCAGTGGATCTTCTTCCAGAGGCCAGCTCTCCATACAGGAAGTCTTTTGGAATGCGACCGTCTGGCATGCGGTGGATATGGCGGCCTAGCCAGCGGAGTCTGTGCTGTTTAAGGAGTGTGAACATGGTAGGCAGACCGACTCGAAACATAAAAACATATATCCCCAAAATAAAAACACCAGTATTTCAGTGATGATGACGTCATATCCGCTGCTGTTGACTTTTTTTTACTAATAGGATGAACAGTCAGATGTCAGTTTACCTGCAGTTAAAAAGAAACAATGCAATTTTTAATAAGAAGTGTTGAAATTAAGGCATGCAATATTTCATATATTTAGCATCTCTCCTATGAACTTTTCAGCCTTTTCAGCCCACCCTTATATATTCAATATCAGGTTGATTGATTGATTGATTGATTCGTTTTTGACGGCTTATCGACCCTTTCCGATTATCTGAACATTTATCCATTATTGTACATGCACATCTGAACTTACAGTACCTGGTACTCCATCTAAGTACTGAACAGTTGCTTAACTTCGGCGATCATACGGGAACCGGTGTTTCAACGTGATACGGCCATAAGGGTCTCTTCAATATCAGAGAATACTTGGCCGATACGCAGTGCATTTAGCAATTTATTAAGCATAGCTTCTTCTTCTTCTTCTTCTTCTTCTTCCTTTAACTCCGAAGGAGTCGTTGAGGCGCCGACGTATTAAACAGTCCACCATTCTCTTCCATCTGTCGCGGTTGTGTGTCAGAACCTGGGTCACTCAAAGTATTTTTTGTTTTTTGTGGTAGGGGGTTTCTCCACCTCATGAGGCGTTTTGGGGAGTTTTAATCTGGCGGAGTCCATCCCGCTTCAGGTTAAACCACAGTCGATAGCTTAAATGTGGCAAAATGCCGAAATTATGGAGTACAAAATGGAGATCAAAGTACCTACTCATTCGTAATTGATCTGATGAAACAAGTCGGCTTACCATTGTACCACGTCGAAGTGCTCAAAAATGATTTACTAAGCGTAACTTAGATATGACAAAAGGCCTGAAAATATGGGGCACCCAGAGACGATCGAACTCACGACTCATTTGTAATAGATCTAATGAAACAAGTTGACTAACCATTACACTGCATCGAAGTACTAAGATACTACGTCGAAATGCCAAAAAATGATTTTCTAAACGTAACTTAGATGAGGCACGAGGCCTGAATATATGGAGAGCTCTGTGAGGATCGACCTCAGTCATAATTCAACTAATGAAACAAGCTTGCTAAACATTGCACCACGTCAAATTGCTCAAAAATGATTCACTAAGCGTAGCTTAGATGTGACACAAGTATAGAAAGTATATGGGCACAAAGTGAAGATAGAACTCACTATACATTCAAAATTGATGTAGCAAGAAAGGCTTGTTAAGTATTACACTACGTTGAAGTATCCACATTATGTCGATAATAGCATCTACAACTAGAAAGAGCAGTCAAAGAGTGCAAACTTCCAATAAGTCAATACAGTTACGATTAGCAAGCGATTAGCAAGAGATGGTTATTAAAATGGGGAAGAATAACTGCAATGAACTTGACCGCTCTCAAGAGTAAAAATACAAACAATTTACTCAACCACTCTCAAAATTAAATGCACACTTAAAATAACACAAGGGAGGCAATTCAGTCGTTAAACTGTTCTAAGGGGGGGGTAATTTAGTATTTGGCATTTGAAAGGCAAAAATTGGATTTTATTTATAAAACTAGAAGATAACCCAGAAACGTTATCCCGTACCGAATCGAACCCAAAATCTAATCAGTTCGTGTCAGTCAGAGACGAATCATCCTTGAAAGTTTCTTCTGAATCCATCGAGCGGGTCTTGAGATATCTTGACCTCGGACGAACAAACAGACTGTTGCAGAGTGGCTAACACCCCCGCAGCACTCGTAATTATGGAATAGCCCATGATATGAAATGGCCTATTTAAGTAAAGAATAGTAGCATTCAAAGCGTTATATTTTAGTATTCCAGTAATATTTGAACTGATTATTTCGGTGACTATTGCGATCTAAACCACTTCTCTCTGTATTGTAAGATCTGTCTTGTCTGTTATTGTAACTATTGTACTGTTCTGTTCGGATATTCTGCTGAATAATACTGCAGTACACTTTCTTTGCGTATCGTATCCACCTCAGTGGCACAAAGACAAAGACAGCTCAATACAATACCTTTGCCTTAAGTCGGGGGTAATAATCAAAATGAGAACAATAGTTGAAAATAATTAAAGTCTATTGACAATTATTCATCAAAAAATGAACTATGAAAAGAACAAGTTACGGTGATAAAATATGGCAATTAGTCCTTTTTTTTATCTGACCCCCACGTCCGTACCAAATTAAAAAGAAACGAAAATAATCTGACCCCAGTTTTCCTTGCCGCGTTATTACAGATCGAATCAGTGAATGTATCTTTCTTTTTTTTTTTTTTTTTTTTGTTTTTTCTTTCTTGTAGCGTTTCAGATATCTCATGACACCTGTGCCAGAGAAGAGGAGAAAGAAGACCGGCAAATCGAAGAAAACGAACGCACGTATATAATATCTGTTTCCTCCCTTTTTTTAGCGACTGAAATACTTGTTGACACCGGTTCCGGAGAAGAAGCGCAAAAAGACAGGTAAATCACAGAAAACCAATGTCCGAATAAACGGTGGAGCAGGAGACCAAGTGTAGACGGCGTCACAGGACGCCTCCTCGGCGTCAACCGTCTGCGTCAACCCCCTCGGAGATAACCGTGCAACTTTTTGCCCAGCTATCTCTTGAGGACGGGGGTGGGGGGAAAAGTGGGTAGGGGTTTCGAAATTTTTGAAATTTTTTGAAATTATTGTTTCGTTTCTTTTTTTTTTTTTCATTTTTTTTTATTTATTTATTTATTATTTTTTTTAGACGGCTGGACATAAAACTAAACGTAGGTCATTAGAGTTTCACATAGATTTCACCATTTTTTCCTATTTTTTTTTTTTTTTAGAAATACCTGCCTGTCTATCCTTGTCTTACCTATCTAATTACATATCTATCAGTGTGCCTGTCTGTTTATTGATCTATGTTATTAACCCAATAGTTTATTTGACACACACACAAATATATAAGGTATATTTAGGCAGCAAATATTTATACAAGCAAATTTGAATAAATACAACCAACAACGTCTATCTGTTTAATTTTTATTAAATTTGTACAATTTCGGTGTTGAAAATTGGGGTCCAAATTGTTCATAAACTGACTGAAGTTCATGTCTGTTTTATTCAAGTACTTTCAACTGTCTCACACATTTTCAAGAAACATGTAGTGTCCGTGTGGCAGGCAAGCAACCGAATCGGGCTTACAACACAAAAAGCACATGGTTCTTGAAAATAACTGAGACAATCGAAAATGCTCAAACAAAACAACAAATCAAAAAATGATCTTTGGGCAGTTTATCTACAATTTTGATCCCAATGTGCAACACCTTATTTGAAAAATGGATAATACAAAAAAATATTAAACCAACAGACCTAGCTGGCTATATTTAATAAAAACATGTTATATATATATATATATATATATATATATAGGTAGAAGTATACCTAGTGAGCCAGACAGACCAACCTAGGTTTCACCTAAACAGATCGTCAGGGAAAGCTGGTTTTCATCTAAACGGATCGTCAAGAAGCCAGCTTTCCCTGACGAACCGTTTAGATGAAACCTAGGTAGGTCTGTCTGGCTCACTAGGTATACTTTACTTATTCCGCTCTACCTAAGTTTTGAGCTCTTTTTTGTTAGTTGATTACTCGTGTCGGGGTTTTTTCTTTGGGCTACGTGCTGACTCGGTCCAAACTCTTTTGACCGATGTTCATGTACTTAACTCTTTCTTTTTTAAAACCATTTTTTCTCTTCTTCGTAGATCCGTGGAAAGGTTTTCGACACAAGTATAGTTATTATGTCTTTTATATATATATATATATATATATATATATATATTGAGAGAATCAGAAAGATTCATGCATATTTAAAATTGTATATATAATATATTGGGTCCATAAAATAAAATACTTTTCCCCAATTATCTTTTGAACTTTTCTCTTATATTTCATATATATATATATATATATGTGTGTGTGTGTGTGTGTGTGTGTGTGTGTTTCGTTAAATTTGACGCGGTAGGAATTTTTTGTGAGTTTTTTTATTCAGTTTTTATTGTTTTTACAGTTTTTATTTTATGATGACTAAGTGTGCGTAGAAAATGTAAGGAGACTAGAATAAACGAAACAAAAAATTACAAAGTTCCCTCCCCATCATATTCAACAAACATGTATAAAAGAAAGTCTGCTGCCAAAATATACCATATATATATATATGTGTGTGTGTGTGTGTGTATGTGTGATTGAGAAAAAGACAGAAAAGAAGAGTGAGTGAATGCTGCATATATAAACTCTTCAAAAACATCTAAATATCTAGACGTGTATATACACTTTGTTAATATATATATATATATATATATATATATATATATATATTGGCCTCAACAACTACGCTTCGTTTTATCTCTTTATTCCTTCATATGTAACAGTCAGTTCTTTTTCTATCTTGACAATTGTTAAATTCTTTTTGAATACACAAATATGATGAAAAACCATTCATGCTTATTTCAAAAATTGTTTGCATATATGTAATCTATATGTACATGCATACAAATTATATATACATATATATATATATATCTATGGTGAAACCTGATATTAATGTGCCTGTAATAAGTTAAAATAATACACGTGCCACGTGGCGTTGCAGCCTGCTATGTTAAACACAAAGCTACCCATAATGCAAAGCGTTGAACAACATGGCGGGGATCCATTGTGTTGATATGTTGGTAATTTTCAATTCAGCAAAAAGATTTTAAAATGTTGTTAACTTCACAAGTTTAATGAAATAATTTTCGGTACATGTTGTTGAAATAGGAATTGTGTAAAAAAATATTAAAAAAACATACTACCGGTATATATACTAAATTTTGTATACATTTATATATATATAAACGTATATTTATGAATATATGTGTGTATGTATGCATATATACATCCATATATACATATATAAATATGTAGACAACATACTAATTTATGTAAATAACATTGAAAACAGCAACTAATAATTTTAATTATATATTTCCTATATTTTCTATGTATATATTGTATCGTTCTTAAATATATAGTAATTTGGTCGACTGCGTTAAATAGTTCATGACGAAAGTGAATGGGATATAACTTCGTAAATTACCTACTAATCTACTAACACATTACATTCTACCAATCAACCTTACTTAGCAACGTAGGTACCTGCGTATATATTTGTCGCTTTACCTTTGTGCCGTGACTGTTCCAAAAATTTAGAAAAAATTAATCAATTTTTTAAGGAAGTAAGTGCCAATATTATTTTGTAAAACAAAAATTCAATTTCATTCAAATAAGAAAACCCCCGACCTTTAAAAATATTATATTATTTGATGACATGTCCTCCTATTTCTCAACTGATAGCTTAAGTAGAATTTAGTAAGAGTTAGTTCCCTTGTTTCTTCACCCGCCATTTTTTAGTTTTACTTAGAATTTTGCTTTCAAAGATTGGGATGGATTTATTCCTTCTAATAGATGATGTATCACCCACTGTTTATACACACACACACACACACACACACACACACACACACACACACACACACACACATATATATATATATATATATATATATATATATATATATATATATTTTATTATTAAAAAAATCAAGAACAAAGCATTTATAGCCGGTGTTTATAGCGTTATCATCATCACGACTGCATTTTACTGAAATAGAGATTCAATGAAAACGTAAATTTTTAAGTTTCATATGCGTCTATACACTTACGTAAATATCTAAATTCAACTAGGCACACACGCCACACACACAAACACAGATACACGCAAAAAAAAAGGTAAATTCAGAAATAAATTTATTTAGCTACCATGATACAAACTGAACAATCGTCGTAGAAGATCAAAACGTTTGCCTGGATGTTCAGCAAAAAGTTGGAAACGTGGACGAGGCAGTAGCTTTGCGGATAGTGTCAAGAGGAATTTAATTGCAATCTTCAGTTAAGTTCTGCTTCAATGAATCAATATCGACGATGTCACGACGACGTTTTCGTAAGTGCTTTAGGAGCATACTCCAGATAGAATAATCCATAACATTCAGATATCTAGGCTTTTAGAGGGCCACTGGTGGAAAAGTCATATGCAGTTTCGATTCGTGTTGAAAGACATTTATCTTGTGAAGAACTTCTTAATCTAGACTGGTTCATATTAATTCAGAGATGTCAGCTCAAACACGTGTACTCACTAAAATTATATATATATATATATATATATATATATATAATGAACTATTTTCAGAGTGTATTGCTGAAGAAACAAAATGAATAAAAAGACAAGAGTAAAAACTATTTTTAGCCGACGCATTTCCTGATATTTGCCTTGATAAAGTCACTCAGAGAACGAAACGTATCGGTTAAGAATAGCTTTTCCTTTTGACTTTTTGCTCATATATATATATATATATATATATGACAATGTAGAAAAAAGTGTTCTTCTGACGCGTTTCTCAGGACTTTATCAGACTAAAGGACGATAACATGTTTTGCTCTGTCATCTATTTTACCTCAATATTGTTTTTCATATATAAAATATACATATATATATATATATATATATATATATATATATATATATTGTGTATTTGGGCAACAATCTCTCTTTTATACTGGTTTCATTAAAAATGACAGACAAGGTAGAATCATTAATTTTTTATATAATTTTTATTGCGTTCGTATATTTGTTTTCTTTTTGGTACTCAAATTATATAAGAATTGTCGAAAGCTTTTGTACTTATAAACACTTTCGGCTATACTTTTAGCCATTATCAAGAATTAATTTTGTTTTACTTATAAATAAACATGTGGAAGGTTTATGCATATAGAGTCTTGTGTCTGTTGATAATGGCTAAAGATATAGCCGAAAGCGCTCGAAAGTACAAAAGCTTGGGACAATTCTTATATAATTTGAGTTCCGAAAAACAAAAAATTATACGAACACATGAGAAATTATATAAAAAACTTAATAATACTTTGTCTGTCTTTTTCAATGAAAACTATATATATATATATATATATATATATATATATATATATATATATATATATGAATTGTACTCATTTTTTATTTAATTTTTCCAATATCTTTACATGTCTATTTTTTGATGGATATAAGGAATATAAAAATTTTCCATTTCCAAGAGCTTTCAGCTTCTTCACAGGCCATTTTCAAGGATGTTATTTTTCCGGTGTTGCTATGTTCTTATGTTTAACTCTAATATAATTTTTTGTTTTTGTGAGTTATTTTTTTTTTTTAAAGAGAGTTCTTTAAAAGTGTCACGTGATGTGCGCAGCGGGAATGTGAGTGTCTAAAAGGAAAAATTACATTGCAGTCAAACATGAGAATATGTCAACACCGGAAAAATAACGTCCTTGAAAATGGCCTATGATGAAGCTGAAAGCTCTTGGAAAGTCGAAAATTATGTGACATAATTACAGTCCTTATCTCCAGCAAAAAGGAATCATGTACAAATACAGGAAAAATTAAATCAAAATTAATAAAATCTTCCTTGTCGGTCGTTTTTAATGAAACATGTTTAAATGAAAGATTACTGCCCAAATATATATATATATATATATATATATATATATATATATATATATATATATATAATCAGCATGCAGTGTGAGTATAGAAGAATCTCAAGGAGTATCCTGTACATACAGTGGTAGGATAACTCTCTAAGAGAGCTCTAAACATATATGCATATAAATACATCATAAGTTCCGCTTCAATGAATCATCAGCTTCCGTCTTTATTTTCCTTTGTAAAATAAAGACGGAAGCTGATGATGGTTTACCTGAAATAGGCCCACACTGCCGATTCAGCATGAAATAACGTGTCTACCTTAATTTTTCTTATATATATATAGTGTGTCCATAGATTTCGTGTGCAATTTACAACTTTATTTTATGTGCGATACACACGGACATTATGGACATCCTATAGATATATAGATAGATGATTATCGCAGATCTCCTTGTAATTTCAGCGTATATGTCTCGTATATATAAAATAAAAAACGAAAAAATGGTAAAAAGCTTGCAGGCATGAGACACATTTTTTGCAGTCATTAGGTTTATTTTTGTGAATAAAACACAACCTGACTGATAAACTTTTCCACGAATGTGACATGAAATTCCAGTAGTAATTACCACTTTTTCTAGTTGGATTAATCTACCTGCTTTACTTCAGAAGTCTACCACAAACATCATGGTTGAGGTCCTGCCTGTCACCGATATGATTTGAAAGTTCAATCTCAAAAACCCTTTTCAGTTTCCAACAGATGGTGCGATCATTTGATGGCACTCCCTCTCATATATATTGATGTACATGGCCAAGGCCTCCTATATATTACCAAATAATATAGCGACGGTCACGACATGGCGCACTGATACTTTCAGACCATACTTATAACACTGCGTTATAACAGATCATGTTTCCGGATACCCACAAGTCTGTCCTTTAGGGAGAAGAGATACCTTTATGCCCTTAAGTACGTAAGAGAATGTAACGTATTCGAACACGGCTCTCCGATTCCTCAATCCGAGACGCTATCCATAACTCCACCGTGCCTCCATTTGTAACCCATGCATATAAAAAAAAACCTTCTTCTTTTTTCGCATTAATTTCAACATGCACAACTAAAATACAATTAGTGTTTTATATCTATGTATGTATTGACACAAAGATATAGTTGTTAATTTATATCACATTGTCTTCATATTATGTCCATTCGGAGTTCTTTTAAAATTTATAAAGTATACCTTGAAAATATAAACATGCTTATACTTACACACGTGAGTTTTTTGTTTTAGAGATTCCTAAACTTGCCGGCGTGTAAGAATAAAAACGAGTGAATCATACCGCATTAGACCCACCCAAACAGTTACGATACCAAAGCGTCATCCATATCTTCTTCTTAAAAGTTTTTCCTTTCAAATCTTTAAAGATGTTCGTGGATTTTATGATTTGCAGAAATGAGTAGCATCAACCAATTGTCAATCAATTGGTTGGAGATTTAAACTGAAGATACAAAACAATTTATCTCTGTTTGTGACTAGGATGTCGTTACTAGTCACCACCAATAATGAATGATATGATAACAGATTACTGGCAACCGTGAGTCAAAAAGGAACTTTTTTGATTTGTGAATCAAAATTCAGCAAGTTTCTTTACTTATTTTCTGTTAAACTGTTTTGATTTTTAAAAAAAAGGATAATCTTATTTTGTGATTGTTTGTTTGTTCCATCGTTTGCAATATTTTTTGACTAGAGGTAATAATTCCATTTTTTGGTCTAGGTAAATATTCTTTGTTTTAGTATGAGTAATTATTTTTGTTTTAATGTGGGTAATAATTCAAATTGTTAATTTGTTTTTGTTTTATTTTGTTTTTGTTTTTTATTGTGAGTAATTATTAATTTTCAAATTTGTTGTTTTTTATGATAGGGCGTAACAATTCTACTTTTGGAGGGTGGTTCAATTCACTTTGAGTGAGGAAAATTATTCTGTTTTTTTTTTTAATTTGAGAAATGATTTTATATTTTGGAGTGGGGCAGTTATTCTATTTTTGGACTAAAGGTAACTATTCTAGTTTTGGGAGTAGGTGTAATATCTCTATATTTTAGGAAGTGGAATAGTTTTTCTTTTTGGGGAGTGGGGTAATTAATCTATTTTTTGGAGTGGGCATAATTATTCTTAGAGATCCGTTAGATTAGTCGATACCGTAGTCGTGACCATCATTAAATTATTTTTATGTTCTCTTATTTTGAAGCGTGGGCAATTAAGTTATTTATTGTAAGGGGGGTAATTATCCAACTTTTTGAAGTAGGGTAATTATTCTATTATTTGCAGTGGGCATAATCTCTCAATGTTTTGAATTCAGGCAAACTATTTTTTTTTTTTTTTTTGACTGAGACATTCTATTTTTGGGAGTTATTCGATTTTTAGGGATAATCGTTCTATTTTTTTAAGTGGGTTAATAATTCTATTTTTGGGAGTGGGTATAACTATTATTTGAGATCTGTGAAGTATGTATTAGTCGATACGTAGTAGTGACCATCATGAAATTATTTTAGTTCACTCTTTTGTGAGAAGCTTTTTTGCTATTATGAATCTTATATCGTTTTATTATTTTCTGTTTTTATAATTATTTGTTTGTTCTGATGTTATTAGGAAAAATCATTTATTTAGTTCTTCATTCATTCATTATGAAAAATAGAAAATAGAAAAAATAAAAGGATAAAGAAATGAAACAAAAAAGCGGGAATAACACCGAATTCGAAATTGTTATTATTGCATATATGGGCACGATTTTCGCGCGCTAGAAATTCATCCATTATTATTTATTTGATTGAACGCGTTGGGTTTTCATGCCAAACGTTATCTTGGGAGAACTTGGCTGGAGATTAAAAGTCAAATCGTTTCCTCGACTCTCCACACCTCTCTCCTCAATATCCATGCTTATTTGTTGCCGCTTTGACCGTTGTTGTTGTTGTTGTTGGTAGATCTTTTTTGTTATTGATGCTATTATTCGGGGCTTACAGATGTTTTACATATGTTCGCGAAATATTTGGAGGTTATTTTTTCTTTGCTTTCTCTTTCTTCATCTTCTTTTTCTTTTCTTCTTCTTCTTCTTCTTCTTATTATTATTAGTAGTAGTAGTCGTAGTAGTAGTAGTTATGAAAAGAGATGATTTTGTAAACATGCTTCTATTTTATACTTTATATATTGTAGAATAACAGAATAGGTAATATATCCGTGTCAAAATTCATATATTTTCATTGTCAACATACGCATATAGACAGATAAGTAACATAGATAGATAGATAGAAAAGGAATATATTGAGATAAATAATTAAGACATACGCACAAACACACACACACAAATATTATTATCAAAACACACTCATATACATAATATTTACAAAAAAGAGCTATTGTATAAAAAATGTAAATGCACTGCTAATGGTTTTACTACAGAAAAAGACAACCATAAAATGAGCATACCAGTGATCAAAAATTAAGGTAAACAATATTAAGAGAATAGAGCTAATTATATGCTAATATATGTTTATTAGAGATAATATACGTTTCTTCTCAGTATATATATATATGTATATATATATATATATATATATATATATATATATATATTGAGAAAAAACTCAACACCTAGTTCAGTCAGTTCAGTGCCATACGTGATACACGCTTGGGCGATCATGTCTCAAAAGATACATGACTGACTGGGCAGAAGATTATCCCGCAGTAGGTTGCTATAGCTTTCTGCGGTAGATTGGTTGCCAGCCAAGATTATAGAACCCAATCTGTCCTGTTATTTAACCCATAACTGGAAGGGAGAGATGGATTAATACCTTTCCCAAGAGTATTTGCGCGTAAGTGAATGCAACGAATTCAACTGGAGAAGGTTATAAATCGAGGTTTTGACGATGTAAGTTTATATCATTCAGATCCTTGAAAAATAAATTCACTCAGAATATTTTTAAAAAATTTTTTTAACAGAGGAAATGAAGCTTATATATATATATATATATATATATATATATATATATATATATATATATATATAAGTGACAAGAAGAAAAACTGTACTTAGCCAACGCGTTTTGTTCTCTGAGGGACTTTATCTAGGCAATGTAAAATTTATAATGCTGCACGTGTTTCTTTATAGAGAGGCGAGGATGTGATTGGTTTGTACATTCAGAAACGCTCATTAGCATTCATCAGGTGTTTGAAAGGTCAGTCAAAGCATGAGGGAGGGCACAATGTGTCCAGATTGAAAGTCTGTTTAATATTCAATATTTTTATTTATTTATTTTTTTATGAATATTGTTTGGATTGTAATTAGACTATTATGGCACAAGAGGGGCGTTTGTGCTGTACTTATTCAAAGATTAGGGTAATCATGAACCCACTTTCCCAACTCTGTTGGGATATAACTTCGTGAATTCATGTCTTTCGGGCCGCATATTTTGCATATTTGTCGAGTCACTCATAAATGATATTGTCGTGAATAAAACACTATTTGAATTGTTTTGTGTTTTGTGGGTTGAAATAAAATAGATAAAGAAGATTTTGATGTTCAAGATACACACACGTGCCTGGAATCTAACAGAGACAAAGAAACGCTAAAACAAACAGATACACAGATATTAAACCAAAATGTTTACTCGTCAGATTCTCTCACACACACTCTCTCTCTTTCCCTTTTTGTCACTAGCACTTTCTCCGCCTCGAAAACCTCTCTTCTTCTCTCAATTTCGTTATATATATATATATATATATATATATATATATATATATATATATGAGGTAAAGATAGATTGATAAATAATCTTCAGACATAGAACACGTTAGTATTTAAACTCAAACTGAAAATCCATAAAGACATACAAACACTATATATATATATATATATATATATATATATATATATATATATGCACACTACTCGAATATCAGCTCAACCCTATACATATATATTATTATTTACACACAATTCAAACATGAACTGAACACATACGCAATATGAACACATACGCGATATATATATATATATTCTTCATTTGTAAACGAGAAATGAAAAATATTCAAAAGTTTTGCAATCTAATACGATTGAGCGCTTTTTAATGCAACTATGTACTGGTTTAATTTTATTATGGCCCAAAAATAAGTAATTAAACAATATATATATATATATATATATATATATATATATATATATACTCAAAACCAAAATAAAATTTGAGATAAATGAGACAAGAAACTCGAGTGTACATTATATATTTATCTTTTTACACGACTACACGACACACACAGATACGCACACACAAATACCTAATATATATATATATATATATATATATATATATATATATATATATATATAACTTACATCTACGAATACGGCAGGGATATTCTCTACACTCATTCACAATGTATTCATGGATACATTATCAATAGCTTTATTATTAATTTTGACATACCTGAATGTATGTGTCTGTGTGTTTAAGCTTATCAAAAATCTATATCTACATAAGTTTGGGTACAAATTTTCCTGTTTTCAACCATTGTGTTCTTTCAAGAATGCTTAAATTCAACTGTTTATCTATATACTTACACACACATATAGCTCATTTATTACTTCACAAATTATATATATGTTTGTGTGTGTGTGTGTGTGTGTGTGATAAATTGCATCTGTGAAAGAAGAAAATGAATGAAAATATAAGACGAAAAAATTTATTCTTAGCCGACGCGTTTCATCCTCTGAGGGACTTTATCAGGACAAAAGTAGGAATTTGTTTTGTTGCATTTGTTTCTGTACAAGAGCAAGGTTGTCATTGGTTTATCAAGGCTTTTAAATTCATGAATATTCATCACGAGGTTGAAAGGTCAGTCAAATCATGTGGAGGGTACAAATTGCCATAATTCAAAACCTGGTAAGCGAGTAATATTCAAGAAACATACATATTACCTGCTTAGTACCTGTGACATATTTGCTTGTGCATATAAACATGTGCAATGAAATAAATCCGTACGTTTTCCTTGATAAAATACCTGTGACAATGAAACACATCGGTTAAGATTAGTTTTCCTCTTGTTTTTTATCAATATATATATATATATATATATATATATATATATATATATATATATATATCAGCAAGCAGTGTGGGTATAGAAGAATCCAAAGGAGTATCCTGTACATAGAGTGGTAGCATAACTCTCTAAGAGAGCTCTAAATATATATGTATATAAATACATATAGAGCAAATATAAGAAAATTGATTCGTGTAAAATCCTTTGTAAAATAAAGATGGAAGCTGATGATGGTTCGCCTGAAATAGAACCATACTTCCGATTTACCATGAAATAACGTGTCTGCCTTAATTTTTATTGTATATATATATATAGAACATACTTATAACGTTTAAAGTTAGAAATATGTGTGTGTGTGTGTGTGTGTGTGTGTGTGTGTGTGTGTGTGTGTGTGTGTGTGTGTGTGTGTGTTATTTATATGGGCACGTTACCGAGCGGTTAGAACGATTGCTTTCCGACCATGAGACCCGAGTTCGAATCTCCCCATGGTCGGTTTGTCAGGAAGGTGACTTCTTGTCAAACATACCACGAGTTGACCCAAGCTTCGTGGGTGAATTGTTCTTTGACTTTTGCGCTAGCACGAAATCACAAGTCATCGTGACCGAGGCTTTGTGCGTACTGGTCTTGTTCAAACCGCTTACCACAGCAGATAATGGGCTCTCTCCCAGAAACTATAACTAAGGCCCGCTCATTATAGTTGAAGTATAAACCACAGGTGGGTTCTGTAGATCTTGAACAAGCACAAACGTGGTTGAGCAACAATGTATACTCAGATACGATCGGCCATTACCTATGTATGTATGTTCGTATGTATGTATGTTCGTGTTTATGTGTATTTGTGGGTGTGTTTGTGTATGCTTGTGTGTGTGTTTGTGTGTGTGTTTGTGTGAGTGATTTTGTGTGTGATTGTGTGTGATTGTGTATTTGTCTGAGTGTGTTTGTGTGTTTGCGTGAGTGTTTGTGGGAGGGATTCTGTGCGTACGTTTGTGTTTGTGTGTGTTTGTGTGTGTTTATGTGTTATAGTGTGTGTGTTTGTATGTGTGTGTTTGTATGCCTGTATGTGTGTGTTTGTGTGTGTGATTATGTGTGTATGTATGTATGTGTGTGTGCTTGTGTGTGTTTGTATGTGTTTATGTGTGTGTGTGTTTGTATGCTTGTGTGTGTGCGAAATGACTCTAATTTGCAACCATTATATCGATATGTAATGGGTCATTATTTCTTTCATTCTCGAGTATTCCCCCTTTGAGCAAAACTCTTTCATAGTTTCGGACACCTTTTTTCATTAGATTTTTCTTTTCTTTTTCTTTATCCTTTCTTTTTTTTCTATTCTTTTTCGCTTCATTTTTTCTTTTCCTTTTTCACTTTCTTTTTTTTCTGTTTCTTTTCCATTTTTCCTTTTGCTTTAATTTCTCCCCCTCCCCATTCTTGTTTGTTTTCCTTTTAGTTTTTATTTCTTTTTCTTTTTTATTTTTCATTTTCTATTTTTCTTTCTCTATTTCGTTCCTTTTATTTTTTCCTTTCATTTTCTTCTTTCGTTTCTTTTTCTATTTATTCTTCTTTTCCTTTGTTCTTTTTCCTTTTTTTCTTTCCCGTTTTACTCAGAGCCATTTTCACGAAAGAATTATACACATTCAACCAAAATCTTATCTCCTTTTCCACAAATTCATCAGCTTATTCCTACCCCCCCCCCCCACACACACACACACCGACACTGAAATTGCCTTTTTTTATTTCTATATTGTTTCCGCTCTAAAATAAGTGTGATGTCATTCATTAAATTGCTGTCCCCGCAAAAACTCCATCAGTCTTCTTCTATATGTCTTCTGCCTTTAAGACGTAGGTGATCGTGGCTCTCGACAGTTTCCTGTCCTTTGTAAAGTTTGTCTTTTGCTATCTCTCCTCAACTCTGTTCTGCCAACCATATACACAAGCTTGTTAGGTAAGTTATTTCTTTTTTTTTTTCTTAATCATTAATCAAGGCAATAAAGTCACTAAGACACATGGGGGTTACTGAGTGCGAAAGAATAAGAAAAAGAAAATATTATTAAAGAGTGAGAACAATAAAAGAAATAGAAACAAGAAGACATTGGTTAACCATTAACATTGCATTTAAACTTTTGAAGATTAAAGTTCACTGAAAAGAAAGAAGCCGGAAGAGAGTTCCACCTGCGAGAAGTGCGAGAAAAGAAACTGTTAGCATAGAACTTACGGTTACATCTAACCATTTCAACTATAAAATATGAGGCCGTGTTGTCAATCTTGTACTGAGATTAAATTCGTAATGTCTAGATGCCATCGAGGAAAGTTAATTAGAACAATTACCATGAAAGTATTTATAGAAAAGACACAGGGAATCTACATCACGGCAGTGGAAAAGTGACAGAGGCCGGAATGACCATTCAAGACCAACAACATCTTTGGATTTATCAAGAATCTCTATAACCATAAGCACCAGACCATATGCGGCAGCAATATTTAGTGGATGGTCGAATGATAGACTTATAAATTCGTAAGATATATTCTGGAGAAAAATTGTCTAGAACGGCACACTGAACTAATCTCTCTAGCAGCAGACCTAGCAATTGATTAAATATGATCTTTCCAATTCATGTCAGCGGAAAATGAGTTACTCTCGAGTTACTTTCCTGGGGGTTAGCATCAGACATGCGAATGGGAGGTAGAAAGGAATCAGTCGGGCGAATGAGAGAGAGTAGTATAAAGTAGTTTATCATTTATGCTACCATTATCGTTTAAATTGAAACAAAACACAGGGAAGCTAAGATAGGACGGTGGGAGGTGACCTGAGCCTGAATGTCAGGTCAGGACCAATAACATTGCAGATTCGTCTTTGGACTTTATCAAGAACTTCTAAATATCTATCAGGAGCACTAGAAAGATTTTGTATTGCCAATGTGCTTGCATGATATGGGGAATTGTTTCAGAAGAGATAAGAAATATTCTATTCAGATCGTTGTCGTCGATTTTATCTCGTATTCAAGAATTTAATTTCTTCTTTACTGATCGATTCCTTTATTTGAGCAGACAATTTATTGCATGGATGAGCTGATGGTATTGACCGCATAGTAATGCTAGTGATGTGCGTTGTGGTGCAGTGGATATCGACTACGAACGACAAATCGGGGAGCCGAGTTCGAATTCCAGTTGAATTCCTTGCATTCACTTACGCACAAATACCCTTTGGGAAAGTATTAATCCGTTTTTTTCCTTCAGTTATGGATTAAATAATAAGACAGACTGGGTTATATAGCCTTGGCGGGCAACCAGTCTACCGCAAAAAGCAATGGCAACCTACTGCGGGATAATCTTCTACCCAGTCAGTCATGTCTCCTTCGAGACATGATCGCCCAAAGCATGTATCAAGTATGGCACTTAATTGACAATGCTAGTGAAGGTTGAGGTCGATTTTGTTGATCCTTTCTCTTTTGTTTGACTTTTTCCTTTTCTATTCTGGTGGCTTCAAAGTTTTTGATTTCATTGGAAATGGACCCTCGTCATTTGGTACGGTCTTGCGTTTGTGCTTTAAACGAGTCCAGTGGCTTTCAGTTTTGCTTTGGGTTAGCCCTTTTATCATCGAAGAGGGAAACCCCGTGGTCTGTTCCCTGAAGTGTATTTACTGAATAAGACTTAACGTGGAAAACTTGACTCTTTCATACTGGCTACATGTCCTGGCCATCGAAGACGGTGTTTAATAATAAGCGATTTGATGCTTTGACGGTTGGCTTTCTTCGGGACTTTGCAGGTGAAATCGTTCCAATTTTTGGATGTCACGACGATATAGAGTCCAAATTGCATCACCATATAGCAAAGTTGGGCACCTTGAGGTAGTAGAATGGTTAGTAAGCTTGTCTTGCTAGAATCATTACAACTGAGTAGTGAGTTTGATCCTCACTGAGTGTCCCTTACTTTCAGCCTTGTGACACATCTAAGCTAAGAAAATCAATATATAGCAAAGTTGAAATAACAACAGCATTATTTTTTTTAATCATTTCACCCCAAGCAAGGCATTCCACTGCCACTATTGCGCAGGGGGTTACATAGGGGAAGGTGATGAGAAAGAGTGGTTAGATATAGGAAATGTCAGAACGAGGGTGATAGACGGGTAAGGATATTGAGGATTAGGGTTGGGTTGACGGGAAGAGTTTTTGAGAGAATGGATGCGAGTTAGTGTGTTAGGAGGTGTCTATTGACCTTATATTTAAACTCCTGGAGATTGTAGCTGTCGGGGAAGCAAGTATGGAGAAGGGAATTCCACAGGCGGGAAGTGCAAGAAAATAGACCATAATTTTTGTCAAGTTCATATCTTTGTTGTTAAAGACGATTTTGATTAGCTTTCCAGATCCCCTGTGTGCAGCTCCAGTTCTGTGTTTCTCATCCTTTTTCTGACGTGCACTTGTTTGCTAAAAGTTTACCTAGATATGAAAAACGCTTTACTTGTTCAAGAGGTGCATTCCATATAGTAATATCAAAATCTTATATGATGGTATTTGGGGCTGGCTGTTCAAGGAACTTGGTCAATGCACATATATGGTAGCAATATGTAATTCGAGTTCCATCTACCTTAACTGATTTTATTATTATTATTATTATTTATATACACATTTGAATCCAGTTGGCTAAGAATTTACGTTTTCCCAATTTTTATTCATCTACACTGATTAATTCTTATAAATAAGGAATTCCTGCAAATGAAAATAAATTTCATCATGCTGTAGATTTTAAGATACTTGCTGTCACTTGATCTTATTTGCATATGTTTTGAACGTACAAATGCCTTAAATATAATAATCAAATTCCTAGAAAAAAAATTGTTGATATAAATTTATCTTTAATATTAATAAGAATCATTTGGATTTTTATCTACCCGGTCTGCGCGTCGGGCATTGAAAGTCAAGAAAAAAAGAAATTGTCAATAGTTACGAATTAAATTTACTGAGAGAAGTAAGTTATTTTCCGCATGATGGGAATATCGTTAATGCGTTTACTATAGAAAACATTGCAAATGAGTTTACTATAAACATGTATTTTTGCTATAGAATGAATTAAATATACGTAAGAGAAATATTGTTCAGAAATTAAGTCATGATTTACAAATAGAACTTAATAGGAATAGACAATATCGCCTATCGCCCAGTTTATACTTCTCCTCGGTCATTTGAGCAGGAGTGTTTCCTTTTTAGGATTGGGTTTCCGGTTCCTTCTAAAGTCTACTTCAACTCTATACTTCTAAGGTCTCCTCAGCGGTCTTTTGAACAGGAGTAGAGATTTATCCCTTACTTCCTGTTTAGGATTGGGTTTCCGGTTCCTTCTAAAGTCTACTTCAACTCTATACTTCTAACGTCTCCTCCCTGGTCTTTTGAACAGGAGTAAAGGTTTATCCCTTTTTTCTGTTTGGGATTGGGTTTCCACTTCCTTCTAAAGTATACTTCAACTCTATACTTCTAACGTCTCCTCCCCGGTCTGTTGAACAGGAGTAAAGGTTTATCCCTTGTTTTCTGTTTGGGATTGGGTTTCCAGTTCCTTCTAAAGTCTACTTCAACTCTATACTTCTAAGGTCTCCTCCCCGGTCTGTTGAACAGGAGTAAAGGTTTATCCCTTGTTTTCTGTTTGGGATTGGGTTTCCAGTTCCTTCTAAAGTCTACTTCAACTCTATACTTCTAACGTCTCCTCCCCGGTCTATAGAACAGGAGTAAAGGTTTATCTCTTGTTTTCTGTTTGGGATTGGGTTTCCGGTTGCTTTTAAAGTCTTCTCACTCTCTTTCAATCCCAGTAATCCTTTGCGTCTTAATGGCATTATCATCTTGGCTGGAGTGAAATGATTTTTTAAAAAATGAACTAGAATACGTATAGCAGTAAAAGGAAACTGATGAAGATTATGCTTCAGGTCCCTTAGACCTAGAGATACTCTTAAAACAACTTGTTTAAAAAGTAAATATTTTTACAAAATCGTTTTTTTTTTTTTTTAAATTAAATCACAAACCAATGGGTTGAAGTAGTTCGTACTGGTGTCTAATTCCCATTTCAAAAAAGCCTCAATATTCCCCTCTTATATTTCCGAGCCCCCATCTGCATGGGCTTGTTGAGCTCGCGAGAATCTATTCATAGCCTACATTTTGGCAGTTGAACCCTCGAAACTGTTGTTACTGGTTGCAAAGGAGGCCCCATATCTGTTCAAGCTTCCAAATTCCAAAAATGTTAGTCGGCCACTGACGTATAGTGTAGTTTTTTATATAATAATGTCGTCCCAAGCAAGGCATTTTACTGCCACTGTTTTGCAGGGGGTTACATAGGAGGAAAGTTATGAGAAAGGTTATAGGGAGTGTCAGGAAGTGGGTAAGAGAAGGATGAGAATACTGATGAGAGTGGAGTGGACGGAGAAGGGAGCATGAGAGAGAGGATGCAGGTTAGTGTGTAGGAGATGACTACTGACTTTACATTTAAATTCTTGGAAATTGTAGTTATAGATGCACAACTAACGCCTTTAAAATAAAAATGAAATGAAAAACAAACAGAGATTGTCAATGATTATGAATTAAGACAATACTTACTAACAAAATAACAATTGCGCATATTATTTAAATGAAGTGTTAATGATTTTACTGTAGAAATCATAAAAATAGAATTTCAGTGGTCAGAAATTAAGACAAGCATTATTAACAGAATAGAGTTATTGTACGTATACGTACACTGCTAATGATTTTATGAAAGAAACGAATTGTAAATCAAGAAAAATGTGTAATCACTGATTAGAAATTATTGCAAGCTTTATTGAAATTGTCCTGTGAATGCACTGCTGAGAATTTTAATATAAGAAATGAATTAAAAACAGGAAAGCGAGATCATTAAAGAGAAATAAAAACAATAGTTAAAAGAAAATAGCAACTATCATTATCCTAAGACACTGTCATCCTCTCAAAAGATCATGATAGTTTCTTTTCTTTTTAAATGAGTAGGTAGGGGATACTAAAATCAAGCAGGTACCAAAATTTAAATACCTGGTAAGTGTTCTAACAGAAGACGGAAAGTGCGACCCAAACATCCGAAGGCGAATTGGCATGGCGAAGGAAGCATTACAAAAGTTGAGTAAAGTATTAAGAAACAGGACAATTTCGCTAGAAACAAGGAAGAGAGTACTGGATTGCTATGTGATGTCAGTTCTTCAATATGGCAGTGAATGCTGGACAATCTCATCAAAGATGAAGGAAAAACTTGAAGCAAGTGAAATATGGTTCTACGGAAGGATGCTGCGAATCTCATGGATCGAGTATGTGAGCAATGATGAGGTTTTGGAAAGGATGGAAACGAAAAGGAAATTAATACTGAGCATCAGGAAGAGACAACTAAAGTTCCTGGGACATGCAATGAGGAAGGAGGGCTTGGAGAACCTGACACTAACAGGCCAGATAGAGGATGAAATAGACAGGAGAAAGGAGCGGATAACATATTTGAAGGACCTGATCAGGTGGATGACGGAACGAAGGTTGCGTGGTGTAACAGGAGAAAGCGTGCCAAGAGCCACCAGGGATAGGGGGACGTGGAGAGCCATGCTCGCCTACGTCCTGAAAGGACAGGACATAAAAGAAGAAGAAGTGGTTATAATGGTTCTCGACTTCTCTCAAAGGTCCAGCAAAAGATGAGTGTCTAAGACTACTGGTTGAGGTTCGGTGAATTATCAGACCAAGCTTTGATGCAAAGAACGTCCAAGTCGCTCTTTTTCAATTGACTGTCAGTCGAGGCTAGAAAGCCCAATCTGCCCTGGTATTTAATCCATACCGACGTGAGAGAAGACATAGATTCGTGTTTTTCTCAAGGGGTTTATTTCAAATGAACTCAACACACCCGGTTTAGAATTCGAAAGCGGCCATTTTTCCCGTTAACCGTTAATGTACCTGCACATCCATGAATCTGGATATTTCTAAAGAAACACATTGGAAATCCGGAAAAAGAGATTGTCAGCGACACGAAATTAAGGCAAACGATACTGACATGATTTTGCTGATATATATATATATATATATATCCAAGTGAATAAAGAACGAAGAAAATATTAACAGCGTTCAAAACATTAATTTAAAACAGTGCTCAATATAGAAATAAAGCTATGAATATTTATTAAACACTATAGTTTAGAACATGTCCAAATTACATTTTACTACAGAAGTGTACATGTTCTTTCAACATCGAAAGAACAATGTCTCATCAGCTAGTTAATAATGATGGTCCCATCAGGTAGTTAATAATGACATTTTTCTTTCGATGTCGCAACAAAAATACACTTTTGTAGTAAATTGTAATTTGTACATGTTCTAAACTAATATATATATATATATATATATATATATATATTAATTAGTTTTGGTCGTAATTAAATTAGACCAGTACTCAGTTGTATTAAAAAGTGCTCAATACATTTATATTGTAGAACTTTTAGAAATAACTAATCTACAAATATATATATATATATATATATATATATATATATATATATATATATATATTCAGAAATTATAACATGGGTATGTTATAATATCACTACAAAAGTAGCTATTTTGTTTCGACACTTCTTGTGTCTTATCAAGTGATGAGGTTTATCTGTACTTTGTATTTGAGCACTTTTTTAAGAATAGTGTTTCTTTGGATAAGGAATATTATTCCATCCATACGTACCCTATATATATATATATATATATATATTAGTTTTGGTCGTAATTAAATTAGACTAGTATTCAGTTGTATTAAAAAGTGCTCAATACATTTATATTGTAGAGCTTCTAATTTTCAAATGAATAGATAGATAGATAGATAGATAGATAGATAGATAGATAGGATTAATGTGGAGACATTTGTCACTGAGTCACCACTACAATGTCCTCACTCCTCAGGGCTTTTTTTTCTTATTGTGCTTGAATTGAGAAAAAAGTTGCAGATTGAACAAAGAAGCTCTGAGGAGTGAAGACATCATAGTGGTGCCTTCACGAAACTTCGAAGTCGGCATGACTCTGCGCAGTTAAGTGAAAATCTTCCCCACATTAATCCTATGAACGCTCGATTTTGATATCGAGCACTTTAGGACAGAAATCCTGCTTGCCAAAATGCCATTTTGGCAAGCATGATACACACACACACACACACACACACACACACATATATATATATATATATATATATATATATATATATCAGTAGAACTTTCAGAATTATCTTGTGAGTTTGTTTTAGATTGAGTTAGAAATTAAACTTTTGTTATCTCTTACACTTTGTCTTGATAACACCGTCAGATTAAATAGTACCGTCATTAGAATTCTAATTCTTGATTGGACAAAACTCTTTTTAATAAATTCTGTTATTCAAGGTCTTAATATATAAAATTTGTATCAAAATATGTATGTAACAAAAACGTTTGTGTAAATTTTGTTCATGCCTTGCGGCTCTCAAACATCTGAACTTTATCTACATGAAAAAAAATTGGGCCACCCCTGTTTTAAGTGAAGCGAGAATATAAGACAAAGCAAACTACAAGAAAACTGAATGCATGGTCATCAGCAAAAACGTGGAACCAAAAATATCAATTACAGGTCGGGGATGCCAAAACCAAGCAGGTACTGAAATTTACATACCAAGGATGTAATTTAACAGAGGATGGATAGTGCGATACTGAGATACGAAGCCAAGGATGCATTCCAGAAGCTAAGCGGTTTATGATAGGAAAGTTTCGTTAGAAAACATTTCATTAGAAAACATTTGTTTCTAATGACATTAGAAACAAAGAAAAGAGTACTGGACTGTTATGTAATATCTGTCATCCTATATGTCAGCGAAGGCGAGACAGCCTCCTCAAAAATTAATTTTTCGGCCATTTTTGATCGTTGGACACATTTTGTAAACAGAAGCCGATTCTCGGTTTTAAAAATCTTGCAAAAATAAAATATACCTCGCTTACAGGTTATTTTATTCAAATTAGCAAATTTAAACTATTTAAATTTACAGACACTGTACTGTTACTCTTTAATAATTTAAAAATACTTTAATTGAAATATAACTTTTTTTTTCAAAATACAGTTGATATTTGTCAGATTTTATTGACATTATACTTTCAGGCTTCTTTCCAGAAGGTATTATTTTATTATGCATTACATGGTTCTTCTGCCAGTCAGTATATTTGCGTGCGTGTATGTAAGTGTGTGTAGTGGTCCATATCGCCTGACGATCGCGTTGTCAGAAACTCTGAGTAGTGATTTAGACCTATAAGACCAATAAGCCAGACGAACATACCTAGATTTCACCTAAACGGATTGTCAGAGAACGCTTGCTTCCTCTGGCTCATTAGGGAGCCAGCTTTCCCTGACGATCCGTTTAGGGGAAACCTAGGTAGATTCGTCTGGCTCATTAAGTGCTATTTAGTTTGATCTACCTTTGTATTGGGCGCTTTCCGTTAGATGATTACCCGTGTCGGTTTTTTTTCTTTGGGCTTCGTGCTGATTTCTGTCCGAACACTTTTGACAGACTTTCATGTCCTAGGCTCTTTTTTTTTGACAACCATTTTTCCTTCTTTTCATAGTTTTCAAGGAAGGTTTTCGAGACGAGTATAATTATAATCACGTTTATATATATATATATATATATATATATATATATATATATATATTATGTACAGGTTTATAAGACACAAAAAAACACTATTTTAAATTGTGTTCAATGTCAATATACCAAACTAACATCGCATTAAATGAATAAAAATTCGATTTAACCCTATAGCGCATTTTAAGTATATATATATATATATATATATATATATATATATATATATATATTTGTTAAAATATATGTTTAAGGCGTGCTATATTGGTAAGATATGGGTAAGTGTGCTCAATAAGGCATGAAACAGACTGTTACCACTGTTGCCATGCCACATACATTCGCCAGATTGTCGCTACACACACACACACGCACGCACGCACGCATATATATATATATATATATATATATATATATATATATATATATATATATTTATATATATATTCCATTTGTAAACGAGTTATTACGTGACCCAGGTTTCTACCATTTGTGATGTCTTCAGGCGATTTTCAATAACATTTTATTTTGGTCATAATTTTATTATGACCAAACACTAAGTAATTAAACAATTAATATATATATATATATATATATATATATATATATATATATATACGGTTAGATAAAATTATGTTAACAATTAAATGGTAGAAATCATTAATTCTCAATATATACATCAGATGTGTAATATATACATCAGACGTTAACATGTTAAAATAATTTTGACTAACAACACACACACACACACACACACGCATATATATATATATATATATATATATATATACATATATATATATATATAGTAAAATTTAATGCGTGAGTAAAACTCAAAAAGAAAGTGTCTCTATTCCATTAACATTTCGCCTTTTAATTATAACTGAACAAATTCAACATTTTATCTTACGTATTTTTCTTTACGCCGTTTATAAAATTTTTTTTTTTTAATTCTCCCGCCGTTATGGAAATATTTTTTTTAAAAAGGAAAAAATACCATCAGTCCAAAGACAAGTTCTCATTCACGAAGAATCCCACCCGAAAATTGAACGTAAACGCCTGCATGAAACTCGACTTTTTGATACCGATGTTCTGGTGTGATGGCTATGGGCCTGGAATGAGAAGTCGAAGAGCCGATTTCGAATTCCAGTCTAATTCGTTTCATTCACTTATGCACAAATGCCCTTGCGAAAGATATTAATCCATCTCCTTTTTCCTCCAGTTATGGGTTGAATAGCAGGATAGATTGGCTTCTATAGACTTGATTGGCAACCAATATACCGGAGAACGAAATGGCAACCCTCCTGCGGGAAAATCCTCTGCCTAGCCAGTCATGTCTCTTTGAAGACAGGATCACCCATGGCAATTAACTAACTGAATGACATAAATGAATACAATCCCAAATACCTGTCATACGTAATTTCATTTAAGATGACAAAAGATTTTCTTCTAAGAATTTATCGACTATTATTCAACTGATTGTGGGGGTATTTTTCTGATATTAATCACAGTCAAGTCGCCTCTAGTGAACCAGTTTTTTCAAGAAACGTTTATTTTCATTCTAGAACATCAGTGCAAGTATGTTATTCTTGACGCAAGACTCAATAGACGCGGTGTGAAATATTATACTTAGCTATATTTATGCATATACGGGTACTAATTTTTTTTTATTCCGATATATTTATAATTTAAGATGTCGTTGCCAAATTTTGCTAAGCTGTGTGTTTTGTTTGACCAACTCTTCCATAGGCAATTCACCTTTAAATTTTAACTTCAACCACTCACGTTTCTCGGCGTAAATAATAATCCACTGTTCTTAATACTGTTGATAGTAAGCCTTAGAGAAAACGTGCTCGGAACTTCCACGGCAAAGACTTTGCCTCTTCCCTGTTTTTGTTTTTTGTTTTTTGTTTTTTTGTTTTTTTTTTGCATAGTTCTAAAATCGTTATTTGTACCTCGGTTCTTTTTTTTATATGATATCCGGCCTTTATGGTCGTGTTTGAAGATTGTTTTATAATAACTTTTCTTACATTCATTTTTTTTTTAATTTATCAATTTGTTTCGTTTTATTAAACGAAATATTATTAATACTCCTTATGGTTAATATGCGTTATATATTTATTGTGCAAATTTTTTACGTATTAAATATGTTGTTATATTTGTTATTAATTCGCTGCTTTTCTTTATTAGAATTGTTATAGCGTTATGGCATGTTTTATACAAAAATAAATTACATTTTATATTTACTTTAAATGTCTTTTAAACTGAAAAATGGTTCTCCACCCTTAAATGTTAAGGCTAGCAGATTTTATGAGAAAAAATCGGGATGTTAAGTTTTTAACAGTTTATTGTGTGTGGGGGTGTCTGTGTGCGTGTGTTGCGGTGTCTCAGTAACATCCCTTTGAGCATGTACATATATATAAGTGTGTGTGCGAGTTGCGCATGTTTTTACGCTCTCAGTGTTAATGTTTAAAATTATTGCCTACTTATATATATATATATGTGTGTGTGTGTGTGTGTGTGTGTGTGTGTGTGTTGTGACTCGATTTCAAGTAGAGCCATCGCTTGACTGACAGTCAGGTGATATATATATATATATATATATATATATATGAAGAGGCTCATCCCTTGTTTCCTGTTTAGGATGTGGTTTCCGGTTTTTCTCTTTTCCAATCTTTTCACTCTTTTTTTTTTTCATTTTATTTTTTTTTTTTTCAATTGGAGTAGATAGACTAAACTATCGCCCGGTTTACACTCCACCCACCTCCATTGAACAGGTGAAGAGGCTCATCCCTTGTTTCCTGTTTAGGATGTGGTTTCCGGTTTTTCTCTTTTCCAATCTTTTCACTCTTACGTAGCCCCCTGCGCATCAGTGGCGTTTTCGCCTTGCTTGGGGTGATATGACTTAAAATATATATATATATATATATATATATAAATTTAGTTTGTAAACACCATATGCATTATTTTAAATATCGGCTTTTTTACTGTGTTCTTTTCCTTCCTTCGAATCTCTATCTCATCCAATATTCTCTCTCTTTACTTTCTTTCTGAACAAACTGTAACTAAGGAGCGTTCAGCATAGTTACAGCTGAAATCTGTGGGCGTTAAACAAACAAATATATGCCTGAGCAGGCGTCTACAATAAGAATTGGCTAGCCGCCTTAAAAGAAAGCCATAATTGGATAAAAGCGGCCAGTCTTTACTTCCTCCACAACAACAAACACACACACACACGCAGATATATATAAACGAATGTGTATAAATATACATGTGTGTGTGTGTGTGTGTGTGTGCGTGTGTGTGTGTGTGTGTGTGTGTGTGTGATAAATCCCGGCAACTGAAGTGACGTTGGATATATTTTTTCTTCATAATATATCCGATTTTTTTATATAATTAAGAAGAAAGATAGATCATTCAAATACTGGAATTTATCAGATAAAGTGCTTGAAATGTAAATACGCTTATATTGGAGAGACGTCTCGAAATTCATGCACACATACAAAATACACACACACACAAACACACACACACACACACACACACACACACATATATATATATATATATATATATATATATATATATAATAAGTTAATCTAGTGAGCCAACAAACCTACTAAGGTTTCACCTAAACGGATCTTCAGGGAAGGTTGGCTTCCCTGAAGATCCATTTAGGTGAAACCTTAGTAGGTTTGTTGGCTCAATAGGTTAATTTACTCATGCTGCTCTGCTTACGAATTGAGCGCTTTTTTGTTATTGATTACTCGTCTCGGGTATTTTTCTTTGGGCTACGTACTGGCTCGGTCCAAATCGCTTTGGCTGATGTTCATGTGCTTAGCTCTTTCTTTTTTTACAATCATTTTTTCTTCTGCGTATATACGCGGAGGGTTTTTCGAAACGAGTATAGTGATAAGTTTGCATTTATATATATATATATATATATATATATATATATATATATATATATTTCAAGCACTTTATCTGATAAATCCAGGTAACTGAAGTGTTGGTGAATCTATTTTCCTTCCTAAAAAATTATAAAAAATAATTGAAGATAAAGATATAGTTAGGAAGAAAAATAGCTCCGACATCACCTCAGTTGCCTGGATTTATTACACACCCACACACAAACACACGCACACACACACACACACACACACACACACACACACACACACATGTACACACACATGTACACACACGTGTATGTCTGAGAGTGTACATTCTTATAGATTATCTTTCTTCCCTCGTTTTATATACAGTGCTGAAATTTTTCTGTATCTGACCTAAAACTGATTCCCCTGTTTGGCTATTTGGTCAAATTTTGGGCAATGATCCTAATTCACAGCTTTTCAGCACCCCTCGTATATATCAAACCTCTCCCTGTGCATTTCTAATGACTTATACCCTTTTCTTTTTCTTTTTTTCTTTTTCTTTTTTCTTTTTCATTTTCTTTGTTTTTTGTTTTTTTTGGTTTGTTTTGATTTGTTTTTTTTTACACATTTACAGTTCATCATTTTATTTGGGTTTCTTTTTTTGTTTATTTACTGCTGTGACTTATCCATTTAATTCTTAGATTTTTCATCATTTTTCTAATGCATTTATTTTCTCTATCTTTCTACCTGTCTGTCTTTACAAAGTATCAAAATCTATGATCGTAAGAGTCTTTTATTTCTCTCTCTCTTTATCTATCTATCTATCTATCTATCTATCTATCTATCTATCTCAGTCTGTTTCTATCTATCTATCTATCTCAGTCTGTTTCTATCTATCTATCTATCTATCTCAGTCTGTTTCTATCTATCTATGTCACTCTGTTTCTATCTATCTATCTATCTATCTATCTATCTATCTATCTATCTGTTTCTTAT